>CM052885.1:28320667-28451674 GCA_028534135.1 Potos flavus | reverse complement strand
GTATCTTTAGGGTAAATACCCAGTAGTGCAATTGCTAGGTCGAAGGGTAACTCTATTTTCAACTTTTTGAGGAACCTCCATACTGTTTTCCAGAGTGGCTGTACCAGCTTGCATTCCCACCAACAGTGTATGAGGGTTCCCCTTGAGGATATTGGGTTTTGAGGAGCAAAGGATTGCGCTTTACCGGAAATATAAAATGGCAAGGGGATCTCAAAGCTGTAGGCTAGCACGAGTCATATTTGTAAGACTTTGTGTTAAATACGAAAAAGTCTTTCTGTTAAATGACATGACTCAGCAAGCCAAGGACAACTGCTTTCCATTTAAGAAGGGATGAGCCTTCTGGGTTTACAGAATTTAGCATACTTTTACAAATTTTCTGGCAAACTCTTTTTGGAAATCTGAGAATATTAAAGGTGGGAAATCACTCATACTTCACAGAAAGGAAATCAAAGATCTTGGGTATATACATTGTGATGGTTGGTTTTGTTGTTGTTGTTGTTGCTTTAAAGATTTTATTTATTTATTTGACAGAGAAAGACACAGTGAGAGAGGGAACACCAGCAGAGGGAGTGGGAGAGGGAGAAGCAGGCTTTCTGCTGGGCAGGCAGCCCGATGCAGGGCTTGATCCCAGGACCCTGGGATCATGACCAGAGCTGAGGGCAAACACTTAACAACTGAGCCACCCAAGTGCCCCTATGGTTGGTTTTATGTGTCGATTTAACTAGGCCGTGTGGTGCCCAGGTATTTGGTGAAATATTATTCAGGTATTTCTGTGAGAATATTTTTGGATGAGTCTAAGTCAGTAGACTGAGTAAGGCAGATTGTCCTCCACATAATGTTGGGTGGGTCTCATCCAATAAGATGAAGACCTGTAGAGAACAAAAATGCTAGTTCTCCTTCAAGTAGGAGGGAATTTTTTTCTTTCTCATGGCCTTCAAATTGGAGCATCAACTTTTTCTTGCTTTTGGACTCAAACAGAAGTACTCGTTCTTCCTAGGTTTCAAGCCTGCAGGCCTTTGGACTAGATCTACATCATCAGCTCTCCTGGATCTCCAGCTTACTAAATCAGCCTGCAAATGTGGAGACTTGCCAGCATCTGTAATTGGGTAAGTCAATTCCTTAGACATCCTATTGGTTCTGTTTCTTTGGAGGACTCTGACAAATATATATGTATCTTCATGGTGAGAATCATATGTATATTACTGCTTTTTTTCCAACTGCAACATTCATATCATGAAGACAGTGTATATAATATATATGTGTTTACTAATTAAAGGTAGGAAAACAGGGGAAATCATTCTACATATCTATTATGTCTGTACTTGCCTTGAATAGGCTCTACTTTGCTAACCCTGGAAATAAGTATAAAAATAGTAAACTCTCCATTAAACCACCTACAGAATGCTTGCTGATTCTCCCCAGAAAGGTTTTTACATAAGTGAGAGTATGATTTCCAGATTTCTGCCCTGACCCTTTCTTATCACTTAGGGAATATCTTGAGGACTCCACCATTTTTATCTTTTCAAACATTCCTTACAGTAATCCCTACACAGTCATTACAAATTACGACAAACTTAGAAAAAGAAGTAGGTGTTGGTTTGTGAAGGTGTTTCGTTTTGGTTTTTGCCTTTTGCTTTTTGTCTGTTTATGAGTATATGTGGAAAAGGCACTGGAAGGAAGAGAAAGAAGTTTATAACAAAAGTAAAGACTCTATAGAGAACCAGTTTCAAAAGTCTTTTGAATGTAACACAATTGGCTTTATATAATTAGAGGAAAAGTAGTGGGTGGGAAAGAATATATTGCTGATATCTAAGAAGCTACAAGAAAGCCTGAACAAGATAGAGCTTGCCTATGAGCAAGGCACAGTTTCCGTACAAGGCCCTTGTAGTAGAATCTGTTGTTTATGCCTGACCAGCATGGCCTCCTGCAACCCATGTGGATGTTGGTAGGCTGCTAGTCATAATGTTATCCCTCTGGCTACAATAAGTTTCCAACAAAGTCTGTAAGACTCTTGAACGACTACCACAGTCCTTTATGTATGGAATATCTTCCTTTCAAGATAGCAAACATTGAGTTTTGTAAGCCTGGATCTATAAGCAGACACACTGTGCCCTCCTCATTCTTTATCCTGGAAGTAGGAGAGAAAATGGCCAACACACAAACAGGAAAACAAGAGTCTGAAAGAGAAAGATTACTAATGGCACCATTCAAGGTCCTGGAGTCCTTGATGCCAACCCCATCCCTGGACTTGAGAGTAATTGTACAAATTCAAGTTTTATTGGCAGTATGCAAAAACCCTAATACAGCTGTCTTTTGGGTTGAAAAAGCTAAATTATCTACTGATGTATATTGCATTATTCTTTTTAAAAATGTAATTGTAAGAAAAATATAATTGATAGTACCTTATTTTTTGTATATGGAAGAAACTTGGCTGCAGGCATAAATGTCAGTAATTCTACATTTTCTTTAAGTGTAAAGGTTCATGAAATACCATGTCTATAACATATAACGATGAAAGGCAATTCAATAATAATTGCAATCTGGGTTAATACCGCTATAAATCTTTAACAGTCTTACAAAGGAAATGTCATTGAAAACAGCGAAATGAGATTATAGAATCTGTAGCCTCACTAGCCTTGAATTATTTTTTGAGGTAAATTTCAGTGAGAGTTTCCAAATTGAGGCCACTGTCTTCTCTGACTGGGACACAGGTCCTGAAGTTGAATGATTGAACGGTACATCTAAATAGTAGCTTAAGACAGGAAAGTTACCTGGATGGATTTTTGTCTAACTCTGGGTTCTTCTGGAGGAAATAGTATATTTGTAAATCTCCAAGCCATATTCTTGTATTCCTCATCCCCTTCACTATAATTTGGAGTATAATTGAGTGCTGAAACTACCATCAATTGGGGGGGCGGCAGAGAAGGAATGCAAGGGAACTGAAGGGAAATTATTATTGGGAATCTTTGCCTCTGTGAATAAGGAAGGTGAAGTAATTAATGGGAATAAATGTGGTAGATATTAGTTAAAATGAGGCTGAAATGGAAGGTTTCTACATTTAACATTCTTCTTTCTTAAACAGTCCTTTAAAAAATAGGCAAATGTTATACTCGTTATCCCAAAAGTTAAACTGGATGATAAAAAAGAACAGTTTATCCCCAGCTTCACCTTTTGGATTTGAAAAAAGGGAACTTTTTTCAAAGACAGGGTGTTTCTATAAACACCTTGAAAGATAATTTTCTTTGAAAATTATATTAGAACATTTATCAACATAAAACTAATAGTTCCTCCCAGCAATAAAGTAAAGGGATTTATAACAACCTTTAAAAATAATTTCATTGATGATGGGTCCTAGTCAAACCAAAGAATTGTAAAATATTGAGTCTTTAAGGTGTCATGTTTCAGAATTTTAATACATGATGGGAAATACTTATTTCAAATTAAAATAGAAATTTATCTCGAATATCTTTATAGTCTTAGCTGTAAATTCGACGTTTATGGTGTTTTTTTTAATTGGCTGTTTAGATTATTTTCTTTTTATTATTTCCACTGGATTTTTAAAAATTTTGATAACCTGCCTTCGTGGATGATTCGGTTTATATATGAGAGGTTAACTATTATAAATATATGTAATTATTTGTGAAAAGTATTTTTTAATCATAGAAAATATTTTAGCCTTAATAATGGCAGAAATTAAAAGTACACAACTTAAAATAATTTAGATATACTTCTTTTCATGGGGCATTGAATTTTTATCAAAGGAGTGATTTTTAACCTTTCTGGTTCACTGATCCCTTTGTAAACTTGATAAAATTTATGTCTGTTTCCCAAAGAAATGCACATATACATCAGATATATATATACCATTTATTGGGGATACATTAACTGCCGATTTAGACCCTAGATTTAGGACTGATTTTAAGTCAAATCTGTTTGTTAATGTTAATTGTAAAACTAATCACTTTCATCTTTATTTGATGGTTTATATGGAGGGACTAAAAAATGGAAAACAGGACATTGGGGAGGATATGTGCTATGGCAAGTGCTGTGAAATGTGTAAGCCTGATGATTCACAGACATGTACCCCTGGGGCAAATAATACATTATATGTTAATAAAAAAATTTTTTTAAAAATCTAAAACAACTTATTCTAAATGACTGAAACATTGATTTATTGATTTGATCAATTACCTAGAAAAATAAGTTTAAAGAAATGAGAAATAGACAGATATTCCATAAGCCAGAACTGTTATTGGAAAGATAGCCATGAATAACTTATTTACAATAAATCATAAAAAATACGTTCATTGGTGATCTAAGAGTTTAAAAATTCTTTCTTCCGAAAGAAAATGAAATACTTAACTCATATTTTTATGTTCTTAAAATATAAAGCTTTTCAATTCATGGTATCAATGGGAAATAATATTTTCATATCAGTGGAAAGAAAAATTATTAAGAAAAAACACTAATTTTGACTTGATTGCAATTTGTAATACTATCAATTATGGGACTTTTCTATGCCGTCAAAGGGCTCATTTCTACAAAGAGACAAAGACTCAAAAGTATGGAGGAACACACACACACACACATACACACACACACTTAAATCTCTATTAACTAATTTTCTCTTATATTTATAACGAGAACATATACATGGGTTCTAGAGAGATACTGAAGCAAAATCCTGGATTCTGCCACTTGCTAAATGGCAAGGTACTTAATTTTCATCTGTTTCATCACCTGTAAAACGAGTTTCCTCACCTGTAATATGTTCCTTGTAAGGCTTTTATGAAGACTGAACAGTATAATACTTTTAAGTGTTAATCCCAATGCCTGAAACATCGTAAGCACTCAAAATATTAACTATGAATAATACTATTACTATATGTCGATACCAGTAGTAGCAGTATTTGAAGGAATGAAAATTCTTTGAAAAATTTTTCTAAGGAAATAGAGGACAGATAGATAGACAGATAAAGAGACAAATATACAGACACATACAGGCCACAAGTCTCAAAGTATGGTCCAGGGACCTCTGGAGTCTCCCAGATCCTCTCATGGAGTTCATGACATCAAAACTATTTCATCACAATACGAAGGCATTATTTGCCTTCTTCATTCACAAATGTAAAATGAACTTTCTGAGGCCAGAAGGCAAAAGCAAATAGAATCCAGCAACACTCAATGAAGCAAGAAGACATCAAAGACATTTGCACAATACAAAACAATGCCACTCTTCTCACTAAATTAATTTAATAAATTTTATAGATTAAAGTTGTACTTTAATGTATAAAAAAGAATTACTTTTATAAAATGTTATTAACGTAAATTTCTTTACTGTTTTAGATGAGTTAATAAATATATTAAATATGTCTTAGTTTTAATTTCTAATAACTGAGTAGATGTTATCTACATACACAAAGTATCTCTGGTGCCCTCCACGTAAAAAGTCTTGAAACTAAAAAGATTAGGAACTGCTGCTGTATAAATTGCTTCGCAATGGGCTTTTTGTTATTTAACAATCTATCAAGTACATTTATCCATGTCATATCAATATAGCCACATCTATAATTCCATTTCTATGTGGCTGAGTTGTTTAAACGTACCAAATTTATTTAACCCAACTGAGAAGGGCTGATGTTTAGCAGAGATAATGATTGCAGATTGGAGTATGTATCCTTTGAGAAGAGAGGAGAGGTTGCTTCAGTTATAAGGATAAATTGTCACTGGGGCCTGACCTATCAAGTGTTTTCAGTTTTGTTTTGTTTTGTTTGGAGTTTTATCACTATGTCGATTCCCTGAGTGAATTTGATGACCATGAAGTCACGCAAGGAAAATGGAAGGCCAGTCATTAATTAGGCATTTTCTTATCAGCTCTAACAGAACTCATATAATAATAATAGCTATGGGGAAAGAAACCAATGGGAAATACCAAACATAATTGCCTCTAAGTCCATGAGCACCTAATCATTGTACATTTAATCAGTAACAAAGAGAGTTACCTTTTGTTTCACTAAGCTGATGAGATAAATGTAAGCCAAGTGAATCCAAATTACAGTTTAGTTATGAGTGTTATTCAGTGATACTGAATTTAATCTTGAAATCTCTAAGTCTTTTCAGTTCCCTCTGATTTTACACACTTAGGGAGCAACTGAAATATGAGGTCATCTTTTGGGGGGGCAGGGTGGCATTATTTTGTCCACCACAACTCTTAATGCTTAATGGGTCATTTTTATGGAAAACGATTCTTGATAACTATGCTTCTATATCTAAATGCCTATTTAAAGCACCTATTATGAAATAGATTTCCCAAAATACATGTGAATTGGAAAAATTGTATGTATTTGACTTTACTAGTATAAAATATGCTAGTAAATCAGAAATATCAGTTGATTTGCCAGAATATAGTTATCTACAGCAAATCTTGATTTTGAGTTTTGTTTGCCTATTTTGTGGACATTTGCATTCATGCTTTATATATGTGTTGAAAATCATTATCAGGGAATAATCACTACTTAAAAAGAATGGTAGAACACATATTTTTTCAGCAAAGGAAGGTATAATGTTTGGGATGGAAATGTTATCTATATTTGGACACACATACACAAATAAATATCATCATAAGCCATTATAGAATGAGAACTCTAAAAGGAAGAATCTACAAAATGAGGAACGAGCAGTACAAATAGTGCAAAATGGAAGCACAGAGAAGAAATCGCTTGCTGAGGCATGTTTATGGAGGCCCTGTGGCCAGTAGGGTCCTGGTACCCGCTGGGTATGGAAGGCCAGGGGAGATGGGGCTGCGCCTGGGGACTGGGAGAAGACCTCCCAGGTGCAGGGAACCACCGGTGAGGCAGAGATATCTGTGGGTTAGGAAGCCTCTTTGAGTGAATTGGTTGGTTCTCAATACCCAGGGCATTGAGAAGGGTAAAACACTTAAGTTTTGACTAGACTGGAAAATGTCTTGAATGGCAGATACAGATTTGGATATTACTATTTAGACAAATGATAGAGATAGCAATGAACATGAAAGAAACGTAAGTAGTAGAAAGAGCAGTAAACTAGAAGTGAGGGCCTTTGAATTTTGCTGGCTGGGTGAGTGTGGCCATGGTCTTGTCCTTTCTGAGTCTCAAAATTTGAGTGAAACAACAGACAAAGCATGCACATGCTAGTCTCATTGCTGTGAGAATTATCTGAGATCATACACACTAAAATGCTTTATAATTGTAAGGTAGCATGAAATTAAATATTAAGTACTATTAAAGGGTTAAGTAGAAGATAATGCCCTGACATAAGCAAATATTTTATTTGCTCCAATAACTGATGACAAAGATGCATTTTAGGTTAGAACAATCCTATTTTAGCCATAAAGAGAAGGTGAACAAGTACATAAAAAGAGAAAGTGGGTGGACAGGGGAAGAGAGATCATTCATTTTATTTTCTTCCTATAGTGTTGTGAAAAAGTAAACCATTTTAGCCCCGAGTTTAAGAAAACAGACAATAAACAAACAAACAGAATAAAGATATATTCAAATGAACAAAACCTTTATGTACATTGAGCTCTCTTTATTTGATTCAGGCCTCTGAAATTCAGTACCAATTCAAAACTATTCAGCATAAAATGTGTATGCTTTTAATGTCCTCTGATCTGTATTGTCTCTTCTATCCTCCATTAGCAAGAATAATAAAGAGTGGAGGCTATTATATGCAGATAGCAATTGATGCATTCTACATTCCACCAGCTTCAAGAGTTCTTGCCCACCAGAAAAAACTTTATAGTGCTATTCTTATGGGAACCCTTGTGTGGAAATGTTCCTTCATTAAGAAAAGGAATGTGATCAGCATGTTGGAATGTAAATTTCTTAGGCACAAGGGTTGCCTTGCAGTATTTTAATAGACCTTGACTTCATGGTTCCCTTAGTTTAAGAATTTATCAGGCATCAACAACAGTTCCAGGCATTTCTAATAAACCTATAAACAGATAAAAAAAAATATTAACAAGGTACAAGAGATTGCATTTAGTTTAGATTTTTCAAACAACCTAATGTGCAGCAGTATTAAAAGAGGCATGACTTACATTTCTGAGTGGTAAAAAGCACCTCTGAGATTGTCCTCTAGTTTTATTTCTACCCTTATCCCAGCCCATGGTCATCTCGGCCACCACGAGAACCACACACATATATCATCACCGACTCTGGCAATAGCATTATTTCCTCCTGGAACATTAGGAGATACACTGTCTGCTTTATAGACACTTTCCCACTTCAAGTTACTGTGTTTCTCTGCTTGTTTGTTTCATAAAAGAAGGGACTGGATACTTCATGGTTGTTCCCCAAGGTATTTGGCGATCTTGATTCCTGTCCTGGGTCTACTGCTCTTTAGTTGACTCCAGATGAGATAGGAGACATTTGACATTTATTGGGCACATCAGACATGATGAAGCATTTCAAAGTAATCTGAAAACTAATTACTGGTGTAAGTTGTTCCCATTTGTAGCGGTGTTGGTAATAGCCCAGTCTGGCAATGCATTTCATCCATTTTCAATACACACACATACATACAAGAGAGAAAGAGAGAGCAAGAGAGGGAAAGGGGCGGGGGGAGGGAGAAACAGGAGGGGGAAAGAGAAACGGAGTGCAAAGCTTCTCCAGGATTAATTCTTTAAAAGTGTTTTGTTTATATTGGATTTTAAAAGCCTGGAAGCAGAGGGTTCCGGGCCTGTGACTCAGCTACCTCCTTCAAAAACAAAATGTGTAAAAGTGAGGAAAAGCAAAAAAAAAAAAAAAAGTGAGGAGAAGCTGTGAGGATAGTTAAGATAATGAATATGAGATAGCACTTTAAGGTAAATTAGTGCTATAAACAAAATGCATTGTTATTATTAGTATTATTAAATATGTAAAATTTTTGTGAAAATCTTTACAAGCTGCCTTGACATAACAGGTTAGCCTCTGTACGTTCTATAAAGAATAATAGCCTAAAGTGATATGTCTAGCAGGATCCATTTGCTAACCCTGGGGATCTTTACCCCCAAGGGCTGGCAGAATAGGTGGAAACCAAGAAAAGGACTTATCTTGAGGAGTTTTTGTACATAGTTTAGCAAGATCGAAAATTTGCATCTGTTCCTCTCTGAGAATCTCTACCCCAATAAATGACTCTAAAGGCTGTCCTTACATCCGCCTCTCTATTCCTTACAAATATTAAGACCTGGCCTGGGCCAAAATTTTGTTACAGTGAAAATACTTCTTTGTAATCATACTTATATTTGTTGAGCACAATACATGCTCCGTGCTCCTTACATATGCTTTCACTTGGCCTGCGGTCTCCTCTTTTCCCCAGGAGCCTCTTTTTCTCATTTACCATCTACACACTCATTTGTTAACTTACTTGCTGAATGTGGTGAGGCAAACTGACATGCTTGCTTGGGTCGGCCCCAACTCAAATCCTTCTTGCTCAGGGCAGATTTCTGAGCATCAGTCCATGTTGGGCCCTTGAGAGAGGATTTCATGGATCCCTGCATGTCTCCTCTGTTCCACTTCCCAATTCATAGGCCTTTCCCAACTAGAAATAAGTTCCAGGAACTGGGGCGTATGTATTGTATGCATGACTTTATTCTCAGTATCTTATGCAGTACCTTCTATAATGTAGGTGATCAGGAAGCAGTTGCTGAATAAATATGTATAGAGGCTTTACCTATAACATTGCATTGAAACCACAAAATAATTCTGTGAGGCTCATGGGCGATGCCCATTTCACACTAGAAAAATAGAAAGAACACATGTAAGTTGCCCAAGGGTTACATAATGAGTGAAACAAAGGGACCTTTGTTTCAAGACAAGCCTAGGTTTTGTCTTCTTGTTTTTGTTTTACCTGGAGCTCTGTAGTTTGGGAGCTGGAAGTTTAAAATAAAAATATAACAGGTGAATACTTGCTTTGCATACAATTTACAGAAGTTCGATTCATGCAAAAAAGAGTGTTGTTTTATTAACAAATTTAAGGTTTTTCTAGCAACTTACATGTAAGTTATACTACTAATCACAGTGCCAAGTGTCCTCTGTTTGTCTGTTTTTTTTTTCTTTTAAGATTTATTTATTTATCTGATAGAGAGAGAGAGTAAGAGAGCACAAGCAAGGGGAGCAGCAGAGGGAGAAGCAGGCTTCCTGCTGAGCAGGGAGCTCTGCCCCAGGGCTCAATCCCCAGACCCTGGGATCATAACCTGAGCCGGAGGCAGATGCTTAACCAACTGGCCCCTTTTCTGCCTGTTTTTATTGTATTCTCCCAATCTTTTATATTCAATACTTAGCTGTAAATGATGATCAGGTTTAATAGAAGAGGTTAACATTCTCAATGGCTTTTTGAATCTTATACCTAGGTTCTCCATTTTCAGAAAGTCAAACAATGAACAGAAATTTCTTTAACTTTTCTACCTAAATAATTAAAGGCAACCTAAAGATTGGAGGAGAGAAATCATGTGAGAACAGAAGTCTGAGAGAAAGTGATAATATTAATCGAATTTTATCGCATGCTTACTATAGGCAAGGCTTCATCTCCTTCAATCCAGACAAAACTTACAGGAAGTATTACTTTTTTTTTAAAAGATTTTATTTATTTCTTTGACAGAGAGAGAGAGATCACAAGTAGGCAGAGAGGCAGGCAGAGAGAGAGGGGGAAGCAGGTTCCCTGCTGAGCAGAGAGCCGGATGCGGGGCTCGATCCCAGGACCCTGAGATCATGACCCGAGCCGAAGGCAGAGGCTTTAACCCACTGAGCCACCCAGGTGCCCCAGGAAGTATTACTTTTATTTGCACCTTACACATAGGGAATAAAAGAAGCTTGGAGAGACTCTACAATTTGCCCAGGATGAAACAGCTACCGATTAGGAGGACATTTGTCTGACACCAGAGTCTGAACTTTTAACAATACCTGGCATTGACTCTTACTAGACCTGTGTAATCATGAAACATCAAGAAGTTTTATCTTAGCCACTAGGATTTTAGGCTACTGCATTATGAACATGTTTGCTTATTACATAAAAGTAATTGGTTATTTCTCCTCGAATCTTAGAGTAAAATTATTCACCCAAGGTGCTATAACGTGCTAGAGAGTCTCTGCCTTCTCCCCAGCACACACGTAATACCCCGTTGAAAATGTACAGGTATAAAACATTCCCTGTGAATATCATTTGCTTCAGCAGAGGTTTGAGCTGGAGCTAGAGGTAAGGAATACATAATGCATAAGACAGGAAAGGCAGAGAATTAGAGTGCTCTTATAGCCTCCACATTTATGGTGGGTCACTGAGAAATCCTTCTGTCTACTCTCTACTTGGTGGAAGGGACAAGGGGAAGAAAAGAAAAGCAACGAATGGGAACATGCAAGAGGGGGTGCTTATCATCTGGTGCTGAATCCAAGACCACAAATCAAGCACTGCTGCCCCTTCACCCCCATACCATCCATATCACATTATTTTCTAGTTGCTTTGCTTGTAGGATATATATTGGCTCACTGCATACATTTGATTTACAATTCAGAGCTAGATGATGAATCAAAAAAATATTCTTTTGCCCGAAGTTTCTGTGGCTGCTTGAAAACTCGCTTAGGAAGAGCATGACTTTTGTCCATCTTTCATGGTAGTGAATTTAGTGACTTGTGCAATGTAGTAAAAAGAGGATGAAAAGAAGAGGAAAAACAGTTTGGTGTCTGGAGACCAAGTCCATCAGACTCACAGCAAGGGAAGAAATCACAAAGATTTCTTTGTTTTGTTTTGTTTAAAGAATCTGGCTTTGAGGATAGTGGCATTTTCTGTCACCATGGGATAAATTTCTTTGGGGGAAAAAAAAAAATCTCTGCTGGTGAAGAGTTCTCAAGGTGACCTGGTAGGCTTAGAATTTAAACGAGAGGTGTCAAGAGCAGAAATGAGTGCTGAGGAGAATAATGTTGATGCCTTCTGAGAAGAGAACACAGGGATTTAAAAATAAAGTTGGAGCTTTTGATGTTTGGCACAATTTCCTCAAAGAAATTATGTTCAATTACAGTTCAGACCCGAGCACTATTCCACGGTATGTAGGTGGATTTTCAATTCTCAAATCAACAGCAACAACCAAGTCAAATGGATTCTTTTAATTCTGAAGCTGAGGAAGTGTCAGGACTTGTTAAAGTTTCTGGAAGATGAGAGGGAATTTTGCTTTTTGGCATGTACATTGGGGGAAGTTTATAAATATTAAAAATAATCTATTGTTGGAACTTAAACAGATGAACTGTGAACTTTTTTGTAGTAGGCTGCTTGTGGCATAAGATTCCCAAGTAACTGAGTTGTGTTATGATACCAACAACCTTCTAAGGAAGGGGTTGTTTTGATTCCTGTTTTACAGATGAGAAAACTGAGGCTTAACAAGGTTGTTGGCTTTTTTTCTCTAAATATTCAGGATTGAATCCACACTCTTTGACCCTGATCCTGAGTACTTTTACCATCATGAGAATTGTCCACATGTCCTTCTGGGTTCTAAATGTTTTTAATATTTTCATATTCAACTACTCTTGGAAAACTCTGGATTAAACAAAGTAAAAAGTTTTCTTTATTGCAGGATTTTTGCATTGTGAATTTTCAAGTGGGGGGTATATTTGGGAGCATTTCTCACACTGGCATAACTAGGAAAATTTTAATTTGCTGCACATTTTCGAGGACTAGAGTTCTTCAGAATGAATTTGGGAAATGACTCAAATGGTAGGTCAGTGTGACCATCAGTCACTTTCAATATCTTAGACCAAATACGTGGCAAAAGGATAATTTCAGCCACAAGAGAAAGCTGGTAAGGAAAATAAATACTTGGTGACCTTTGAGTTTTACCATTTAAATTTATCACGGGAGTTCATAAGGCAGTTTATGGAGTGATAAATAACAATGAGTTTCAACCACACTGCCTAGGTTCAACACCCAGCTCTGCCATTTACCTGCTGTGTAAACTCGGATAAATCACTTAACTTCTCTTTGCTTGTACCTCCTCAGTCAAATAAAGATAATAATGCCTGCCTCATGGGAGTGCTATGAGGAGGATTACAGGAGTGAATATTCCTGAAGTATTTAAAACGGTTACTGATATACAGTAATTGCCATGTAAGAGTTTATGAAATAAATTATATAAATTTTGCCTAATTATTCTGGCATGGATGTAGACTAAAAAAATTAAAAAGAGCCCCAAATTAATCCAGATGAATTACAACACCATGGGAAATAGCGATTGGATGTCTATAGGTCTGATAATAACTTCTCTGAAACTTTGCACAAATCTCTAGATTTACATGGTTCTAAGAACATGGGTTTGACAGGAAGGCCCGAGTCCGAATCCCATTAGTTGAGAGAAAATTACCTAGAAATTATTCTTACTTGGTATTTAACTACAATGCATGTCATGCTCTTGATCCATAGTAGACATTTGTTAAACTATGTTCTTTACTATTCCTTTTTTTATTGCTTACATAACGATGCTGTTGCCTTGATAAGTAATATGAACATGGCAATTCACTGGCTTCTTACAATACTGGCCACTTAGTAGGAAATGGTTTTTTTCCCCTTAAGAAGTTATGTGAACAGCAACATAGTTGTCAGTAAATTAGACCCTAAAAATTGAATGGGATACCAACTCTAGATGGGAATTTAAAGAAAAATAATAACGTGTGCATTTTAATAAGTCCCTATCGAACTTGTCTTTATTGTCAACTGCTTTCTAGCTGAATATAATATTTCTGTATTGTTTCAGTCCTTCCTTTATTTTCTTTTTTAGTTCAGGCTTTGGTAGCTTTTATCTGCTAACAGCTAGTAAAGCTTTTAGCTGATTTATTGATACTTTAAAACAACTGAATTAACTAAATTACTTGACATTCAAAGTTGTCTATTTAAGCTAAGCAAATGCTAATTTAGAATGCCTTTACCCTCTCTGTAGTTCCTACTGAATTCAAATTAAATTTTAACTTTTCAATAAGAAGACAGTCTACGCTTAGCTAACTTCAAATCCTATTATTGTGTTTTGCCCAGTGTAGAAAGTGTTCTATATGATGAAGGGGAATGCCACGCCTCACATATGTCCACCAATGGCTCTCAACCCTAGAGGTGGGGATTCAGGATAACTCTTGGAATATCTGTGATCGTCAGGTAGCATGTTAAATGCAAAAGAAAATTGCTCTGCAAGTTAGAAAACTGACTTCTGTTTTTGTCAAGTCATTGTTTATCTCTAGATTGTGATTCTTCATCAGCCAGGGAGGAGAATAGGCTAAAAGATCAGTAAGATCTCTTGCAGTCAGGTCCATTAAACACTCGCTTTAATTTATTAAGCTAAAGCCTCTCTTTCTCAGAAAGCTGCTCAGTTTATAAGAAAGTGTTATGAAAATTTTATTTATTTTGTGTGAAAGACACTTTAATTTTCATGGCTAATTCCGAACATAGAGATGTGGGGGAATACTTAATTGCGTAACGTACATCATTTAGTTGATGTAATATGCATTCTAGAAGACTCCACCATAAAGGCGAATATGCAGACTCAGGTGATTTTCAGTATATTAATCAGCCACATATTAATGAACATATCAAACAAACTGGCCAGATGATCTTTGCAGAATATGGCCTCTATCTAGCAGCATTTCTTTTCCCTGAAATTCCATAAAAAGTTAAATCAATTCCCACAGGTAACTCAGTTTGTCATAATACCAAAAAGATTTACTTTAAACACAATACTGCATTCTGGGTAAACTTCTGAAATTATATTCTAAGTTCTTTCATAGTTCATTAGGTTTCTAAAATCAGTCTTGTAACTACTAATTAATAATTTTGTTTTGGCAACTGTATATATCAGATTTCTAAAGCAGAAAAGATTCCTTGTGTGACACATACTTCTGTCACTAGTTAATGACTTGACAAACCCCCTGTGATGCCAAGACCATGAATTCCAGCTCCACAATGTTCATTTTAGTCTCTATCCATCCACTACCTAGCTCCCACCTCTCACTTTGCAAGAGGATCCCTTTTTATTCAGTCATGAGAGAAATGGATAAAGGAGTAATGATAAATTAAAACAAATGTATTATCTGGGGAAAAAAATCTTTGCATATGTTAGACTCTAAGATTCTGATATAAAATAGCAATTAAAATTAGAGCTAATTACAATTGGTTAAGTATCTCACTCTTTGATCTCAGCTCAGGTCTTGATTTCAGGGTTGTGAGTTCAAGCCCCACACTGGGCTCCATGCTGAGCATAGAGGCTACTTTAAAAAAAATAAGGGGGTGCCTGGGTGTTGCAGTCAGCTGAGACTCTTGGTTTCAGCTCAGGTCATGATCTCAGAGTCCTGAGGTGGAGCACTGCCTCAGACTCTGCTCTCCTCAGGGAATCTTCCTGAGACTCTCTCTCCCTCTCTCTCTGCCTCTAACCTCCCAAAACAAATAAATAAACCTTTAAAAAAAAAGGGCTAATTAGTTTTCTAGTTTTAATATTTAAATTAATATGTATTCATTCAATCTAAAAGTACACACATTTGAATAATTACCTACATAGATTGAGATATGATTTTGACATATACACACATATATAAAAATTATTGACAGTAATTATTTTTCCCATCCATAAGTAATTTATATTACTGATACATATTTATTGGCCAAGTATATTATCGACATATACCTACAGACACAGGAATTATTTGTTCCCGTCAATAAGGGTAACCAGATCTCACATATGATGCATTCCTGTTCTGTGATGCCAGCATTTTCTATGTTACATGGAATCCTCCCTTTACAAATGCCCTGTTTTCATTCATTTTTTAGTCTAGATATATACTAAGAAATTTTCAAGCTGTGTACTATGGAAAGAGTGTTCCATTGTGGTATGCGTCCTTATTATTAAATAGTAATGCTTAGCACCACTGTCTTGGATGTTTTTTATGTTTGTTTTGCTTTGTTTTGTTTCTATGAGGGAGTTAAGTATATCCGTCTCTTTTCCCGGTGTTCTCACATCCATGGTCTCATTCTCTGGTTAACATTCCCCACAGAATCCTGACAATGCTTAGCTTTCCTGTTTCTGGCCCTGTTCCATTTGGTCCCCCTCACACACCTCGACCATCTCTCACAACTCATGTTCTTAAACACACACACACACACACACACACACACATATTTGTGAGAATCCATTCTCACCCATAATGCTTCTCTTTAGCATTCTCTCTCTTTTTGACATTTCCTTTAGTAGCAGACACCCACGTCACATACAAACCAATAGCCAATAACAGATCACAGTATCAATAAAACCAATGAAGAACAGTTATGAAAAGACCTAAAAAAGGAGGTTGGGAGGTAAAGAGTGTTGAGGGAAAATTAGAACCAGAATGTTGGTTGATCCAGGGCCTTTCAGCCCTCTAACTTACTTCCCAGTGAAAGAAAGCTGCTCTAATTCTCTCTCTGCTGGAATCTATACCTGAGTATGCACAGTGCTCAAATTTATATTAACTCAAATATTCAGTGGAAGGTTTAAGGTTGAAAGGAGGGCTTGGCTGTCTTTCCACTTTTTACTTAATTGCAATATCACGTAAGTTTGCTGTATTTAAACTGCATTGAATCATGACAATAATAAAGCCTCCAGCTTCCCTATTCAGCCTGTGCTTTAATGAGGTTCACTTTCTACCAGGACTCAATCTCTGTTCTTTATATCCCTTTGCAATATGTGAAGTTCGTTAAAAGGAACTCTAGTTTGGAAATACTAAGACAAGGTTTTTCAAAAACAGTGCCAACTAGAGATAAGTTCCATGCTTGGTATAATGGAGAGATAAAGAAGTAAGGTATCGTTGAATACATACATAAGGGCAGGTCATGCGCTGCATATAGCAGATATTCCTAACCCTTGGGGAAGCATGTAGTCAGATATATTTCACGGAAACGAAACAAACTGCTTTGGAAACTCATCAGGTAAATGAAAATGCAAGGGTCACTTTTGCCTCAATAACTTTTACAATTCAAGAAACCGGAAATGTATATAAGTCACGTAAGCTGAATGACTTGCAATTCTGTGCCCACTTCTTCAAAACGTCAGCAAATCAAAAGAATATCCCTACGATAGAACATTCATTTATACAATTATATCATTTAGTGTATGAAACTCACAAGGACATTCATAGTATTTAATCACTTTAAAAATTATCATACCCACCCAGACCCCTGCAGCTCCTTAGAAATTCAGCAGCAACCTAAGATTCTTACATACTCTTTTCTTCCGCCACCAATTTGTATTTTATGAAAGCCTTGTTGTTTTAAAAACTGTTTTATTTTACATTCCCAATTACAATCAAATATGTGGATAAGAACAGAGAAATACCTTGACGGAAAGCTGAAGTGAGGAAAACAGAAATGACATTTTATTTATTTTATTTTTTTAATTTTTAATTTTTATTTTTTAAAGATTTTATTTATTTATTTGAGACAGAGAGAGAGAGAGAGAGAGAGAGAGAGAACAGCAGCAGCAGGCAGAGGGAGAAGCAGCCTCCCCACTACCAGGGAGCCCAATGTGGATCTTGATCCCAGGACCCTGGGATCATGACCTGAGCTGAAGGCAGACACTTAACCGACTGAGCCACCTCGCGCACCCAGAAATGACATTTTAAATTGTGTTATTGGAAAGCTGATGGTTGCCACAAAGGAGGGAGGTAGAAGAATAGACAAAATAGGTGAAGGAGATAAAGACGTACAATCTTCCACTTATAAAATAAATAAGACATGGAGATATAATGTACAGCATAAGAAATATAGTCAATAATGGTGTAAGTGTGGTGACAATGGCAACTAGACTTATGGTGATCATTTCGTAATGAATATAAATATCAAGTCACTGTGTTATACCCTTGAAACTAATATTATATGTCAATTATACTTCGGTAAAAAAATTTGTTGTTTGTAAACAGAATCGTCATAAAATTTGTCAAGAGAGAAATGTAGAATTAAACATGTTTGAGAAATAGGTTTTGTATATGATGGCAAAAGGAATAACTAGATATTTAAAAACAGTTCCTTGGTTGAGTCTTCCACATCGTGGTAATAACTCGCTTTATGCTCCCATCACCTTTCAACATAGTTGGTTCCTTGCTTGATTCCTCTAGATGATGGTAAGACATTGAAGTGGAGTCTTCTCTTTCAGTGATGGTAGAAGTTGGTAAAAGTAAATGATAGTTATTCGATAGTTGTTCGTATTCTCAGTTCACTAGCATCTGCTTCCTTGACACACTGATTAAGTGAAAAATATTTGCTCCCAAGATTTTTTTCAAAAGGGACACTTTCCCATCGTAAAGCCTAAGATCTTTTCTTCCCACCGAAGTGTGCAAGACTGCTCTCATATATTAGCGCACGTGTCAGGATCAAGATTGTTTCTGACTTCAGCAACTTTTCCAAGTGGCAGGTTTTCCTCACGAGTCAACATTCTCAACCACGCAGATCAGGTACTTGCCTTCAGTTGGAAAAGAACCCGAGTTGCCCCAAAGTACAATTTAAATAAAGACACCCAGAATTAGTATCTCCTTCCAGAAAGCTAGGGGATTTCCAGAGTACTTTTGCCACATACGTCATATGATACAAATTTAGTATTTGCTTCCTGTAGTGACTGAGAGATGTTTATGTTCCAAAACCAATTTCCCCCATTATAGTTTGCCATTGTCCAATATAGATTTTGTTTCAACACACACACACACACGCCCTCTTTATTCACATTTAAAATATTGCTTAAAACTCCCATTGATTTTGCAGAACATTGTTGAGATGATTTCTACCAGTTATTTCCAACCACCTATAAGAAGGGTCTGTGTTATTTTCATGTAAGGAATTTGCAGCTGTGAGAAGTTAAGTGGTTTCCCAGAACATCTTGGTAAATCAGAAACCTAACACAGATTACTACTTCCTAATGTGCTCCCTATAGCTATATTTCTCCAGAAAGGAGATCTGTGGGATCATTTAGGGCATGCTAAAAGAAAAGAGAGATTGAATTTGAACCAGAAACCAACTGTCTCCAAGAGACATCAAGTTTTGTATAGCTCTTACCGATAATTAATGATAGTCCTCTCCATGATTCATTTTTTCCCATTTCAGGGACACAACCTGGTTACTGAACAAAAACATCCTTCAACCATGAAGTAATTTGTTAGGCCTAGAATTCCATACATATACAAAAATGTGTATATCTCTCCAGCGTTTTAGCAGACTTTTAATGCATGTAATTGGTATGTCATTGGTGATAAGATTTGATCTATGATTTATCTGAAGCTATGTAATACCCAGTAATATTTTACTGATATTCAGTATAGGGTCAACCCTATACAAATAATTGCAGTGCATAGGTAATAGAACAGACCTGATTTGAATCCTAGTTCTGAGACTTAGTAGCTGCATAGCAGTGTTTACAATTTAGAATTTACTTCAATACGGACAAAGAATATATCTGCTTCACTTCCAGAACTCATTGGAAATAGGAGCAAATGAAATTTTAGATATTCTGATAAAGAGATACATTTTCATTTTTAAGTTTCTTTTGGTTTCGGATCATCCTTATTTAGAAAATCTATAGATGGTTTAAAATTGCTAGTTCTATTAAGCTGTTTATCCCACCCTCTTCCTTCTTAAAATGGCACCTTTGAATAAAAGATAAATAAAAAGTTTAGGTCTTACTGTAAGATTAGGATTAATGGCTATCCTTCTTTCATACTGATCTTTGGGCTAGTCTCCACTGGCTGTGTGGACTCAGATATTCCTTGAGGTGGGGTTAGTCTGTTCCTATACACAAGCATCCCACTAGGGTACATTAATGAGCTTTATCCTCCTGACCTATTCATAACTCTATAAGTTCACCCTTGCTTCTGACTCATTTCCAATGAAGCCTAAGGAAATCTGTATCTTCCTGAACCATGACTGTCACTCCAATTTGGTCCCCAAAGTAACCTGCTCAGTAACCTTTAATGACCAAAATACTTTGCCCCCACACTAGTATCCAGACACATGGCTTTTTTTTTTTTTTTTTTTTTTTTTTGCATTCTCTCCTAGAGAATACAGTAATTTCTAGCTCCATGCCAGGGCATGTATCTGCAGAAGACAGCTTGGAAATGCCAGCCCAGGCTCATCCATCCTTTAGCTGCTTCATTATCATCTCCATATTGGCACATGACAGGCAGAATGACCGTCTTCCGGGGTGGCCAGATAGTGGACAAACTGAAGTATCTTTGCTTTCATATTTTTTTCTCAGCTATCCAATAAACTTTCTTACTCTAAGAATACAGTTCAGAAAGAAATATTCTAGACACAGAGTCCTATATCTCTGATTCTCTGGGCCTTGCCACATGCCTTTGGAAGACAAAAAAGGCAAACTTCACATTTTCTATCGCTATTGGGTATAACTTTGAGAAAAATATAAATATATATATTTCTTCCATTCTGTAGCTGATATTTTTGTTTTCTTTGCATAACATATATAAATATATATTAAGATTTGCACATAGAATGTATAAAGAGATCTTACAACTCAGTGAGTCAAATAATCCAAGAATGTTACTACTTCTCACTGTGTCAAGCTTCTCATGACTACAAGTTTAAGGAGATACATAATTGCCTGAATACTTACAAGTAAATGTGTTGTAGTACATGATCATCTGATTATCCCTTCTGTTCGTGTAAAATTACACAGCTTATAAACCAAGTAAAGTTAATTATAGTCCTACAGTAACTGAGCTATAGAAGATTGACACTATTATCTACATTTTTTTTTGTAATTTAGAAATGAAACCTCAAAATTTAACATACTTCCATTACTTGGCATGTATGTGTGCTGAAACAAAAGGGTTAATGTTTCCATGATATATAGCTTAAAATTTTGTCACTCTTAATTGAGACTGTATCCTATAATTGATCAGAATTTTATAAGTATAGCAGTTTCGGGATTTGGAGACAGTTCTGTTCAATCCCATGTAAGTACTGGCTCCATGAGCTTTCTTTCCGACCAACGTTATCCTGGACACTGTAGTAATTAGCGCCCTACTCTCTCTTTTAGCAGAAGGTATAAATGTGCTAAGCCATTGAAAAGAGACTTTGTTTGGGAGGCATATTTTGGATTTGGCTGATTGCAATCTTGAAATGCACAGAAGTGCATGGGTGCTGAAAAACCAAGGGGTGATAGGAGGCTATTGCCTGTGGGCAGCTTGCCTTGAATATCAATGAAAGGAACACTTACAGGGTTCCAAACCCATAATGATCTGGATTTGGTCTTCCCATGATAGGCCACATCAGTTCTTACTACTTAGCTCAGCCAAGCTAATTCAGTCTGTGGGAAGAGAACATTCTAGATATTTATCTAGACTTTTACATATATTTTTAAATGTTTTCTTATCCATAATACTCCGAGTAGGGGGATACAGGATATAGCCACTAGAGGACAGCAGAGAGCCAGGAGCAGATGCAGGTGGCTTGACGCATTGACACATTTGGAGTAGAACAATCTGTGACCAGTTATGAAGCTTCCATTTAATTGGAAAAAAGAAGAACTTCTAAGTGCTATCCACAAAAGAGGTTTAGGATGTAGTCCTCAGGTATATCATAAAACTGGAATGCAGAATTTGAGATACCAAACAGCACAAGCAACACAGAAAAATGGAAATAATAGAGGCCTGGGAATCAGGCAAATGTCAATTTATTCAATAAACATTTCTTGAATGCTCACTATACACCATGCTCTCATCTAGACTTTTTAAATGGAAATATATAACGAAATGCAAGGAAAGTAATTGGGATAATAAAAAGAATATTTGAAGCAAAACCTCATGGATGTAAGTAAAGACATAGTCTGTATGTAATTTTAGTTCTAATTTGGACAGGGTAGAATTTTAGGCCTTCTGGGAAGTTATTACTCAAGGTGATATTATTTAACAAAAAATAGAAAGGGCAGAGAGAAATAATGATAACTAAGTGGAAAGGAATAAGATATATTGAAAGATAAAGGAGAATGTTATCAAGAAGCATACCCTGAATTAATGCTATAAAATACAAACAAGACATAAGAAGGGAGAATGCAGATGCTAAAACAAACAAATAAGTAAGGAATTTCTGGATTAATCCATAACATTATTTGTAACCTTCCAGAAAACTGAATCTGTAAATTGGGTATTTCTCTTTTCAAATCAAATGTATGAGAAAAGGAAATGGAAGTGACAGGTGAAGAATAATCTTTCACTAGTTTAAAATTAAAAGGAAGAAGAGAAAGAAGACTACATACAGAGTGGGTAACATTTTTAGATGGGAAACAGAACATTTATGAAACTTGGATCCAGTCATTAGTAAGATGTGTGCTAAATGCCTCAAATATTTAACTTGAATTTGTTTTAGGAAAAAACATAGCCAAAACCGAAACCAAATAGAAACACAAACAATACTCTGTCTTTGGGGTGTGGGGGAGGAAAAAAAGAATTTCCCCTCTACCCTTCTAAGTTCTTGGCTGCAATTCCCAGGAGAAAACCAAGTTTAATGGCACGTATGGCTTCTGTGCACAGGAAAACTGAATAACTCCCCAAAATGACCCAAGCCACCAGGTTAAATACCATCTCCAGCTAAAGACTAAGGAAGATGTTGGGAGTCGGAGAGCCAGTTTTGGGAAGCTATCAGGATAAACATGGCAAACAAGGGGAGGATTGTTATGCAGATTTACATCATTGCCTTCTCCTTTGATAAGAGTTAATAGAGATTTAGTCATCTTTCTCTGCCTGGTACAGAGGGAGACTCCATTACAAGTAGGGGTTTCCCTCATCAATGTAGATGTCCTTTACAAAAGGGTAACTTCTACTCCATATTCAAAGCTTTTCCTATGTCTGGTGTTTCTTAAAATAATCACCCTAAAATCATCCTTAATGCCAAAAAGGCATATTTGAAGGTGGCAAATTCTGCTCACCCCTCAGGAGTCCTAAATAACACATTACAACCTGGTGCTAAAAATCAGCCCTATAGATTTATATTATAATGAAGACCTATAGGACTTTAAATATCTAACTGGATGGAGTCCAAAATGTCCTATGTTATACAGAATTCTGGGTTGTTTAGTTTACAGTCATGACAAAGTTTCATGTACTAATTGCGTTTGATGAGTTGGATATAGCCCAAGTAAGAAATGTGTTTGTAGAGTACATTGGGTTCATTTCATTAGGTTCTAGGAGATACTACAGTAATGATATATTGCATTTATATACAAGTGTTTTCTCCACAGAACTCTAAATACTATATCTGTTTTTTAAAGTTCTGCATGCTTATTAATTCCTGCAATACCCTTGAGGGGAGAAAGTAGTAAATATTATTTATTTCTTTTTTTCTGGCAAAGGTATAAAGATGCAATGTAATGTGTTTACAAAGACACTACCGGGCAGTACTTGATTAGCTTATGATGGGGTTCAAGGCAGGCTGCTCCAAAATGTGCCACTTTGGCATACTGATTATTTTGAATTAAAGTTACTTAAGAAGCAGCTGGTACAAGAAGGATACTCTGGCCCTTTGTCCCCCTGAAAGCAGGAAATAAATCTCTCATGTGAAAGGTATCCTTCCTATATCAGGAGGTAGAAACACATCCCTATTAATAGAGATAGAGAATTTAGGGCCAAGAAGGCTGCAGAAACAAACCTTGTTACTTCTTCAGCAATGTATTACTCCAAGCCCAAATTACTTTGTCTTGTCAGTTCCTCACAAATCTATTGTTTCCTTGTCTAAAAGGTATATATAAAAGCTGCCTGCTTTGGTCACCTCTTTTGAGTTTCAAATTTTTATGAGCTCCTGTATGTATGAAATTGGATTTGTTTTTCTCCTGTTAATCTGTCTTATGTCACTTTAATTATTAAACCAGCCAAAAAACCCAAAAGGGAAGAAGGAAAAAGCTTTCTTCTCCTATGCTTAACTGGTATTTATGAGACATAAATCATCAGAGTACCTAGTGTCTCCAAGAAGCATAACTTAGCCTCAAGAATGATCACATCTACTGAGTATATGGCCAGCTATGAGAAAAGAGATCATTTGGTCATGACTTCTGTAATACAAGTCTACTTGACAGGAAAAATCTTCTTACAAGGTTTATGCTGATCAAGTAAAGAGTGAAAAACTGAAGTATCAAAGAAAGCACCGTAAATACACCAATTTCTATGCATATCTTTGCTGGACTTTGTAAATAGACATGAGGAAAGTCTAACGGTGGCTTTGAACAAAGAACTGGCATAAAAATAGGAGACAAAAGGCATATGAGAATTCTCATGAATGTAAAGACTATAAGGCTATAAATAATTTTAGTTCTAATTTGGACCGTGTACTAGGAAAGGCCTTCTGCCTTCTAATTGGGGTTAGGCAGCCTGAATATTAAATATACATTTACAAATACATGTGTTGGTTTATTTCTGGAAGCACAGAGGGGAAGGTAGTGATAATAAGGTGATCAAATGGATTTTGGCAACTCTTATTTTTCATCTAGTTGGACAAAAAGTTAAATGATAAGTTATTCTTTTTGTGTAATAATTAGGAAATAAGATAGTCATTAGAAGAACATCATTGGTGTGAGTACCTCTCAGTATTAAATGCTACGACTTATTAAATATACGTTTCCAAATGCATGTGTTTATTCTTAGGAGCACAGAGAAGGCAGAAAAAGTAATAAAATGACTGAATGGATTTGACAACTGTCTCCTTTTCCCCATCAGTCTAAATGTTTAATTACCTCATTCAACCATAAAGTTTCTTCTTTCAAAAATCCTGTGGTAAAATTGTGTCTGGTTCTCAAAACAACTCCTCCCAGATTCTTTAGGGGGAAAAAGGGAACAGATATCTTGCAGGGGTTATCTCCATAGTAGATTTCCTGTCTGTTACACCCTTCAAACAAAATCCAGATAATGATCTCATTACCCTCTGCTCTCCTATGATCTCCAACTTCACCTTGCAGGCATAAAGGGGGCCTGATATGGCAGTAAATGCAGTAAAATGATGTGATCAGTGTTGCAGGAGCATGTGAATGGGTGTGGAAAGGTGCTGTCTCTATTTTGTATGTTGAACTGCTGATTGTAATGACTCAAATCAGTCTAACTCTTTGTATTTCGGTGTAATATGTACTTTTATATAAACAGTAGTGTTGGAAAATGACAAGGAAAATGTTGTCTATCAATCAACTGATTGAAAATGCCCTTCTCTAGAATGAGAAAGGTCATACCAGTTTAATTACTGCCAGTTCAAATGACACCTTTCTTTTCTCCAAGCAACTCTGCTACTTTTATGTTCAGTCAACTTTGAAGAATAGTCACTGCATTCTCTTCTATATCCTGAGTAAATTAAACCAACCATTTAAAAAGAGAAACAGGGAAGAAAATGAGGTTCTCAAGTCCACTGATATGACTAGAGGCTCATATCTTGCAAAAACAAGCATAACATAAAGTACTGTCCTTTCCCAGGCATATGAGCAAATCCACTTGACTAGAGGTATGTGCCTTCTTAAAGTGCAGACTTATTCTCTTCTTTCTTGGTCTATGATGTTTAATATTAACAAGGTTCTTCATTCATTCCTTTTTTTTTAAGATTTTTATTTATTTATTTGTCAGAGAGAGAGAGAGCAGAAGCACAGACAGTTGCAGGCAGAACAGGCAGAGCAGGCAAAGGAAGAAGCAGGCTCCCCGCTAAGCAAGGAGCCTGATGTGGGACTCGATTCCAGGACCCTGGGATCATGACCTGAGCCGAAGGCAGACGCTTAAACAACTGAGCCACCCAGGCATCCCCATTCATTCTTTTTTAAATTTTACAGATGTTTACTGAATATCTACAATGTGCCAGGGACTGGTGGTATAGGAACGAACAACAAAAAACAGACAAATGACAAATTTCCTTGCTCTGATGGAGGTTTAATTCTAGCAAAGGGGAAAGTGAATAAGCATAATAAAGAATCACATTAGGGGCACCTGGGTGGCTCAGTCAGTTAAGTGTCTGCCTTTGGCTCAGGTCAAGGTCCCAGGGTCCTGGGATCAAGCCCCACATTGGGCTCCTTGCTTGGCGGGGAGCCTGCTTTTCTCCCTCTCCCTCTGCCTGCAGCTCCCCACCCCCAAACTTGTTCTCTCTCTCTCTCTCTGTCAAATAAATAAATAAAATCTTAAAAAAAAAAAAGGAATCACATTATTTGTTGTGTTAGGAGTTGCTAAGTATTGATGGAATAAAACAGAATGGGATATGCCTGGCTAGAGCAGGAATCACAGTTTTGCATATGATGGTCAGGATATGCCTCACCGGGGTGTATTTAGTAAAGACTTGAAGGAGGCTAGGGAATGGCCCATATTTCCCCAATTCTGGAGTGGAAAGCAGGCCAGATATAGGGAACAGCCAATGTAAATAGTCTAAAATAGGAGCATCCTGGCATATTTAATTTTTTTTTTTTTCCATCTGTAAACAGTCCTTTAGGAGTTTTGTACTGCTCAAGCCATTTGTCCCATGATTATTTTTTTGTCAAAGTCTACAATACAAGTAAGGCTTTCTTAGGTTCTCAGATCTCCCAGAGTTCCTAGGCATGGTGGCGGGGTACGTTCCACTTCAGAAATCTTGTTTTCACGTTAGGAGGCCAGACTGATGAACTAGGACCCCTCCCTGAGATTATGTCCCAATGTGAATGCTGCATAATGCTGTGTGAGTCCTGTCTTAAAATAAAATATGCATATATGGAAAAACATTTACAATATTTGAAGCTTGCAATGTTTTTCTCAGTTCTTTGAAATATCTTAAGAAGGAAGTTTTGCATTTTTTAATAGTTTTCACATTGGGGCGCCTGGTGGCTCAGTGGGTTAAAGCCTCTGCTTTTGGCTCAGGTCATGATCTCAGAGTCCTGAGATCAAGCCCCGCATTAGGCTCTCTGCTCAGCAGGGAGCCTGCTTCCCCTTTCTCTCTCCCTGCCTCTCTGCCTACTTGTGATCTCGCTCTCTCTGTCAAATAAATAAATAAAATCTTTAAAAAAAATAGTTTTCACATTAATAACATTAATTGCCAATATTCACTGAGCACTTAATGTGTCCCAGGCATTGTTCTGAGGATTTTAATACATAATCTTATTTTGTGCTTCTGAAACCCCAAGCCCAATAAGGCAGATAAAGTTTTTTTTTATACTCTGTCTGCCACAATTGTTATTTTTATTTATAATTTCCTTGAGGGTTTTTAAATATTTATATTTTGATCAACCCACTGAGGTGTATTTTACTTACAATCAAATTCGTTAATTTTAGGTTGTGATTCGATGCATTTTGACAAATGGATGCGGTTGCGTGACTGATGCTACTATCAACATCTAGAAAATGTCCTTCACCATGATTTCCCTCTTGCCTCTTACCAGTCAGTCAGTCCTCTCCCTCAAACCCATGACCCCTAGAAAATAGCAATTTGCTCTCTTTTGCCATGACTTTCACTTTCTAGAATTTGATATACATGGAATCATAAATTCTTTGGTGTCTGTGGACTTTCATTTTGCAAAAGGTTTTGAGATTCATCCACGTCGTGGCATGTATCATCGCATCATTCTTTTGTTGCCGAGTGGCATTCCATTTTAGGGATAGACTATATTCTGTCTAATCATTCACAAATTGATGGACATTTGTATTACTTCCAGTTTTGGGCTATCATGAAAAAAAAAGTGCCATAAATATTTATATACAAGTCTTTATAGAGACATATGTTTTGTTTTCTCTTTACAATTAAATCTGAGAGTAAAATGCTAAATCATAGAGCATTTCATGTTTAACTTTATGAGAAATTACTATACTCGTTTCTCAAATAAATCTATTATTTTACATTTCTACCTATTTCTTCTACATTTCTTCTCTTCTGTAACAAATGAGATTTCAAGTCACCCTCGTTCTTTACCAAGTCAAGTTCTGACTTGAAAAATGTCAGATTTTTAAAAATTTTAGACATGCTATTAAGAATAGAGTGGTATTTCATTTGGATATTAATTTGTATTTTGCAGATAATTAATGCTGTTGTGCATCTTTTCTTATGTTTATTTTAGCATCCATATTTGTTCCTTGATGAACTCTCTTCAATTCTACTCCCCATTTTTTAATTGGGTTATTAAACCTAGTATTGAGTTATAAGTGGTTTTTATGTATTTGGAATAGAAATTCTTAATCTGATATGTGTTTTGCAAAATATTCTCCCAGTTTTTGGCTTGTCTTTTCATTTTATTAACAGAGTCTTTCAAAGAGTAGACTTCTTTTATTATTTTGAAGAAGACCAATTTATCAAGTTTTTTGATATGTTTGTTCTTTTTATATCATACTGAAGATACTCTTCCTCGTTCAGTCTAATACACTAGATTTATCCCATTTCCTTCTAGAAATTTTAGTTTTAGCTCTTTTTTAGATCCATTACCCATAGTGAGTTGTTATATAAAATGCAAGGTGAGGACTGAGATTTATGATTTCTATACACGATGTCCAGTTGTTATGGCCTTATTTATAGAAAAATCATACTTCTTCCCATTTAAGCTGGTTTGTCACCTTGTCCAAAAAAGTGGCTGTCCCAATTTGCATTCCTACTAGCAATAATATGAGAGTTCCAGCTGATCCACATCTTTGTCAGCACTTACACTGTCAGTTTTAAAAAACATTTTAGTCATTTAATAGGTGATATTTTATTTGTGGTTTTAATTTGCAATTTTCTAATGCCTATCTTTTCTGTGCTTGTTTGATATCTGCATATTTAGATCAGATTCTTTCTTGGGAAAGAATTGATATCTTTAAAATATTGAATCTCCCAATTTTGGAGTTACCTGTCCTGGGACAGAGACTTATTTAGAGGGATATAGAAATTGACTCTAGAATAAGCTTCCAGAAATGATGTCCCAGAAATGGCCTGCCAGTGAAGCTGTTGCATTACCAAGATCAGAAAGCTCTAGAATCAATCCACTGTTGGATACAGAATCATACCATCACAAATTAGTTTTTCCAGCAAAATAGAGGCCTCAAACCTGTCTCTGTTTCTGTTTAATTCCTTGAATTAACATCCCATGGAAACGAATCTGACTGACAAGCCTAATCATGTCCAGAACGCTGATTTTAGGCAGTCTTAGAAATTCAGTTTTAGTTTTATTTTTCTAGCTTTTGCTAACAACAAGAGCTCACTAAAAGACACTTGGGGTAGGTGTTAGGCACACCAGTCTCATGGATCAGTCTCAAAAAGTAAATGAAGAAATTCGCCTTCTTAGTAACAAAACCAAAATTCTAGCGAATAAGATAACACATGAATAAAAGATGCCATTTGCTAGCCTCTCTTGAAGGTAGGCGTGGCCAAGTGACAGTGCTGGGCAATGGGATGATGAGAAAAATGTTGTACATTCTGTAAGGATGACTGGTTAAAATGAATTGACCCAGATAGAAGGGCCCCTTGTCTTTTTCTTGTTTCCTCCTTTTATTGGTCCACAGTACAAATGGATGCCTGAGGCCCCAGCAGCCATCAGGGGCCATGAGGGGATCTTGCACACATTTACAATGCCAGAGCAGAAAGGATGAGCATGATCTTTGCTGATACCAGGGATTTTTCATGCCAAGCCCTGGACTTTTTACTTCTGGACTTCTTTATTTTAAAGAGAAATAGTCTCATCATGTTTCAGCAACTTTAATTGGGGGATTTTCACTTATATGAGTCCACCATATTCACTTCTTAGTAAATGAACATCTTGTTCCAATCTCAAAACATTCTGATATGGCAAAATATGTGTAAATGTCTCCCTGTTCTCATCACTCTAAATTAGGGAGCTATACCGGGATTTTGAGTGAGTTTTGTCTACTTTCTGAAAAGCCTGTCTCTTCATAGGAGGCAGATTCGTCAGTTTGTCCTATATATCTTCTTTAATTGAATCTATACTTAGCAGAAGTCCTTCCTATTTTCAGTTTCCAGTGATAATGCAAAATTTTCCTCTTAAAAAATTGTTGATTATTTCAGTGAACTTTTAGGAGGATTGCTGCCTTACCCTGATTTCCCCAATGTGCTCATTGAATGTATCCATATGTAAATGTGTATAGTATATACATACAGACACATATATGTGTGTATATATAGCTTTTAATTTCACAAACATTTCTGGAATATCTATTATATGCTGGTATAAAGAGGGAGACACCCCCACACATGGAGATTTCCCTTATAAATGTAAATGTCTCTTATAAAAGGGTAACTTCTACTCAGTTGTCAGAGTTTCTTCGGTGTCTTTCATTTCTTAAAAATAATCATCTAAAATCATTTGTATGCCAAGAAGGCATATTTTGGGTGATGAATTCTGTTCTCCTTTACCTATTAATACTTCATCGTATATACCTAAAGTATAAAACTTATTTTAATTTTACTAAATTCTTTAGATTTTCAATATTATTTTAACTAAAAATAATATATATAAATTTATGTTGTGAAATCTAAAGCACTACTAAACCTATAAGTTGTTTTTCTTAAGAAACTAGCTTGAAAGTATTTTATAAAAGAGTTATATTTCAAAGGAAAGTACGGAACTGTATTTTTGCCAATTTAGAAACATCATACCTAGAATATATCTAGATGAAAATCTAATGAGTTCCAAATCTTATTTTTACAAGTGATAGAATTAGATGTATGATTTCCAGTAGTCTCTATAGAAAATAATTTAGACTACTCAATAAAGAACATATTTCATGCATTAAATCAAGTCAGTGAGGCTTGAATTGATCAAATAAAGTAGCATTTTAATTACATTGGGTAGATAATCTATTAAAAGATGCGCAGTGCTGAAAAATGCAATTTTTTCTGCTTCAGTAGCATCATGTTTTTATACATATTTAGTCACTTGAATACATCAAATGTGTAGAGTATATTTAATACAGGATCATTTTAAACAGGATACCATTTGCAAGGCATATTCATTTCTATATAAGTCTTCAAAGAGTATAAAAATTTAGCTAATGAAGAGAGAGATTTGTGAGTGTGACTGCTTCCCACCCACCAAAGAGAAAACATGTAACCATGTTTGGTAGAGTTGGATGATGTTTGTTTGAATTAAAATCATGTTTCAGGCTGTGGGAGATTAAGCAATGGCTCCAGTGACTAATGAGTTTCTCTCAAGCAACTGCTAAATGTTAGGGCATCCCACTTGAATTTAAAAAAAAAAACATACCTAGCAAATCCATTTGAATGGGAACACTAACTGAATTAGCTCTTGTGAAAGAAAGAAAAGGCACCCACTACCTCTTCACTGGCCTCAGGATGCCAAACTTTGCTGTTTCCTTTTCAGTTGCCATAGTGAATGACACAGCACAGATTGCTAAATTTCCATGAAGAAAAAAAGGTTCTTTCTTTTTAAAACAAACATTGAATTCTGAAGAACAATGCTATATACTCAATATAGTATTTTGAAGCTTTCAGGATTCTGATCATTATGATTTCATAGAGCATGCATGAAAAACTCTTTTACTAAGGATTTTTTATGAAACTTTCTGGCCGATTTAATATTTTATTAAAAAAAACATAGAAATTTCATTCCTAACTATATAACCACATCGGTATTTGCCCATTTCCAAAACCCCTCACAAATATAATAATAAAAAATAACACATTATAAGTATGATTTAGAAATTCTGTAGATGCTGGCTAGTTGTATAATTTTATTTTATGGATATTCTTTCAGAATCTTTAATTATGTGATGGAATTCTAGTTTTTGTTTTGAAACAAATATATATGGCCTGATAATATTCCCTTCTATGATCTACTATAACAAAAATATATTGGGGTGATTGGCTGGCTCAGTTGGTAGAGCATGTGACCCTTGATCTTGGGATGGTTAGTTCAGACCCCATGTTGGGTGTAGCGCTTACGTAATTAAAAAGAAAAGTATTTACATGAAGTGTTTAAAATAAGTCCCTATGTTTAAAACAAAAAACAAAAACAAAAAACCCCCAAAAGTACTAAGAGATTTTTGCACCAGATAATATGTGGACAACACATCCTGAAAATTCTCTCATGGCAGAGACTTCTAGGTAACTCTCTTCTCTCATAGAACTAGAACCCCCAATTTTAATATGGGTAACAGGCCACCGAGAATAAAGGCTACGGTTCCCAGGCAGCTTCTGAAGAGTGTGGCCACATAACTAACCTCTAATGTAAAAGGTAAGAGATGTAACTTTGAAAGTGCATTCTTGAAAGGAAAAGTATGCCCTTTTTCCTCTCTTCCTCAAGGAAAAGAGGAGGATCTGACAACTGAAGTACAATTTGGGACTTGAGGCCAAGGCCTCCAATACAGATATTCAGAAAGTTGAAAATAGCCCAAATCCTAGCTAAGCGTAAAATCCTAAGCTGCTGCCATTTAGACTTAGCTTTCCTTTTATGTGAGATAGAAAGAAACTTGTTCATGGCTTAACCATTTTTACTTTAATTTTTTTTTATTTTTTTTTATTTTATTTTTTAAAAAGATTTTATTTATTTGAGAGACAGAAAGATAGGAAGCAGGAGCAGGGGGAGGGGTAGAAGGAGAGGGAGAAGCAGGTTTCCTGCTCTGATATAGGACTTGATCCCAGGATTCCAGGATCATGATCTGAGCTGAAGGCAGACACCCAGCTCACTGAGCCACCCAGGGGCCCCTATTTTTACTTTTAAAAATGTCTTGTTTTTGAAGCAATTGTAGATGCACATACAGTTGTACAAATTAATATAGAGGTATCTTATAAACCCGTCAGCCATTTTCCTTCAGTGGTGACATAATCACAACCAGGAAATTGTAATTTTATTTTGTGTCTCAGTTACAAACTTATTTAATGAATTAATACTTATTTGGAATGCACATTTGGGTCTCTATCACAAACTTAAGCCAAATATATGTCCTAGCTGTTATACTTCATGTACGAATTACTTAGAAATAAATACTAGGTTAAATATTTTAAAGTCCTTTAAAAATTATAATCGTTATTGCATAAAATTTAAGAATTATCGGAGATTTTAAAAACTGGAGTATGACGTTCTCAGACTGGCGCAGAGCAGGACCGGGGTGAAGGTGGGAGGGTCTGGTCTCTATTACTGATAAAATTCTGCAGTAAAAGTTGACGATGTGACCTTCATTCCTTAAAAGATGGAGAGTAGCTGTACCTTCAGTGAAGGGGTAGACTAAAACAAAATTCATCAACACAGGAGGGATGGCGAGGACAGGAAAGAAATGTTTCTGAAGGTATTCACCATCAACTTCCCACCTACCCAGAATCTGGAGGTCACATTTTACTCCCTGGATCCATCGAGAGCCTCCAAGACATAAAAAACGAACCTAAAAATTTTGTGATACCCCTCGGGCTTCTGTACTAATTAGATGTTCACAATACACAAGTATCCTGGACATGAGGAACTAGGCAACCATGAGACATCTGAAGTCAAGGTGTCAGCAGGGCTGCACTCTTCCGAGGCTCTGGAGGAGCCCCTGTTCATTGCCTTTTCCAGCTTCTGGTATCTGTTGGCACGTCTTAGCTGGCGGCTCCATCACTCCAGGCTCCGCCTCTTCCATCTTGTCATCTCTGGAACTCTTCCTTGTGTCTCATCTAAGGACACTTGTCATTGGCTCTAGCGCCCCCTCAAATAATCCAAAAGGATCTCATCTCAAGATCCTCAATTCAATTACTACATCTTCAAAGACCCTTTTTCCAAATAAGGGAACACTGGCAGGCTCTGGGGATTAGAACGAGAGCATATCTTTTTGCAGATCCACTGTTCAGCTCACTAACTCTCTAAAGAATTTTGGATAATGGAACCAGCAGAGAAGTTACTTTATGTTTATTTAAAATAATTGCATTCTTTAATAAAAGAGGCACTAATATGACACTCTGGAAAAATACCTACCAGTTTTACAAAACCAAAGTGGAACTTCAGATTATAGATAATATAGTCATGGAGATAAAATAAACCAGTGGGTGGATTATATAGCAAATTAAACACCGCTGAGCTCATTGGTTATCAGTGTTAGATATATGAAAAATTATACAGAAAATATATAATAATAAGGTCAAAAGACATAAAGGATATAAGAAAGTTTTTTTGTGTGTATACATATGTATATGTATACATAAAAATATATGTATATGTAATAGAACTTTCTGGAGAGACCAGAGTGACTAGGAGAGAGAAAATATAACAATGAGAATTTTCGAGAATTATTGAGGTACGTAAATCTTCCTTTCAGGAATCAAAATGAGTCTTAAAAAGGGTAAATAAAAATTAATCCACACCTAGAAATGACAGCGAATCTGCAGCACAACAAATAAAAAGAGAAGATACCAAGTACAATCACAGACCAAAATTTTTTTTTATCTATGAAGGCAAACCATAAACTGAAAAGAGACTTCTCAACAGAAACAATGGAAAATAAACTACAATAGAATAATACTATACCTACTAAAGACAGGCTTTTTCAATATTTCTCATTTACTTATTTTTATCTTTGTTATTTATTTATTATGTTTTCTAACGTTTATTCTTAAGCTACTTCCTTTGTTAGAACGCAAAGCCTAAGATTCCTCAGACTCTCTTGCAGAGGTACAGATGTGGGTTAGATCCCATGAATTAGATAGGCACATACAGGCCTATGAAGAGGAATCCAGAACCTTATGAGGAATACAGAACCTCATGAAGAGGAGTCCAAGATAGTGGCATGAGAGGAGCCCATTCCTGGGTCTGGTAGCACATCTTGAATCAACAGTTCCAGTGATGGTTTCCTATTGCCTACACATGGCTAAGGTATTACAATCCTGGAACAAAAGTTGTGATGGCCATTTCCAGATCCCAACAAAGTAAAATCCCCATCAGGGGTCCAGCTCTGAAGTACTATGTGGGAGTCCTTCAGAAGGCCCAGCGTGGAACTTGCCTCTCCAGGCCTTCCAGTAATTTTATAAATACTCATTTCCCCGTACCAAATATTCTTCTGCTTAAAATTGCTAGAGGATTTTGTTATCTGAAACCAAATCTTAATTGGTAAAGTATTTGGTAGCAAAAGCAGTTGCAGGTTAATAGACTTTTAAGGATGGGAAATTGATTGCTCCTCTGACATGGATGTTTGAAAAGCAAGAAATATCTCTTTTTCCACTACAGAATGGCATACGCATGGCTCAGGGTGCCCAGTGTTAAAAGCATCAGTTAAAGTTTCACCTGTGAACATATGACTCTGGCAGATGACGTGGTAGCTTCCATTGTGTACTCTAACAGCCACATCAAATTGGACGTCTATGAGATAGGCTGTTTCTAATAATACTGAATAATATACGAATGAAAATCATAGAGCCAAGGCTTTAAATTCTTGGCTCAAGTCACAATCAGAGAAACGGGAAATGTCTGTGATCCCTCTAAATTAATTTCTTTCCTGAATTAGCTGGAGGGCTAATACAGACAAAGATCAAACAAAATCTGATCCAGTGAAATGCTAAATTGCAAAATACACTAAAGCCACAGACTCACTCAGATCCCTAATGTGACAGTTGATTGAGAAAAAAATGATAACCCCCAAAATAGAATTTGATATTTGAATGATTTTATAAGGGCAAGATTTTTAAATGCCTAAACCCCAAAGAGCCTCACAGGGAAACCAGAACAAACCCTCATCTCCTGAATAGGGGCTTGCTTTATTGGAGAGCTGAAATGATCTCACAGGTCACCTTGGAAGGGGATACCAATTATCTTCATGCTCTACCACTACTATCTAATTTCCTCTAGAGCTATATTTAGTATCAGATCCCAGCTTGCCACAGAGGCCAATTACAATGTCAAACCAAGGAAAAGAAAATTTGCATGCCAAAATAAGTGTAAGATGGTGGTAGGTTGCATTTTTGTTTAAACTATTTTCTGTGCCCTTCCTCTATAGCCAATTAGCACATCCCTACCCATTGACTTATGCCTTGGCCTTGTGGCTTTAATGTGACCAATGGAATGTGAGCAGAATTGATGTATGCAAACTTCTGAGAAGCTTTGAGGATCCCAAAGTGTAGTCAGCCATCAATCAGGTGTCTTTTCCCCTGCCCCCAAACCAATGATGTTTAGAAAGATCCTACGACTCCTTCAGCTTGGGCCCTGAGATGAAAACAACATAAAGCAGACTGTGGCCAACCCACAAAGAAGACATAACATGAGAAATATTGTGTGCGTGTGTGTGTGTGTGGGCAAGGTGTGTGTATATGTCCATCGTCTTTCCCATGCTCGAAGTTCAACGTGTAATTTACTTAATCATTGCCTTTTTTCTCCAGATTATCTTTTTAAATGGAACTTGTTTTAGAAACAAATAAATTAGAAGCAAATACTTACCTTAGTGTAAATAACTTTGTCAGTTGTTTTCTTTAGAGGACAAGAAATAGGAAAACCTTTAGTATCAAGAGAGAAATTAAAAGAAGAGACAAGAACCTAAAGTAGATGCTGAAACACCAAAGAAAATTGCATTATCATTTCCAGCCAGAGGGTTTGATGATTATTTTTGAGTGAGAATGCACTGCTCAGAACTATTCCAATTCTGTTAAAAGCTACCTTTTGATGACTATTAATGAAGACAGTAAATTTTCTTGTTTTCTTACCACTGTCCTCTTTTAGTATTTCAGTGCAGTATTGCTAAGATTCTGTGGCCAAACATTAGAAGACACCTTGATAAATTTGCCTCCACTCATGGCTGAGACAGGCAAGCATTCTAACACTGTGACACTGTGAAATGTGTAAACACGGGCATTGGCGCTGCGGCGGTCTTCAATAGTGAACTGATTACTGATGCTGAGTGCCCTGCACTTGTAAGGAACAGCCTGGCAATGAGAGCCTTTGAGGGTGAGAGGTTTAGTGAGGGAGGGCAGATCCTCCTTTCCAGAGTATCTCCAAAATGTAATAGGAGTAGCATTTCCAAAGTAAGGTGGTGAAAACAGCATCTCCACCTTTCGTTTGAAATTTGCTCAAAAACAAGGTGAACAAAATTTAGAAACACAATACAAACTCTACCTGTAATTAAAAAGAAGAGATCTGTTCATTGTCACCAAAATAGATGAAGAGAAAGAATGGAATAAAAGTAGATGATTTATTAAAGAGAAGAAAGTTCAAATTCCTATTCCTATGTCTAAGTTCTGTTATGTTGACCACCTCCAAATATCTACTAAGAGTTGGGGACTAGAAAATTATCAAATAAAGGTCCTTTTTTAAGGTAATTATTACTACAGCAGTAAACGGATGCCACAGGAGACTAGTTGCTAGTTGCTCGCCCATTTTCAATTTCATACTTCTCCTTACTAACGGAACCTGATTGCATCCACTGCAGTAAAATAACAATAAAAGATTATATTTCCCAGTCTTATTTGGATCTAATGAAATAAAAGCAGAAGTCATCGGAGAGAGTGTCTAGGAAAAAAAAAAAATTTTTTTTTTTTCAGAGAGAGCTTGGGGGGCGACTGAAGGAGAGAGAGAATCCTAAGCAGGCTCCACACCCAGCACAGAGCCCAGTGTGGGGCTGGATCTCAGGACCCTGAGATCATGACCTGACCCGAGATCAAGAGTTGGACACTTAACCAACTGAGCCACCGAAGCACCCCTCGGAAACATTTTTAAAGGCAGAGATTTGTTCCTTCAGTTTTCCCTGTTTCCTCTCTCTTCCTTTCTGGAATAGAGACATATTATCTAGAACCACAAGTCCTCTTGTGCTGTGGGGCAATCTCAGGGATGGGAAACATGTGCTAGGAAAGGCAGAATAGAAAAATAAAGCAAGACAGTCTTCCCTAATGCCTGTGAAGCTGCCATACCAGTCCTGGAATCCTTATCTTCATGATTACTGTGGAACAAAATTAAGCTTCTATCCTTTTAATTTGGGTTTTTCATTATATGCTGCTAACTAAAGTCAGTCCTAACTTGTACAGAGATTTCATTTGGCACACGATAAGAATATTCTTAGAAAGATTGGTGATGGAGTAAAAAAAACAAAAGCTAAGCCTTTAAAATAATATAAATTCAGATTTTACCACAGGGCTTTCCATGAGAAACATTTTTCAGTTAGTTTATTTTTTTTGGATAAGAAATTTCTCTCTGTTTGTTTTATGATTATGTTTCTCCTCTGTATCATCAAACAGAGTGGCTTTCGTTTATTTCTTGTGAAGCAGATACAAAATTTGAGTCCTTGCTTTTACTATTGTTTTTCCCAGTGTTAGGAGCCCTGAGCTTTGATCAAAATTTGTGTCGGCGTTGTGTGTCTCAGGCCACCTGCAGTAATGAAAGGTGGACCATTGACGCGCTCATTATGTTCATAGTCAATAAAAATGCCATCGTGTGTGTGTTTGTTGGCAGTGCGTGCATACGTAGGTTGAAAGATTAGGGGAGAAGAGCAACAGTAGCTTTTCTTATTTGAGTTCAAGGCTCTCTTTTTGAGGTCGTGTTGAGGTCCTTGGTATTTTATATATGTATATTTTTTCTTGGCTTCTGGTAACTTCAGAAATTTTATCGTCCTAGTACTACATGGAGACCCACAAATAGTCCCTCAAATATTTAACAAAGTTATGCATTCTTTACATAGATATACATAGGTCAGAAGAAATTTTTTCACTCTGATATAGCCTTATATACCTGACTACTGCACCAACATGATATGATAGGGACAAAGAGAAGATGTGGGGTGTTTGTAGAAGCCATTACAAAGAAAAACAGACAGAATAAAGGTATTGGCTACTGGAAATAAACTATCCATAAGGTATACTTCTGATCATCTGTTTATGAGATTCTGCCAACTTCTATATTTCAAAACCAGCCACCAATGCCAAGGGATCTGGACTTGACTGAACTTCTGCCGTTTGAATTTTTTGCTATGTCTATGAGAATAACAAAATCTTGTGGTTCCTACACATCACCCAGAATAGAGGAGGATAGGGAGTAAGCATTATTATCACTAGGTATCACTGTCAAAGAAAGAGGGAAATCCAGGCTGGAAATCCAGAAGTAATTTCTTCTAGAACACAGAAGACTCTCCCAATTTGGTAGATGCCTCTCTGCCATTTTCACAGAAATACTGCTTTCCCAAGGGAAAGTAAAAGGGGAGAAAGAGAGGACCCACAACATCTTTAGATGCAAGTTATCTCAAGCCAGTTTATTTTCACTCTGTCTCATCTTCATTTTGGCAATCTTATCCTCCTTTAGAGAGTGGGAAGAGGAGAATCAGGCCAGGCATTTATTCCCTGGATTGGAAGAGTCAATGGAGGCTTGTATAAACGGCAGTACTAGTGGCACAGTGATTCCCAAGGGACAGCTGTGCCAGATGCCTATGTAAGCACCATACTTGTAGGCTACAGATTGGATATTCAGGATAGGGGAGGCTAAGCAAGATGTAAAATTTTATAATACGTGCTGGGCCAAACTACTATGTTATAATAATAACCTTAAATTTTGGCTAGATTGTACATATATTATTACAGTTAATTATCAAGTATTTATATGGATCAGCTCACATATAAACCCTCTGAAAGTTCTCAATGATCCTGGTCCAACGGTATGCTAGGTTACCTGGTGCTATTCCACCTAACATGGATACACTATTCATTTTTAAATTGTTTTGTGTTTGCTTTGCATAGTTTCTTTATTTTTATTATTTTTTATTTTTATTAACATATAATATATTATTTGTTTCAAGGGTATAGGTCTGTGAATCATCAGTCTTATACAATTCACAGCGCTCACCATAGCACATACCCTCCCCAATGTCCATCACCCAGCCAGCCCATTCCTCCCATCCTCCTCCCCTCCAGCAACCCTCAGTTTGTTTCCTGAGATTAAGAGTCTCTTATGGTTTGTCTCCCTCCCCTGTCACATCTCGTTTCATTTTTCCCTCCCTTCCCCCCACAACCTCTCGCCCTGCCTCTCAAATTCCTCATATCAGAGAGATCATAGGATAATTGTCTTTCTCTGATTGACTTATTTCGCTTAGCATAATACCCTCTAGTTCCATCCACGTAGCTGCAAATGGCAAGATTTCAGGGTTTTTTAATGGTGCTCTGCATAGTTTCTACTGCTTGGACTTCAAGCACACTGATATTTTCCATGATAGTGTCTAATCTGCTACATTCCCAGCCGGTTTGTTTTTCACCTTGGACATATTTTTTATACCCAGAAGTTTGATTTGGATATGTTTTATGTAACATGCTTAATTCTCTTCTACCTCATTGTCTAGTATTTCTGTATCATGTATCTGTATCATTTCTGGGTCTATTTTATTGGTTGATTTTTCCAATCATAATGAGTTGTATTTTCCTGTTTTTACATATTTGATAATTCTTGTTTGGATGTAGACATTGTAAATTTGTTGAATGTCTGATACATTTTTATTCTTAAATATTTTTGAGCTTTGTTCTGAGGCACAATTAAAAAAAAAAAACAGTTGATTCTATGAAAGCTCTACTCTGATTAATTTTTGCATTAAGTTACAAGAGTTCTCACTCTGGCTGAGAAGACACAAACCATTTCTAGTCCTATGTAAGATTTCTGCTTGTCTGAAATCTTCCTTTGGATAGTTCTTTCCTTGACTTCAGGCATTTTTATCATACACATTCATCAGTTCTCCTTGAAGTCCAGAGGAGACTCTCGACAGATCTTGTCTGTTTTTCTGCTCTGCGAACTCTAGCCCCATTGGCCCCCCTCGATATCCAGCTTTGTCTCTTCAATTCAGAGAGATTGCCTTGTGCCCTTGCTCCACCCTGCCCCAGTGCTCTTTGCCTGTGCTGCGGCTTAGAAATTACCTCTAGGAAGTAAGCTGAGTCAGTTATAGGGCTCATCTTGCTTGACTCCCTTCTTTCAAGGATCACTGTCCTCCATTATCTAACATAAGATATCTGGAAACCATTATCTTCACATATTTTTTCTCTGTTTTGTTGTATATGTGCTTTCTCTGTGTCAAAACCTTTGATTGATGTGTTGTTTTGCTGCATGTTTTATGTATTTTTTTAATAACATGGCATGTGCTATTTAGAGAAGGTGTGCATTAGAAGTTTTGACACAAGTGCTTTAAAAAAATCAGTGCTTTTGCATTTTGGCTTCCTATATATATTTTTCCATTTTCTCTTTTATGACTTTTTCATAAGGTAGAGATTTCTCACCTTCTCTATATTGGCTGATGTCTTATTTTATTTCTACATACAACTGAATCAATTATAACTTTGAGATGGGTTGGTTATGTTACTTGGTCATCAGGATTAGTAAATACCAACTTGTGCAGCTTGGGCCTAATGACTGATAAGTTTTATAAGTTGTGTTTCTTACTTTGTATCATATGATTGACTGTAACTCCTCATGGTTTGACGATGTTTTGCATTATCCATGAACAATTACAATCTTTCTCTCATCTCAGCCCAGAATTCATATACCTTAATAAGATTCCTGCTGACAAGAACTGGTGTATGTCTCAGCCTCTGTCAGACTGGTTGCTTTTAGATTTGCTTTCATTATATTTAATAGCAATGGGTTTTTAATACCAACTATAAGTGTTATAGTGACTTACAAAAGATTTCCATAAATATACTCCATTATTTTGAGAACTTATCTAGTAAACTAACTCTTTGATGCATGGAGGGGACCAAAAATCCCTTTGCACAATTAGCATTGAGCTTAATTTGGAATGTCTTTTTACAGAAGCACTTGTTGCACTAGCACTTATGCTTTCTTTGGAAGGAAGAATTTCTTGTTTTCATACAAGTTGGCTGCTCTTAATAGGGTTCTATTTCTAGAAAACTGTATTTTTTTAAAACTATTGAGTTTATTAGAAACAAAAAATCGAAAGCAATTGGGAAATTTACTAGGGTCGGGTACTACCAATTAACTGTGTGGACCTTCTTGAATGGACAAAATATAAAACTATTGACACTAGTTATAGCTGTGAAAAACCTTACAACTCAGACACTTATGCCTGCACTAGCAAATAAAGTATCCCTAAGTAGCATGTGGATATTCCAATTTGAATTAATTAGCACTCAGTTGCACTAGCCACACTTCAAAATGATGCAGATAAATGATACAGAAATATTAGACAATGAGATTGAAAGAGCTATTATTACTCAATACCTATGTCCAAGAAGGTAGGAGAAAATCAGTCATGTTACACAGAGATATAGAAGATGTTAAAACATATCCAAATCAAATTTCTGGGTATAAAAAAATATGTCTGAGGTGAAAAATATACTGGCTGGGAATTTAGCAGATCAAGGAAAATATCAGTGTGCTTGACGTCCAAGCAATAGAAACTATGCAAAGGAAACACACAAAAAACATTTAAAAATTAAGGGTATATCCATGTTAGGTAGAACAACATCAAACAACCTACTTGTCATTGGAGTCTAAAATGAAGGGATGGATAATCTTTTCAACAAATGGTGAAATCGGATAAACATATATGAAAAGGAACCTTGACTCTTACTTTAAATTGTATACAAAATTAATTGAGAATATATCACAGACCTAATTATTAAAAATAAAACAGAAAACAGAAAATCTTGGTGGCCTTAGCTTCAGCAAAGATTTCTTCAAAACAACGCATAAAAGCATGAATTATAAAAGAAAAAATAAATAAATTGAACTTCCTTCGAAGGCAAAATGTTTATTCTTCAAAAGACACATTTTAAAAAAGGAAGACCACAGCATGGGAAAAAATATTTAGAAAATCTATATGTGACAGGTAACTTCCATCTAGAATATATAAAGAATTCTTGTAACTTAATAATAAGAGGCAAAACAGAAAAAAAATAAAAATGAAGAAATATTTGAATGGACATTGCACCAAAATAGATACATGAGTATAGTAAATAAGAACATGGAATGATATCCACCCAATATCATTAGTCATTTAGGGAAAGGCAAATTATGCCTATGATGAACTACTGTATACATACCAACCAGAATGGTTAATTAGAAAGATGATTAATTACATCAAATATTGGCAAGTATGTAGAGCAACTAGAATTCTTGAACACTGCTGTTTGGTATATAAAATGGTAGATGCATCCACCACTTTGGAAAACAGTTTGGCAGTACCCAGGAGGTTAAACATATACCTCTCTATGATCTATTCCACTGTATTTACTCCATTCCAGTGGTACTTACTCAATGTCATTATTGACCCAATTCTGGTAAACATTTATTTTATTAAATACAATCTAGGCACAATTCAATTTTCAGTCAACAAAAAATGTTAACACTAGATTTAGAAAAATAAAAATAAAATGTTTAAATTAAAATGTCTAAAACTCAATGCAAAAGAAAATTGTTCTTGTTCTTTCTAGTCTTTGACAAAGAAGCTTCACATTTCTTTCTTGGTCTCAAGCTGTGGTTCCTACCCCTCTCTGCTCAGCCTAGGGACACTGACTGAGGGAAAATGTGGTACAGTAGCACTGATGGCTTTTGTTACACTTGACCCATCATTTTCTCTCTCTGCCTAAAATGGAAAGGTATGAGACTCAATACAAAATTAAATAAATCAATGAGTCCTAGTAGAAAAGTGAAAAAAATAATACATTAATTCCAGTTCTCAGAGCCTAGTCATTTTTCAATATTGTGTCCCTTAGCCAATATTTTTATAACTGTCTCAGCTTAGCAGAATTGAGAAAATTATGACCGACTGAATAATAACAAAAACAAATCTATTGATTCTCTTTACATTTTGAGAACTCTAAATAGGGTATGTTGCAGAGAATTATGTAGGCTAAGCAATGCTTGATTGAGCAATAATCTTATTTGGAATTTAAAAGTAATTAGCTTCTATGGGCTATTGTAGTGACCTAGAATTTAAGAAAGACACCAAGCTGTGAAAGTGTTCAACTCACTGTCAAGAACTGCTACTCACCACAAAACTGATTTTCTCGGTGTTTCTATAGGTCATGGTAACCTGAAAAGTGACTTTTAACTATGCTCTCTAAGGAATTGCTGAGGAAATGAACAAAATTGTGACCCTAACAATGTGCCTGTATCCTTGTAAGAGTTTATATTGCAAATGAATTCACAATAAAACAGAGATAAAGGGAGAAAAATGCCTTCTAAATAATTTATACCAAAATTTTCTTTTCCTGAAGAATTATGGACAAAACTCAGAGGGGTTCCACTGCTGTCTTTTCTTGTTCAATAAAATTCTGGAAGTGTTATTTTTAATTTGCTTGGTCTAGAGACGAATGAAAGTAGGGCTTTCCACTAATGCAGTAGCTTTGGACTAATTAGAGTACATAAGCATCACTAGGGAAGCTTGATGAGCATACATGACCTATTTACATGGTAGGGGGTGAGAGCTGAAACATGCATTTTAACTAATGGCTTCCAGATTATTCTTTCAAAGTGTGATCTCCTGTTGGCCACTCTTGGTTTCATTCAAATGAATATGAGGTAAATTCCTTTCTCTGGAATTGTCATACTAGAAAGTCTTTTAGGAAGATGCTCATGGATTTTTTTCAGTAAGACCTCAACCTCCTATATACAGGTTTTTTATACCTAAATTATACGTGAATATACCTGACCAAAGGGTTTAAGGCCCATCAGAAGTACCGTGAAGGTATAAAATGTAGGTAATCTGTGGTCTGGTAAAACCAGATGATCCTCCCAAGGAGATGTATTTAGTTGATTAGGTGTATTTAGTTGTATTTAGTTTTCAAGCTTTCAAAACGCAAGCTAATTACATTTCTTTGTGTGTGCATGTGTAATGGCATGTTGAGAAATCAGTTTCACATGATGCCATCATAACGACAAGTTCATAATTTTCTCCCACTATTCCTTTAACACTAATAATGAGCAAAAAACAAGCAATGAAGGTCTTTCTCAGCTCAAACTGTCTCATGACATTTTTGGACTACTCGTAGGTAATGATAAGAAATTCTATATTTCATTAGAATAAGCAGACACAAACTAAATTCAGTAAACATTACCTCCAGTGCCAAATAGTAATAAGAATTAATAATAATAAATTTGAACTTGTTAAGTTCAATCTTTTCCCCTCTGCAGCTAGGGTCTACTTGTGAGCTGACTGCTTGCAATGAGAGAAGGGTAAGTGGTACTTCCTCACTTTTCTCCCAAATTCTGCTTCTTTCTGCCTCCTGAAGCTGGCTAACAAGAATTTCCATCCTGTTAGAATGGAAGTATTAAAAAGATCATATGTAACCGGTATAATTGTAAGGGGACCTTTACTTTGTGAAGGATAGCTAGATTTTTGGCAGATCTCTCTTTCTTAGACACTTCTATTAGCTCTTTGGAAACTCCCCTGCTGGTCCCTCCACCCACACTTCTACGGAGAGGGCAAGCAACTTCTTTTATCTCTGAGTTTTCCAATGTCCATGCCAAATGCTTTCTCTCTCTGTGGGTGGCCCTTCATTATCCTAGACTGTTGGTTGGGCAAGATTTTAAATGACCCCAGGTCCCCATTGTTACCATAAGTCTGGTCCCTAGCTTTTATGTAGCTTTGACCCATTCATTGTCAGAGGGTAGGAAATGAGGATATTTCCAAGACATAACCCTTTGCTCTTCTGCCCTAAGCTGTTTTAGACAACACTTAACTTAGTATTTGATGGTCAGTATATCTCTGTACTCCAGTAAAAATTTCCTTATTTATTGGTTTGTTATACGAAAACATATTATTTACAGAAAAAAAACAAATAAGCACTTTGGCATATCAATCACTTAATTTCCTAAGCAAATAAAAAAAGATACTCAATATGACAATTCTGTGACAAAAATGACCTCCCTTTCAAAAAAAAAAAAAAAAAGCAAATAAAACAGTCTCTTTTGGTCTAATCTATATCTCACTCTTATTTAAATTCACTGAAAAGTTTGCAGTACATCCTAACCCTTAATGAGCGATGTAATCTAGTTTTTCACTCCTACTTTTGCTTACCTTCTTTCAAAAATTATTCATGTAATACTTATTCTTTGTGAAAGCAAATACCTAATAAAGAGGACAACATATTGTCTATACCATTAACATTCTTTTCTACATTTTCTTTTTACAACTAGGCTAACGTTGTTTTCTCTCTTTTTCATTATAAACTTTTGGAGAAATAAGGCATAAATTTTGTGCCTAAGAAAGTTTTTATGGGACTTTCTTGAGTCATAGGGGAATGAGTTGTGTAATGTTATAAATTATAGTTAGATTCTGTAGAATCCCAATCTACCTATTTTATTTCCCTTTTGTTTCTTTTGCATTAGCTAGGACTCCAATACGATGTTGAAAAGAAGTAGTGAGAGTGAGCATTGTTGCCTTGTTCCTAATCTTAGTGAGATGTTAGCTGTAGGTTTTTTGCAGGTATTATTTATCAGCTTGAGGAATTTCTACTCTAACCCTAGTTTAATGAGAGTTTTGTCATGAATGGGGGCTGGATTTTGTTCAATACTTTTTCTGTATCTAATGATATGATCATATGATTTTTCTTTTTTTATCTGTTGATATGATGGATTCATCAATTGATTTTCAAATGTTGAGCTAACCTTATCTATCTTGGATAAATCCTATTTGGTTGTATTGTATAATTCTTGTATACATTGTTGGATAGATTTACTAATATTTTATTGAGGACCTTTGCATCCTGCACTGTTTTTATCTGGTTTTGGTATTAGGATAATGCTGGCTTCATATTATGAGTTAGGAAGTATTTTAACACCCATCCCCAGAATAGGAAAGAAGAAATAAAACTGTCTTTGTTCACAAATAACATGATGCAGAAAATTTGAAAGAATCAACATAAAGGTTGATCCTGGATCCTGCAAGGTTACAGTATACAAAGTTAATACATAAAAGCCAATTGCTTTCCTATACGGTGGCAATGAATAAGTGGGATTTGAAATTAAAAATACATATCATTTAATTAGCATCCAAAAAATGAAATTTAGGTATAAATCTAAAAAAATATGTACAAGATCTATTTGAGGAAAACTACAAAAACTCTGATGAATTAAATCAAAGAACTAAATAAATGGAGAAATATTTCATGTTCATGAATAGGAGGACTAAATATTGTCAGGATGTCAGTTCTTCTCAACTTGATCTATAGATTCAATCAAAATCCCAGCAAGTTATTTGATGGATATTGACAAACTGATTCTAACATGTATATGGAAGGGCAGAAGACCCAGAATAGTCAACACAATGTTGTTAAAGAACAAAATCGAAGGCCTGAAGCTACATGACTTCAAGGCTTAGCATAAAGCTAGGGTAATCAAGGTAGTATGGTATCAATTAAAGTATAGGTAAACACATCAGTGGAACAGAATAGAGAGCACAGAAATAGAGCTACATAAATATACCAACTTATCTTCAACAAAAGAACAAAGGTTATACAATGAAGCAAAAATAGTCTTTTTAAGAAGTGATGCTGGAACAACTGGACATCTCCACGTGCAAAAAAAAATAAGTCTAAAATCAGACCTTGTATCCTTCACAAAAATTAATTCAAAATGGATTATAGACCTAAAAATAAAATGCAAAACTATAAAACTTCTAGAAGATAAACATCAGAGAAAACCTAGATGATGCTGGGTATGGAGATTACATTTTAGATACAACACCAACGGCAAGATCCATGAAAGAAATAATTGATAAGTTGGACTTTATTAAAATTAAAAATCTACTGTTCTGCAAAAGACATTGTTAAGACAAGGAGAAGATAACCCATTGATTTAAAGAAAATCTTTGCAAAAGATACATCTGGTAAGGGACTTTTATCCACAATATGCAAAGAACTCTTAAAACTCAACTATAAGAAATAAACAACACAGTTAAATAATGGGCTGAAGACCTTAATAGACACTTCACTAAAGAATGTATACACATGGCAAAAATATATATATATGAAAAGATACTCTACATCATGTGTCATCAGGGAAATGCAAATTAAAACAACAATGAGCTACAGCTATACAAATGATAGAATGACCAATATCCAACACACTGACAACACCAAATGCTGGGGAGGATGTGAAGAGAAAAGAAATCTCATTCATTGCTGATGGAAATACACAATGGTACAACCACTGTGGAAGACAGTTTGGCACTTTCTTACAAAACTAAGCAGACTCCTACCTTACAGATCCAGCAATTGTGCACCTTGGAATCTGCCCAAAGGGACTAAAAATGTGTCCACACAAACCTCTACACAGGAGTGTTTATAGCAGCAGCCTTATGCATACTTGCCAAAACTTGGAAGCAACCAAGATGTCCTTCACTAGGTGAATAGATAAATAAACTGTGGATACATCCAGACAATGGAATATTATTCAGTGCTAAAGGAAATAAAAGACTCAGAAAACTTAAATGTGTATTACTAAGTGAAAGAAGTTCAAATGAAAAGGCTATATACTGTATGATTCCAACTATATGACATTCTGGAGAGGGTGAAACTATGGTGACAGTAAAAAAAAAAAAAAAAAGTCAGTGGTTCCCAGGGATTGGGAGAGGGAGGGATGAGAGCACAGGATTTTTAGGGCAGTGAAACTACTCTATATGGTGCTACAATGGTATATACATGTCACTGTACATTTGTACAAATGATTTCTGTCCTTAACCTCAGAGTTTGGAAGTTTGAGAGAGAAGACTAGTCCATTATAATTTTAAAAACATTGACTTGGAGGACCAGAAACAACATCTAACTCTTAGTTCTGCTGGAAACCAGTTCTGAGAAATTGTAAAAATCACTTACCTTTTCAGGTTCCTTATCTGTGTGGCTTGAAAGACCTCTAATATTCCCTTGAACTCTGAAATTCTATGATTCTACAAGATATAATTATTTCACATCTCTTGATGTGTGGAAGTTTAGACAAGTTTCCACTTCTCTTAGGTACTGGTCAGTATTGTTCTGCTTCTTCAAGTGTGTAATTTTCTGCCTATCCTATTTCTTCTTGTCATCATCGTTCTCCTGAGGGAACAGTTTGTACTTTGATTACAGACACCAAGGGCCATCCAGGAGAGAGTACAAGTTGCCTGAGGAGAAGACTGGCTCCATCAGACATTTTTGATTTATTAATAGCCATGGCTTATGTGAATTAGAACAGCGATTGCTATGTAGAAAAAGGATGAAGACACACTCGTGGCCAAAATGACATTTATTTTATTTTTTTTTAAAGATTTATTTATTTATTTATTTATTTATTTATTTATTTATTTTACAGAGAGCTAGAGAGAGAGAGAGAACATGAGCAGGGGGAGGGGCAGAGGGAGAGGGAGAAGACTACCCACTGAGCAGGGACCGTTCCACCCACCCCCTCCTGCCCAGGATCATGACCTTAGCCAAAGTTAGACACTTAACTGAGTGAGCCACCCAGGCCCCCCCAAAATGACATTTAGAATAAGTGGTGTGTTTCACAAGACCACTCTGGGGATAATTTCTTCTTCAAAAAGTGTTCAAACAATCCTGCAGAAGCCAAATACTGTTACTCACTGTCCACTCATATATGTGCATGAATGTGTATGGATTTAACAAAAGGAAACACTTGTGTGTAGGTGTGTGTATTTATGTGCACTCCTTTTTAAAATCAAAATAACTAGTGTAATTTTAGGAATGATGTTGGCAATGGTACTGTGCCCCCTCAGTTTAAAGGGGATGTAGTAAATTTGATCTGTTTCTTATTATTGCCAGGTATAAACTTCCTACAATGAGAAAAATAAAGCCATCTGCTAACTAAAAATAACTTAATAAAGACAGTTTCTTTTCAGGATAATTCTAAATGTGTGGTCCATCAAAATCCATATCACAAATAAACGAAATAAATTAAAGAATTATTTAAAAATAAGGCAGCTGAACCAATTTAACATGGTGATTGAAATATTTCTTATTCGGTGAAAATGTAGCTTATGTCAATCCTGGATCAATCCTTCACTTCCAGAAATGCCACATCTGAACTGAACTGCAAAAGTAAATAATACAAGACTGAATTAACAATTCCAAACATGAGATTCCCGAGTTTTGATTTTGTTTTGTTCCCTTGGTGGCACTTCACCTTGAATTTCATCTTCATGGGCCTTGAACTTGGCTAGGGCCCACCACCCCGGAAATCTTAGTTTCAAGCAGCAAGGTGCAAACTAACTTCGGAGTGGCGCAGGGGAGCTTGTCTGGGAATATTCTACTGTTCCTGGGCTTCAACTTTATTATCTTTCTATGTCTCTCCTTTCATCCCAAAACTACCTTAGAGGGGCAGCATTATAGGTCCCTAAGGTACTTGAAGTTTATAGCGATATGTCACATTAAAGAAGTGTCCTACAGCATCTCCATTCTCACCTTGGAAAGTTAATCAGCAACCTTGAGTGCCGCAGAATGTCCTGTGTCCCTGGGTTGGGAGCACTGACTTCCCTGATACTATGGTTGAAGTTGAGTTGGCCACCGCAGACTTTATCCCAAGTTATATCTACTGTGCTTTTATTCAGCTTGACTTTCATACTCAGCTCAAGGATTTTATAAGAGCTAAAGACTAGAAGGCTGAGACATCAGTGGAGATAGATAGTAATAGGGCACCATCTGAGTGGAAGGTTTTAGTCCCAGTTCCTAACAATTTTAAGGTATTTTTATATTTCAGGATTCAATATCTCCCTTTAGGAGAAAGATAACTCACCATTTGTCTCCAAGCTTTTCTAGCATCTCTTCTCTTCTTTCTCCATCTCATACACTGTGTTCCAGCATGCCAAGCTCTTTTCTGAATGGCATGTCCTGGTACACCTTGACTTCACATCTTCCTTTGTCTAAAATAATAAGATTCTTATCTCTGCTTGCTGAAATACTAATGGGCCATTAAGATCTTATTTCTTCTGTGACAGTTTCCAGACACTCTCAGATAGAGATGACTTCCTTCCCATCAGGCTAATATAGCACTTGGGGGTACCAATTCTAACTCTTAGCACATTACATCATAGGTACTTGTCTGTTTCTTTGAGTATGGATTCCTGTAGGGCATGAACCACATTTATCCATCCTTGAATCCTACTGAACAGCACAGGGCCTAGCACTCAATAATGAAAGAGTGAAAGGAGAACGCAGCAAGTAGTATTTTTTGCCCTTAGCCTTCAAACTCGTGTAAGCTTCCGGAAGTTGCTTGAATTTTTCATTCCTGGATTGTGCTTTCAGGATTATTTTTGTTCTTTAGGTATTCATGTTTTAATATCTTGAATGCCTCGTAGGTATTTCTAAGCACAACACTCATCAGGAATAACATTGTACAATAATTTCTAATTACTGCTAATTTTCATTAATAAAAGAAGTTCTAAAACAACAAAATTAAATTAATATAGGGTTTTCCTTTAACAGGAATATAATTTATATCTCCAGCCTAGAGTCTTCACTAAACCTCAGACTTTGTAACGAAAAATTTCCTTGATATTTCCACCTAAATGCTAACAACATCTCAAACTTAACATGTCCAAAATTGAGCCCCTGATCTTTCCCTTTGAATGTGCTTCTTCCTCAGCCTCCCTTACCTCAGTAAATGACATGTGTTCTCTTTGAGTTTCTCAAGCTAAACAGCTATATTCATCCTTGACTCATCCCTTCTCCAATTCATCAGGAATACTGGTCAGTTCACTTTAAAATACATCTAAATTATGACTCCTCTTACCATTTCTCTCATCATGAACTCTTTTCAGGACATCATGATTTCCCACCTAGGTGATTCTAGTAGTCTCCTAAATGGTCACTGGTTTCTGCCCATGTCCCTGCCTCATAGTCAATGTTCCACATGAGAGCAGAACCGTCTTACTAAAATATAACCTACATGATGTCTTTTTTCTACTCGAAACCCATCAGTAATTCCAAGTTGTAGTTGGGGCAAAAGCCAAGGTCCTCTTAATGACTTTCAGGCCCTAAACAATGTAGCTTCTTCTTCTATTTTCCTCTGTAACCATGTCTCTCACTACTTTTCTCCTGGTTCACTCCCTTTCAACTATATCAGCCTCCCTCCTTACCTCACGCAAGCCAGAGGTTTTCCCCACTTCAGGGCAGTTGTTCAATATCACCACTTTACCTGGAATTTTCTTCACATAACAACTCTATAGTTCATTCCTTCACCTTCTTCAGGTCTTTGTTCAAACATCAGCCTCTCATGAGATCTTCCTTGATCACTCTATCTAAAACTACAACACCCTCACTGATTGTGTCCTCTTCCTTATTTTGTTCATTGTCGTGTCTTAGCATTTAATATCATCTAACATACTATATACATTACTTATTTACTTTGTTATTTCTTTATCCAAACTAGAATACAAACTCTGTAAAACACAGATTTTTTTTTGTTTTATTTCCAAAGTATGATCCCAGATTCTAAAACAGTGCCTGACATAATTGACAGTAAGTAAATATTAGTTGCATAAAATAATGTGCTTTTATTTCTGAATGCATAAATAAAATTATTTTAGTCTTATTTTCAGTTCAAATTCTCTAATACTATACACTACACTCCAAAGTAGAATCTTCCCTCACCCATAATAAGGGCATAGAAAAGTCCAAAATCTAATAGTTAAAGAATTTTTGGACAGGGAGAGCCCATTTCAAAGTAGAAAGAGGAAAGAGTATCTACTTTTCAACTCAAAGCTAGGGAGAAAGGATTCCATAGGACACTTGGAGAGTTTAAATGACACATGCCGTGATCTAATTTACGCCTTGGAAACTTAAAGTTTGAGAGGTTGGTTGAGGTATATCTTCATCTCAGAGAGAGGTGCCAGTTTAGTACATGCAGTCCTGATGAAGAGCTAAGAGTGAGTGAGTATACCAGAGGTGGACCATGTGCATGAAAGAAAAATCCAGTTGGAAACTCCTTAAAGTTTTACCCAGGAAGGTCAGCTGAGTCCCAGCAAAGAGATGGTCTATGTGGAAGTTCACCACCAAGCAGCCAACCAGTGAGGAATGTATCATCTACATCAAAGGAACTTCAGGGGAGGGATGCCAGATAATAAGGATCTCTTCTAAGACTCCATGAGTGTGTTGCAAAAGACAGTGTCAACTTGAAATTTGTTCAAAGCTCAGAGAGCATTGCAATTATTCACAATAATACACATCAAGTAAGAACTTTTTCTGCCCATTTTCTTCTCTCATCTTCTCTCATTTATCTGCCCTGGTGGGGCCAAAACCACTGTTGGGAAGATGCAGAAGAATCAAATCGCAAAGGAGGGAAAAAGTGATTCTGCCACCTGCACCCCATTCCTACTGATGCAGGATCAGATCAGGACTTAGGAGATCCTGGAATCAAGAAAGTTAAAATTTTATTAATATATTAAAGGATATGTTAATTATATAAATCGATTTCAATTTCCAAAAATAACACCAAAGTCATGAGACTACTGGATTTCATCTCAGGGGCAGGAGGAGATATTAACCCAACAGAATAAACTTAAAGCCAGAATGAGAATTAAAAATTAAGTTGCTTAATTATATCCCATGAAACATTTGCCCAATGATATTGTTAAATATTCATTGAGAACCAAAACATTGTTCTTAGTATAATCATTTTATAGGAAATAGTTGTATTTTTTGCATATGAAACATTACCCTATGAAAATTTTATAGGGACTTAATTTCCTTCCTAGTAACATTTGTTCAACTTGCACATACAAGAAAATCATTGCTTTTAGCTCACTCCTCTTCTTGACCAAGGAGAAAAAATACCCATGCTTCAAAAATGTCTTACCAAGACAAGGGGAAGACAACCATGCTCAGCATGTAGGTAGAGTATAACAACTATGAACTGACCTCAGTGACTAGGAGAAATTAACCCACCTGTTCAGATCATTCTATAAGAATCCAACGAAGCTTAACAGAACAGTGGCTTTCAATGCTGTCGGATAAATTATAACTAACAAAGCACCTAAAATTGCTAATGCAAAGCATAGTCTAAGTATAGTCTTCAGCTTAAAGGGAGTAGAACTATGATTTATTCTGCATTGTTCAGATCATATTGAGTTTCATTTTCAGTGTTGTATTATAATAAGGAAGAAGCCAATCTAAAGTACCTACAGCAGTAATCCAAGAAACTATAATTTAATGAACATTGAAGAACAGAACTAAGCAAAAACCTGAGAGTTGACTTCATTTTAAAATGCTATTATATAGGAGAAAAAAGGCATATTACAAAAAAGAAAATTCAAACAGCCAATAAACAGGAAAATATGATCAACTTCAATAATCACTCAGGACGGGCAAATTAAAATTATACTCACTATCATGGGCAAAAATTTTAAATCTGATTGTACAAATGTTGGAAAGATGTAAAGCAAAAGGAACTTTTGTGCCCCACTGGTGGGAATGAAAATCAGAATAATAACTTTAGGGAACATTTTGGCAATATCTAGTAAAATATAAGATACATGTTTCCTATCACAGAGAAATTACAGTCGTGGGTATATATCCACAGAAATGATATACTTAAATACTCAAGACACATGTACAATGATGTTTAGTGGCTTTAGGAATAAAAGCAAATTAATTGTGGTGTATTTATACAAAGGTATACCATGGTGCACCAAAAGTGAACAAACTGCTCATATACAGCATGATGGTCAATTCTTACAACTATAAAACTGAGTTCAAAAAGTAAGATACAAAATAGTACAAATAGAATTACATTTAAATGAAGTTCAAAGACAGATAAAACGTCTAAGTGGTAAAGTTACAAAGAAAGACAAGGAAATTCTTACATACCCAGTCAGAATACTAACCACCTCCACAGAAGAAGGATGGAGTGGGATGGGAGGAACACATTCATTTCTTGATTTGTAAGGTGGTTACATGTATGCCCACTTTAGAACAATTCAGTACACTAGTGCTTCTATATTAGTGTTATAATTAGGGACCATGTAGGCAGAGCGGCAATCATTTCAAATGTTAAAAACATGAGAAGACATAGTTGTTCTCTATCATGTAAGGATTGGAAATTGTATGCTGGAGTACCTGCTGACAGTGATTCAGACTCTATACCAATGAAGAATGTACTCTCTAATACCTAGAGCAATCCGTACAGGAAATGAGTTGTTTCTGGTCCTTTGATCTTCCTGTCATCTGAGAATTCAAGCAGGTTCTAGATGATCATCATTCAAAACTATGGAAAGAATGTGTGATTCAGGTGGAGGTACGACTTTTGTAAATTCCAATTTTGACATTCTCAAATTTTGTAATTCAAGGTTTCTGTTTTAATTATGCTCAGCTAACCTGATAAAACTCATCCTGAGCATTCTCCTGCTTGCATAGAACAGAAGCATAGAACATTTGCTGGGGACGTGTCATACCTTGTTCAGGATTTGAAGCCCTGGCTTCCTTGTTAGTTTCTCACCTCTGCTTTAAAGATTACAAATTTAGGAAATTTAAAGAAATGCAAATATAATGAGTGTCATCATCTTGTAGGTGCCCCTATGACCTAAAGGTCAGAATGTACAATTTAAATCAATCCTGTACATGAAGCTCATGCAAAAACATGGGAAGAAAGGTCATTGTGCACTTCACCTCTCTGAAATTAAATACTTAAGGTACAAAAAAGAGCCCTGAAAAACGTGCTATTTACTTCTTACTTGGCCAAATGATTTTTGAATGTAAAACTGAAGTAACTTCCTTGTCATTTATAGTTCCTAAATATACATGAAGCTTTCCTGAAATATAAAACATTAGAAATTGATTCCTGCACTAAGCAAACTTAAGTAAATGAAATAAATGGGGAAAAAATGGGAAGGAAAATTAATTAGCAAACATTGACAGGAATATAACAATGCCAAGAAAACAAGTAGAATTTAATAAATTCTACTTGGGTTGCTTTGTCTATTTAGGGAAAAATAAATACTGCCTAAAACAATTTTTCTCTGTTTAGCTTGAGAGAGGAGTAATTAATATTTGAATTGTTCTCTGGTTGTTTTGCCATATGTGACATGTCTAGGAAGCGATAATTTCTTTGAATAAATCTGTTTCCACATATAAAAATGATTAGAAGTTCCATCTCATAATAGAGTTAGCATATTTCAGTAGTTAGGAAGGATAATAAGGAAAGCAGAAGCACAGTTGTGTATCAGTCAGGATGGACTAGGTTATTGTACCCTTACAAACAACTCCCAAATCTCAGTAGTTTAAGTTAATAAGGTATAGTATATTTCTCACTTATATACCACACATCCATTGTAAGTTAGGTGAGACCTCTGCTCCATGCTCTTCAATTTTGACTCAGTTTAATATCTCAAATGCTATCAGGTTCTATGTCTAAAGGAAAGGGATTTTTGAAGGTTTTTAATCTGGGATGAATGCCCCAATCTGAAAGTGACACAGGCCAGTCTGCCCGCAATTCATTGGTCAGAATTAGTTAGAAGGACCCACTCAACTCCCAGAAGGTCAAAAATTGTGGTCCTGATGGGGCCATACATTCTTTGACACTCTTCTCCTTAAGAAGTTGGTTCTGTGACCTCTGTTCTTGATCCTGGGAAGGCTTCATGACTACTTTTACAAATAGAGCACAAGGAAATGACCCTGGACCAGTTTTCAGGCCCAGCTTTTAAGAGATTAGCAGTTTTCACTTCCTACTCAGAATGCTCACTTTGGGAGAAGCCAGTTGCTATGCAACATTTCTGACTACCCTGGCCCTGTTTTGAGACCCTACCCAAAGCAAGATCCAAGGGGAGGATGTATGGAGAAAGTTTCCTGGCCATGACGCATAATGTAGAGAAGAACTAAAGAACCCATCCAACACCCTGACCCAAGGCTCCAGCTTTAAGGCTCCAGTCAAGTGATGCAGCTGTGTCCAGCCACTGAAGCCACCACCAGTAATCATAGAGCAAAGAGCCCTTCTTTAATGTCTGACCCACATAATAGAAAATATAATAAAATTATTGTTGGTTTACCCCACTAACTTTCAGGATTATTTGCTATGCAGCAATAAAAAACTAGAACATGTACCATAAACCTAAAAGTGGAGTCATGTTTGTACCAAGATGATTACCATAGTCTCTTTCTAAAATGCAGTGCACCTTTGTGTATATATTATGAATGGTTTCTAAATGTTTCCCCCATTTTGTTTACTTATTACAATTCTTTCTCTTCCAGTGACAGGGATAAATTTCTTCTATAGAGATTTTAATCTGAGGATTTTGATTGCATCTACTATATTTCACTAAAAGAACTGAAAGTTTATATGTCCCTTGAGCTCTGTAATTTGGGAAAAATTCAGGGCAAAGATGAACTTCTATGCCTTTATGCACGCATGGAACAGGAAAAAAATGAATAGACTAGAAGGATTATATAAATGAAGTGAAAAGTCTAGATATTGGGAAATATATTGTTCTTCCCCCTGCTTCCCCTCAGAGCAGTCAAAAGGGAGCTAAGAATCTCTGTGAGCTCTGAGTAAGAACATCTTTCTGGCAAAATAGAAGAGGTGACTGTCAGAATTCTGCAAGTTCCTGGCAAGGTGTTTGTCTGTTCCTTGTCCCTAGCACTTACAGTCTTGTTTCCACTCTCCACCCGAGACATCAGGACTGATCTCAGCTTGTCTTTCATTCCCAGGAATCTGATTCTCATTGATTTCTAAGCACACTGGAGACAATACCCATCTGTGCCCCATTGTGGCATTTCTTCTCTTCTCTTCCCTTGAAATAGCACTTACCATGCTTGACATATTGTACTGTAAATTATTTACTTGACCATTTTTATTCTACACCCTTTTCCCTAGAATGTCAGTTCCACATAGGTGTGGATATTTATCTGTTCTATTGTTTGTCATATTCCCAAGACCCAGAAGAACATTAGATCAGATTAGATTAGATTCCCACTAAATTTTGTGAAGTGTGTGGTTGCATGGATAGATGGATAAATATACATGAAAAGTAAATAAAAGTTTTTAGTTCCTGTGGATATGACCCCAAATGTTTAGGTATTGGAATTGTCCTGTAAACTAGATGTATTCCACTTTTTCATTTGATTTAATGCTGTAATTTCAATGAAGCTTAGGGAACTTTTTCTTTTTTTAAGTTTTTATTTAAATTCCAGTTAGTTAACACATAGTATAAGATTAGTTTTAGGTGTACAATTTAGTGATTCAACACTAACATATAACACCCAGTGCTCATCACAAGTGCCCTCCTTAGTCCCCGCCACCTATTGCACCCATCTCCCCACTACCCAACTGCCCTCTGGTAACCATCACTTTGTTCTCTATAGTTAAGAGGTTGTTTCTTATTTTACCTCTTTCTCTTTTCCACTGTGTTAATTTGTGCTTTTTCTTAAATTCCACATATGAGTGAGATCATGTGGTATTTGTCTTTCTATGACTGACTTATTTCACTTAGCATAATATTCTCTTGCTCTATGCACATTGTTGAAAATGGCAAGATTTCATTTTTTATAGCTGAATAATATTCCATCACACACACACACACACACACACACACACACACACACACACACACACGTTCTTTATCTATTCATCAGTCAATGGACATTTGGTGTCTTTGGGCTCTTTTCATATTAGGGAACTCCGTATCTTTAAAAGTGTACAATGGTTGTGAGAAATCCTAAAAATATATAATATAGGACATAGAGACTTATTTGAGTCAGCCAGCAATTCTCTTGATAATGGGGTTACTTTTGCATTACTGTCTTCTTATAACTTTCTTTCTTTACTTAATGGTATTTCGCCTACAATTAGGATTAAACTATTCACCAAGTGGATGGTGGTTAACAGCCTGAAGGCAAGCAACTACATTTCTGCCAGAGTTGTGTTAAAAATTTGAGAGATCAGAGCTGTTAACACATTTATTCATCATATCATCCTTTAAATATGTTTTCTTCTAAGTGCTAAATATAGCAACAAAAAAAATTCTATAATAAAATGGGATACACATAAAAGACAAATAAAAAAGGAAGAAATACCTGTGTTTTCATGAAATATTAACTATCATAAATTATAAGACATGACAGGTGATAAAAGTTCCATATATCTGTCAGAAATGTGGAAGACACCAAAGTGCATGCAAGCCAGAGTAATTGAATTTCCAAAGAGAAAAAAAAATGACAATTTTAGAATCATTTTTAAGTGTACCTTAGGAGTTTTCTATACAAAAAAAAGGACTTGTTTTTTAAAGATTTTATTTGACAGAGAGAGAGAGAGAGAGAGCACAAGCAGGAGGAGTGGCAGGCAGAGGGAGAGAGAGAAGCAGGCTCCCCACTGAGCAGGGAGCCCACACAGGGCTTGATTCTAGGACCCTGGGATCATGACCTGAGCTGAAGGCAGATGATTAACCAACTGAGCCACCGAGGCGCCCCTACAAAAAAGGAAATTTAAAAAAAAATCCTAAAATATATAATTCTTCTAATTGACACTAAAATCTTTAATATGCACTATCCCCAGGAAATTTCCTCAGCTTTGATTCTTGTAAAGATAATCCAGGCCACCTTGAACACTTTTAAATTTGTAACCTCTCTGGTGAACGTAAATGGTAGGACTTTTCTTAGCCTTTAATTAATTTCCACTAACCAGCCCATCTTCCTAAAACATCTTCATCCCAGTCTTTCCTATCTCAGAAAATGGTTAAATGCATTCTTCCAGTAACCAGTGGAATGGAACAGAATCTAGAACTCACATCAACTGCTCTCTTATGTGATTCCAATTCATCATCAAACCATAAATGTTCTGTCTTCAAAACATATCTGTACCACTCCCTTCTGATCTAAACCACCATTATATCTCTCCTGAATTATACACATCACTATAGCATCCCAGGCAAACCCCGGGAGTCCCCCGTTGCCCTCCTAAAATTTATTCTCCAAGCAGGAGCCAGAGTAACCTTTAAAGCATTTGTCTGATCTGTTTAATACACTGCAATGATTTTTCCATCTCAATTAGCTATTGCCATGACTACTATGTCTTACTAGATTTTTCTATCCCTCCAAACTTATCTCTTATGATTCTCTCACCCTACTCCAGCTCATTCTATTTCAACTATACTTGCTTGTCTTCAAAAATTCCATGCTTACTCTTGAATGAATATTTTTATTTATCCATCTTGGAAAAGCCTTCTCACATATAATTACATTGCTTGTTCTATCATTTTCTTAAGATCTCCACTCAAACCTCATGTTATCAAAGAACCTTTATTTCTTCCTCCTCTTCCTACTACTGCAGACATGCCCGTTTCACAAAAGTTTACATTATTTTGTCCCTTTTACATATCATTATCTGATGGTTTGCATATTGCTTATACATTTATTTCCCTCTCACTGAATGAAATATAAATAAGCTCTATGGAAGTAAGGAATTTGTCTACTTTGACTGATACTGTGTTTATAGCTGTCAGTATAGAACTTGACACTTAACAAATTTCCTCATACGTATGTTAGTGGTCCTGATCTGAAGACCAGCTATATCTTGTGTGACTCAAAAAGGCCCCTGAAGGGCTGCTTCCGCAAGTCTCTTGGGATACCAGTGCTAGCCTGTGCTTTCTTTCTCCTGCTCAACCATAGCCTTTACCTTTATTAAAGCCTTAGGTGAGTAAACCCTGAAGAGTCTTGTGAGTACTTTCAATTATTCAATCCTGTGTAATCGATGTAAAGGAATACCACTGACGTGGAAGAATAAGCCTCAGAAAGAACAAAATATTGTAATGCATATATCCAACAGAAGACTAATATTCAGACTATGTGTCAATAAGGAAAATCAGACACAAACAGAAAAATGTGCAAAGAACTTGGACAGGAATTTCACATGGCTGATTTCACAAAGACCAATATAGTTGTAGAAAGGTGATCAAATTCATTCAACTTTAGAGGAAATTCAAAATAACAAAATATGATTCCAGTTCCTACCTACTAAAATTGCACTGCTTGTTGAAGTAACACTGGTATAATCACTTTTGAAAATTGCTGTCAATAGCTGTGAAAGCTGAACCTGTTCATATCCGATGATGTAGTAGTTTCATTCCTGCAAAAATGCCCAATGGAAATGTGTATATCTTTCTTGAAAGTTACACTAAAAAAAAAAAAAAAAAAGAAGTCTCTGAAAATGCTACTCTTTACAGTGCAAACTGAAAATATCCTGAATATCCTTCAACAGCAGAATGGGTAAAGTTTTGTATGTTCATGTAATGCCCTACTCTATAGCAATGACAATTAAGAAATTAAACCATATGCAACAGCATGGGTTAAATCGACCAAATATAATATTAAGTAAACAGTCAGACACAAGAGTATACATTCTCCATGATTTCAGTTAGAAAAATTTGAAAAAAAAAAAAGCTAAATTATGCTGTTAGAAGTGAGGGTGAAGGGAGCATAAGAGGAGCTTCTGGTGAGCTGGTATTATTTTATTTATCCATATCAGCACTGATCACACATGTGTTCTAATGTTGTAAAAACTCATCCAGTTGTGTCCTTACGATTTACACAATTTTAAGTGCTTGTATTTCAATAAAAGTTACATCATGAGTATTACCTCCTATAATCTTTAAAATATGATATTTATTTTCATAATAGCACATAGTATCAGTGGACCAAATATTGAATTAATAATGAAATGTTGGGCATTGTTTCAAATTTGTTGTTGTAATAAATGCAGTATATCCCTGTGCCTACTTCACTGTGGATCTCTCTGGTTATTTCCTTCCCATAAAATCCTAGAAGTGGAAATATTTAACAGTTAGGAACCATTTTTCAGAAATGGTTGGTATGGTACTTCATACTTGGTAGAAATAACAAATTGCCCCCTAGAGAGTTGATGCTTACAGAAGATTGCTCTAATCTCTAGGTTATCTTCTGTACAATAATATAAAACCAAAGGAGCTGGGATAAATATGGAGTTGCCCCATGCTGTACTCAAGAAGTTCTGAAAGATATTTATTTGTTTTAAAGTATATTGCCTCTGGCATGAGATTTTTCCATCAAGGGTTTATTCGAGGCAACACTGCATGAAAATTTCCACATTATAATCTTCAAAGCAATGTTTTATAAACAGTATTATAATAGGTTTCCATTCAAGGCAAAGGAAAATACCTACTTTGTCCAAGCACCAATCATTTTTTTATATCTTACTTTTCATTTGTTCACCATCCCCTGCAGATAGCTGTTTTCCTGTTCCTCTTCCTTGTCAAATGTATTCCCATTTCCATGATTTTATTAATTTTGTTCCCTAAATCCAGATTTTCCATTTTCTACCAAACCATAACTTACTCATACTTTGAAGATTAGTTCAAGGTCTGTCATATTCACAAGCGTTATTCTAATCTAGTCAAATTTGAGTCTTTTCTCTGCTGAATATCCAGAGCACTTGAACTTAAACTGCTACTGTGTCATTTTGGAAGCAATGGCTTACTAGGTGCCATTTTAAATTTCTACATTCAAATCAGTATTGTACATAGGTTTTATCTTCTTTGCTAGAATGAGTGTGTTTTGTAGGTCACAGTTGTCTTATTTACTCATATATTCCAAAGCCCTATCAAGATTATGGCATATCACAGATGCTAAATGACTTTTTTGAAATAACTAATTAATGAATTATCAAATATTTATCTTCCCACATCAGCTACTCACACTGGGATGTTTTACAGTAAAATAACAAAGAAAATTTTAACTTTGGTGAAAATTGGCTATGTAATTACAAGATTCAGTTTTCTTTATATATAAGAGACACAGTCTATACAGTAAATTCTTTAAGTTTAAACTAACCAATATGGCAGCCATTATCCACAGATGGACACTGAGCACTTGAATTGTGGATAGTCCTAATGAAGATGTGCTGTATGAGTAAAAGACACATCAGATTTTGAAGATTCGGGAGAAAATATAACATCTTATTAATAATTTTTATTTTGATTGCATATTGAAATGATAATGTCTTGGATATATTTGTGATAAAATATATTGCTAAAATTAGTTTTTCCTGTTTTTATCTGTTTTTGACTTTTTAATATGTCTTCTAGAAAATATAAAATTAAATCTGTGATTTGCGTTGTATTCTATTGAATACCATTCCCCCAAGTTCTTTTAGGGTATAATCTATTATTGAAATACAGAGAGATGTTAGAAAATGTGTAAATAGATTTGTCCCCATCCTCAAGAAGAAATTGGAAGGATCAGATGGAAAAGTAAATCTTGCTGAAGTGTACTGTAATAAATTAGAGTTAAGTTGTGAAAATGTATGTCATGCCAAAGTTTATGGAAACTTAGGCATTAAACTTCTGAAAACATTTTGAATATTTATGTTGCTCTTTCTGAAATATTTGACATATATAATTCCATGTTTTCCCTTTTCTAAAAATTTCAGATGATTCTACAAGAAATATTATGATAGACATCTACTTACATAACTGAAATCAACAAGATTTCTTAATCTTTATTTTATCAAGAATAAAAACTGAAGAAGTAAACATCAAAAGTAAGCTTCCAGATTAGTTTCTCTCTTTTAAATTATATCAACCCACTTTTGTGGGTCCATTAATTTCTTACACAAATATTTACTATTCTATTGGATTATCAGGATTAACACCATTATTTGAATTTTCTTTTCTTCATGCTACTTGCATTCTTCATACTTCAATTTGCTAAGTGTATGGAAAGAAAGAATGATTTTTATAATAGATAACAGAAAGTTGTGTGCATATGTTTGTGTGTATTTACTTGTGTGCGTGCGCGTGTATAAAGAGCCCTCATTCTTGGATATAGACATAGTCTACTTTTTGCCACCACCACTAATCTTCCCTTTTAGAGCTAATTCACAAAATTTAGGTTATCACTCTTACTTCTCACTAAATTCACCAATGGCTTTTAAATTGCCAATTTCAAACTAATTTACTCAGCATCTTTGGGTATTTATTACAATGGAGCACTTATTTGAATTCTCTCCTCTCTCAGTTTTCATACTTTCTACCTCTCTCATTGTTTCTTCTTGAACTTTATGAAATCAAATGGTTACCTCTATATTGACAGTTTTCAAATCAATGCTGTTGGGCATCCTTCTTTCCCGAGATGCAGATTGATATATACAATTACCTGCTCAGGTGATACTGAACATGTTTCTGAATTCTGAACTCATCTTTTTGCTGATAATACTTTCCCATCCAATAACTCAAATCAAATGCCTGCAAGCAATTGTATATTTCACTCTCTTCCTACTTTATCAATTCAGCTCCTAAATCCTGTCACCTGTCAATTCTAGCACTTAAATATTTTAAATGTTCATTTTCTACTTTCTATTCATTTCCACCACTGCCCTAGTGAAGATCTCGTTATCTTCCTCTTAGAGTATTGTCATAACTTGCTTATCAAATATATCATTCTGTCCCCAATATATCTTCTATTCTTTTCCAATGTTCATTGTTAACAACATGAAAGTCCAATCCTGTTTTTCCCACATTAAATTTCTTCAATGCTTCCCCATCATCCAGACCAGAATTTCTCAAGTGGTACAGACCATCACTAACAGAATCATCAATCAGACAGACTGGAGATGGGCCAGGAATTTTCAGTTTTATAAATTTCCTAGGTAATAACATAACACGTAATTCAATTTGAGAAACATTCCCATAGCAGGAAAGCTACCAATCCACTTGCAAGGCTTTTTTGCCCTTCATTATCAGATTAATACTTTTTTTTCTAATTTCTTTCATTATCCATCCCAGCACTGTTGAACTGCTACGTAACCCTCTCAAGGAATCATTTTCTCTTACAAACTTATTCTTTTGCACAAAATGATCCTTTAGCTTGAAATTTCTTTCCATGTTTATTTCCTGGCAATTTTATTGAACTTTTAAGTCCAGTTATTTGGCATTGGGGAGTTATTTTGAATCTTTATGTCCTTAAGTGCCTAGGGAGCATCAAGCATCTACTGCAGTTTCTAGCACAAAAGCTGCCGAAATTCACCATCCCTACACCCCGTAACTCTCTTGAGTTATTTCTTTACTTTCTTATTCATGTTAATTATAGGGGTCCTTTCTTCCTTTTCTTCACAAAAGTTGCCTCCTTCCTTGTAGGGATTTTGTTCTGTGCTATATTCCTTTTACCTGGAAGAGTGCATGACATATAAAATTTTGTTAACTGCCTCAATTCATAATTTAATGTTAGAAATAAATAGATAATAAGTCCCCAAATGCCAGGATGTATGAAAACCACAAACTTGGGAGAAAGAGCACTGGTAATCTGAAGAAATGTGTCTAGGCCTAGATGTCTTTTTTTTTTTTTTAAGATTTTGTTTATTTATTTGACAGAGAGAGAGATCACAAGTAGGCAGAGAGGCAGGCAGAGAGAGAGGGGGAAGCAGGCTCCCCGCTGAGCAGAGAGCCCGATGCGGGGCTCAATCCCATGACCCCGAGATCATGACCTGAGCTGAAGACAGAGGCTTTACCCCACTAAGCCACCCAGGTGCCCCCCTAGGTGTCTTATTAATAAGCAGTGTGAGCAAATCTCTTAATGCCTCTCTAACTCTGAGGTTTCTAAACAGGGAAACAAGGGGCTCTGGAATGTTTGAATGGCTCTCTGCTTCAGCTGGACTTTACCATAATGTGAGGGGTTAAAATTCACTGACCCAATCTGGGTGTAAGGTCCTACCATCAAAGGGTCTGAAGGCCTCCCACGTGGTTTCAAAGAACAGGTTGAGCTCCACTGCAGCAGGTGAGGGTATTATGGACCCTTGGTGTTCTCTGTCCTCTGTGACCTTCTGAATTTTCATGTGTAGAGAATGTTAATTAAGCTTTTTATGAGTATGAGGAATAGCTAAGTGATTTTCACATGACATTATTGCCTCTGGTAAAATATATATATTTATTTTGCTTTAACCTGAAGTCTGATTTGAAACTGGCAAAATATCACATCATTCACTTATGGGAAGCAAAACGAAAGCACAGAAGTGAACAAATGCATTTTGTTTTGATTTCTCCAACCATACATTCCTCCAGTCTTTTCTGTGCTGAGGAGAGCGTGTTCCTGGACACCTTGGAGAATCTCTGTCCTTCTGCCTGTCGTTGGGCTGATGAGTTCCACTGACATGACATTTATGAGATGTCCAGAGAGAAAGAGATAAACTGGCCCTGACTCATTCTGAGACCAAGAAGGCTGGTTGCTATTTATCTCTAACCTTGGTTTTGTACCTACACGATAAGCCTATGAGCTAAAACAGAGAGGAGGAAAAGGAGAGACAACAAAAAAGTAGTCAAAGGAAGCTAAGTCTGAGCCAGCATTGTCATATTGTATCAGCGAGGTGGCCCAGGGAAGAGCCTGAACCGCTTTGAGTATGTAGAGAGGAGTCGATAAAAACAAGAGGCATTATAGGTAATTGATCAAAAGAAAAAGTAATACTCCTTACCAGTATTAAAGGTTTTCCACTATTTGACCTCAGCCTTCTTTCCAACCTATTTATTTTTTCCTTGCATTCTGATTCCAGGCAAATCAAGAATACTTTCAGTCCCTGTACAGGGTACATTATTTTGTTCTATTCATGCTATGCTCACCATCTGGAATCCCCATTTTTTTCCAAAGACACAGGCTCAAATCTTAGCTTTATTTCAAAGTCACCTTCAAATGCCTTCATCCATGCACCCTGACACCTCCCATCCCTACTCTAAATGGCAGATACCATCTCTCTGCTGGTTACTATTTAAGCTTATCATCTCACATTTGGTATGATAGCTATATTTGTACATACATTATATCTCTAACTGTACTATAAATTCTGTCAAGGTAGATACTCAGACTGATTCATATGTGTGCTGACTTTAATTCTGTTTAGGCACTCAGTAAAATTTAGTGGCACATGAAAGATGAAAACAAAGTTATTTACAAAGTACATGTTGTTCCCTGACAAGAAGGAAATTATTGGCACTTGAGAGACTATAGGAAGTACCAGAAACTCTTACGTTGCCTAAAGAATAAATTGCTGACAACACACACACTTCCACACGTAGATAAAATAGTAAATTTAATTAACATTGCTATGCTACAGCTTCTGCTCAGAGTGCTTTACATACATTATCCTTTTCAAACTTGACAGTAACCCCATGAGATAGGTACTATTCTATTTTAAAGGTAAGAAAAACCAAGGCTCAGAAAAGTTAATAGTCTAGATTACAGGCCAAGATAGAGCTTAAAATTATCTTTTGGATTCCTAAACCCTTGCTCTTTCCATATGCTCCATTGCTTAGAAAGATATAAAATTGGAAGTGTTGAGATACCTTGAGATTGGTAAAAAAAAATTTCCCAGAGTGCCTGGGTGGCTCAGTGGGTTAAAAGACTCTGCCTTCAACTCAGGTCATGATCTCAGGGTCCTGGGATTGAGCCCCGCATCGGGGTCTCTGCTCGATGGGGAGCCTGCTTCCCCCTCTCTCTCTGCCTGCCTCTCTGCCTACTTGTGATCTCTCTCTCTCTCTCTGTTAAATAAATAAATAAAAAATCTTAAAAAAAATTTTTTTTTCCCAAATCCCTGTGGCCTTAAAGATTTACAATCTCTCAAGTGAGAACAAAGCTATGAAACCAGTAGACTTCCCTACCTTCTACAGTATTTCACTTTCAGTACTGTGATCTTGTATTTTGAAAGAAGCAGATAATTATCACTACAGCCAATATAAGCATCTTATTGACAAGTATAGCCAGTATATCTCAAAAAGTTCTATCTTTTTTTGCGTCTTGTCTGTGTAATTTTATTACATCCAGAGGTCAAAACCTTTTATTTATTGTTTAAAAATAAAATCAAATGAAATATAGGGATGATTGAAAAAGACATGTGGTTTACAAAAACTTTCCTGGAATCTAGCTCTTTCATTAAATAAGTGAGCTCTGAATTTTAGGCATTTAAGTCAGGTAATCAGAGTATGAAAAAAATATTACTGGCCTTATATTCCATTTTCATATTCTTTGGCAGTTGGGACCAGCAGCATTTTGGTCCTGTTCATCCAAGGCCATGCCAAGGTTGATTGGCACCCTAAGATCAAAATGATTCCATTTTGATGCAATTGAGTTATCTGCGCCAGTTATCCCCTTCTGCTGATCCCATCGCTCATGTCAAAGGAGGATTTTCACATGAAGAGAAAATAAGGAGGACGGAGTAGAAAATAGTTATGAAAGTTTTAAAAGTATGAGGCTAACCAAGAAGCTGAAATGTTTGCAAAGTGAGAGTATTGGCATTGTGTAAGCAACTACCAAATCTCTGCATGTAATTCCCTTTGTTATTTCTCAGTTTTCTCGTGAGCTGAAAGAATGACTTGAGAGTCAAGATTTGTAGGGCTGTGCTTCGACAGTGTGCGAATACACCGAAGCATGTTGCGTGGCTTCTAAGTACCTCTGGAGGGACTAAAGAACACATGGAATATCACAATTCATCAGCACAGGCTCTTCAAATACATTTGGACACTTCTTTGTTTAAATATTAATTTGTTAGCTTAACAGCTTTAAAATGAAAATGACTAACAAATACAATCTAAACAGAGGAGAACCAGGCCTGTATTTTACAAATGCGTCCCCTTGAGAGGTTCCATAGGAGATGAACAGCAACTCTTAGAGTATGTGAATTCACGTTATGTTGAGACCCACGTCTGTAATTCCCCTCCATCAAGCTCTGTCAGCACTCATACGCCCAGGGGCAATGCCGTGAGATACAGAGTCTTACAAATGGTGCCCTTTCAAAAAGACACATTTAAATGTATATCAATTTCAGGAAATTATCACTGATGTACTTTAATACTCAAGGGTCTAGAAAAAGGCAAGGTCAAAATACCTGAACTTCAGCAACAGTGTGTTTCATCCCTCCCCCCCCCCCCCGGGAATTAAAACTGTAGCAAAATAAAAATAATGCTGAATTGGACCCACTGAGTAAACACACATATTCCTAGTATTTTTCATATTATTCATTAAATAAGTTTTAACAGTAAAAAGTTAGCAATCTGTGCTATTATTTTCATGCATGCTTCAGCTGTTCCGCGGAAGAAAATGATGTGGTTTCAACTTACACAACACTCTGAACTTGCAAATGTATTGGGGCAATAGTCTTACCTCCTTCCAAATAAAATATTCCAAATAAGTATATAACTAAGTTAGATATGAATAGCAAATCCAGAAATGTTTCTTCTTGTTCAGTCTTACCACAAAGAAGCTTAATGAAAATTGTTACATTTTTTAAAAATGTATTTTCTCTGTCTCATACATTTTGTTGCCTTTTTGCTTCTCAAGAAACTGGAGACAACGTCCTTCCTTGGTTGTATAGTAGCTAATAGCCAGTCCTTACTTCAGGATTTAGAAATTTAACAACATGCAAAAAAGTAGGAGCTATTAATCAATAATCTTTAAAAATTGACTTCACTGTCTATGTCAGTGGGAATTCAAATAAAAATAGTATCCCATGAGTTAGTATTAAAATTATATACATTCTCATGACATGTTCTTTTGAAACATGGAAAAGCAGCTGATCTTCATTTATACCCAGAATTGTTTGTCACACCTTATTTTCAGAAAAACAAAAATTTGAGTCTACAATTAAATCGTGGTAGATTGTATCCCCCAATGGCTGTAACCATTCTTTTTCCTGTATACTCCATTTTTGGCAATGTCACCTCAGAGCTCCTCCTATCAAAAGCTAGAGTTTATTTCTTTGTAACCTGAATCTAGACTGAACTTGTGACTTGTGTTTGGCCACAGAATATGAAAAATGCCACAACAGCCCATTTCTGAACCCAGGTTTAAGAATGAAGGGAATTAGGGGCACCTGGGTGGCGCATTTGGAGCCTCTGACTCGGATTCAGCTCAGGTCATGGTCTTGGTCGTGGGATCCAGTCCAGTGTCAGGAACTGCATGCTTAGCATGGAGTTAGCTTGAGTTTCTCTGTCCCTCTCCCTCTGGCCTTTCTCTCTCTCCCTCTCTCTCTCAAATAAATAAATAAATATTTTTAAAAAGAATGAAGGGAATTATACATCAAGATCTATGCGTCCTGCAAGTATTCTCATATGTGCTATGATGCTATGTGCTGTGATAGTTTCCACAGGTTAGAGAAGAAAAAACCCATAGCATTAAAAGTTGTCTGAACAAATAAGAAAATGTAGAAGGTGCACATGCATTTACTGAATTAAATTACTATTGAAGCTTCTTGTATAGTAAGTTTGTGTCATCCTCTTGGCTTTCTCTGGCATTATATTATAAATTTTATAATAAATTTTCATGGGATGATAGAGTCGAACTTACAAAAATTAGGTATATTCTGGCAACTTCTATTTATGGGATTTTGTGGATTTCAGATACAAATTAACAATCCCAGCTATGTATTAGAAAAATACTTATGTCCCTATTATTAAAAATAAAAATGTCCCTATTCTGTCTTTCCTCAGCGCATAGCCAGAAATTGCCAGCTCTTACTGTAAATTTAATTGCCTGTCTACTTCAGAAATCTGTCAAGTTCCTTGAAAGCAGGGACTTTATCTTACTCAAATTGTATCTCTGGCACCAAATGAAAATGTGAATTCCAAGTACAGGAACAATGTATTTTCATACAAATACATCCTGTATTCTAGTCCCCTGAGTATCTAAGAATAAGCACTGGTTTTCCAGCATTAATTGTTGTTGGATTTAAAATGTCCCCAAATAAATGAGTCAGGGAAGAAATAAATTAGCCATATTTGAATTACCAGATGTCCACCCCATGAACAATGCTTAAACTGCTATGCAGTTCTCAGGACCCTAGAATCTAACATTTATGTAGAGACAAGGTCTTTAGTAAGGAAGTCTAGGAGAGTAAGAAAATAAGGAAAAGTATTTTTACTGCCTCCTCAGAGAAATCAGCACAGACCTTCCTTTCCCTTTGTTCATTATTTCTCCCTTTCCAATTCCAGTCAGAAATGTAGATAAAATGCAGTTCATGAATATTTAAAGGGACTCTAGTTTTCATTTATAAATATCAAACCTCCACTTTATTTCATTTTATATTTTTTAAAGATTTATTTATTTATCTATTAGAGAGAGAGAGCAAGCTGGGGAGGGGCAGGGGCAGAGGGAGAGAATCTCAAGTAGACTCCGTGCTCAGCCAGGAGCCCTATACAGGGGCTTAATCACACGACACTGAGATCATGACCTGACCAGAAATCAAGAGTTAGACACCTAACCAACTGAGCCAACCAGGCACCCCTCAACTTTATTTTACTAAAATTGTTAAGGAAATAATACATTTGATGCACATGACCTCCCTTAGAAACTTTTGAGTTTGTGTTGCTAACACATTTCACTCATTATTGCTGCCAGTAGCTGAATAAAGGGGTTCATAATTCATCTATTTCTGGGAGAGCCTGTCTAGCGGCATCACTTGGTAATGTTGTCGAAATGATACCAGCTTCTCCTGGGGACAGGAGGCCGCAATAGAGAAAACACTCAAATGATACCCTTAAACCCTCAAGGAAGGGGCCAAAAGAAAACTTCATTTTGAAATGTGGTCCCTGAGATGGAGCTTCTGACCACACAGCCTGCTGCAGACAGTATTGAATTTGCTTCTGAATGAATGATCCCCATTGCATCCTGAGGGGCCTGTGTCCACTTTCTTTGTTCTTCTCTTGATTTATCCCACCTTTATATGCCTCTTCAGACCACCTCGCTTGCTCTTATGCTCCTTATAATGGAATATTTGAATTTTTCATGTGGATCAAGGAAAAAATATAAAACTATATACTCTTATTTTTATATCAAGACATATCTCAAAATGTACCTTAAAGTGGATAAGATACCATAGACTAAAAATCCACTTTGGATAATAAAACATTTAAGTATGAAGTTTAGAGTGAAAAAGTAATGTCTCCACCCACCCAATTGATGTAATAAAATATATATAAATTTTGCTTTGTGATTTTATTTTAATGTAATACCAACAGAAGTTCTTGTTATAAATAAATTTCAGTTAATTTTTAGGGTCTCTTTACCTCTCTCTGTAGTTATTATGGAAAAATAATACTTTGCAGCAGAAAAATAATACTGATTGAAAGACTTTATGTAAATGTTTTCATAGTGAAGAGATGGGATTTAAAAAATAGTGGCTTTAGAATTTTTGCAATATGATTTGTCTTCTTCCAAGCCATAAAGATTTCATAGATCTTCAGTGGGACTTGCTTACTCCATAGTCATCCATTTGTAGAAATAAAATTAATAATATATATTATTTATTTTGTTCTTTCAACTTGTTTTATAATTCTATATACAATGAGGAAACATAGACAGGGCATAAGTTGTGCTTCCTAACTTCTACAATGTTCTCATATTAAATCAATAACTGAATTCCTTCCCCAATGAACTTCCTCCAAATTAGAAGTAGAAAAAGCAGAATGATTATTCTGCCTATAATCACATATTTCTCACACTGGTCTACTTAGGTCTGTCATGTTTCTCTGACTACAGTATATTAAGAACAGATTCCTCCTTTTAATTTTTAAACTGCCTTCTGCATTTAAAGAAATGAAGGGGGAAATAACTCAATAGACCACAAACTTTTCCTGTACATGAAACAGTATACACATTTAATGCAAAATGGAGTAAAACACATGACAAACTCACCAATGCAGGCATATAATAGTCACAAAACCAAGCTCTTGCTTTAACGGTTATATATCAATCATTTAATAGTGATCCATTAAGCAAAAAAATGCTCACATTTTATTTATGTAAAAGTTTTCCAGGATAACTTCACTCTATAATTTTATAATTGTAATGTTTAAGATAATATGTATTTATTGGATAGAACTGCAAATCGACATCTTCTATTTTTACTTTTAAATCAGACACATTTTAATTTTAATCACATTAATTAATATCTTATTTTCAAATGAATGATCTTACTTTTTAAAGGAGCATTATTTGAAATAAGTGGCTATCTGTAAAACAATTTTTAAACTTTTAATTTTTAATACACTAAAATGAATTGCTTAGAAAAAATGATTTTTGACTCAAAGACACTTGTAGAAAAGATGAGCTTACTTGATGATAATATTTTTAAAAATCAGTCATACAAATTCACAGATTAACTTTCTTAATAAATTTTAATTTTCTTATCTTTGGATAGTCTTTGTCAAATAGCTTTCCAAAAGGGAGAATGATAAAGTCTTTGTGAACTTAAATCTAATTTCAAAGAATCAACAATTTTAACAAAGCCAGTAACTCAATGGCAGGAGGCAAGGTTTATATCAATACTTCTTTCCTTTTTTGGTGATATGTTGCTGTAGAAACATTCAGGAAATTCCTGGACCCAAACAACATACCAAATGAGACAAAAATAAAAAGTGTTCTCCCTGGTACTCCTTAGCTTTTAAAAAGGATTAATGGCAGTCTAAATGTGCTGATTTTATTGCCATATAAAACAACAGGCAGATTGCATCAGCAGAGGCTTAGTGGAAAGAAACATCAAGGCTGAGATTTTGAAGATGTTAATATAAGAAAACAAATTAGAACTGTAAGTTCATAATGGAAACAATCTGGGGGGAAAGTACATACTAAGTGTTACGAGATGGGTCTCACACCGTGTGACTTGGAGGACAGCTGCGGGAACATGGGCAAACCACTTTTTCTCTATTAAGGCAAGTTCTTTGAGTAATGACCAACAATGTGATTTTAGAAGTGACAGAAAGAAACTTCTATTGTCCAAAATTTCTCAACCTGCTAATTAGAGCCAGAATACATTTTAGATTTCGTTTCGTATTTTATTACCATCTTTAAAAAATATTGAAAAGAATTATAACACTTTTAATTTAGCTAAAAGATCAAAACACCCATTTTCCCACATTATTTCTATCTCACATACCATTTTACTAGCTATATATATTAACTCCTAATATAATGTATCTGTGAACACATTTATTTATTCCACCAATGTTTATCTTGTGCCTACATGTCCCATGTAGAGAATTTAAATCATGAGTAAAATAGAAATCCTTTTGTGGAAAAGGTTTTGATTTAACCTTTATAGACATTAAGGAAATGATGCTACTCAGCTATTTACCAGTTGTTAATATTAATGTGTCATTATCAATTCACATTTCTCTTCAATCATTTTAAATAATCATATTTGCTTTCTGCCTATCTTTCCATTAAGGTAAATGAAACGTAATGTAACCACGCCTCTCCCCCAACTATGTATTCATTTTTTCTAATAATGAGGACACAGAGGCCCTTTGGGAATAACAGGCATCGGTTGAAGATGGAGTCATGACAACTTGCTCCCTATTAGAATGGCAGCTTAATGGAGACATCACTAGGTCCTAAAAACAGAGCTCACCAGTGGATGCCTGAGGAGAGAACAAGTTGTATCATGTGAAGGCACAGAACTGTGGATTGCAGAGGGAAACGGGGCATGAATTTTACCTGCTTTATAGTAATTTTGTAGGCCCAACCCTGTGCCCTGAAAGGACTCATTCACATTCTCTAAGGCTACCTTGCAACCTGAGTTCTCTTAGAGGAAATTGCAAATAGTCCTCCAATTTCTTCTGATACGTCTTCCTGGAGAGAAAGAGAGTGTGTGAAGGAATCTAACATATGAGTGATGAGAACCTCTTATGGACTGCACCCTCTCACATTTATTTTCTCATTTAATCTCTACAATGACTGTATAGGTTGGGTATACCTGTCCTCATTTTATGGATGACCAAAATTAAGCTGAGAGATTAAGAAAATTGTTCAAGATCATAAGGAGTAAAAATTTAAACCTGGATATGTCTTATTCCACTGCACCTAACAACTAAATTGTCTTCCAATAAATACTTGAAAATTACCTGCGGTAATGAGTACATTTTTCTTTCTGTAATAAGGCAGAACTTGTTTGTGTTTCTAGTCCGTAGATTTTAGAATTGTGTTGTAACTTGTCAAACTATTACCAAAATCTAATTGCAAAAATTTATTCCCCCAATTTTTTTTATAGGTGTTTGTTTCGACATCTAGATTCATGTGAGATGAAAAGGAAGCTACTATGCCCAAATCTGCAATGTGGAAGTCATCACGGAAAAAGGTCAGATTTTCATTATGCCAGTTGTGGGACCCAATTCAGCAAGTCACAAGTAATAATAATACCTTATGTGCTTTACAAGGCAAAGCATTTTAACCTAAATTAGCATATTTTAAAAATACTTACTGATATACCTAGAGAGTATGCTGATAAGAACACAAAGAGCTTCGTGTTTTTTCTGCCAATTTTTGCTTATTGAAAATGAGTATACAATCAAGCAAAGAAGGCAATATTTGAACACTACAGAAGTTAATCATCTCTATGCTATAGAGATAAAGAAATTCTCTCTATGACAAAGAGTTCAATACATTTCATTATAGGATCTTAACATCTTTTAAAACTTTGGTTTTGTCCTAACATATATTAAGACTACAACAATCAAAACAGTGTGCTGCAGGTACAATAATAAGCAGATCAATGGGATGGAATATAAAGTCCCCAATGATCAAGAATGAATATAGATTTAGAATAAAATTATTTTACATAAAAGGCAAAAGAATCAACTTTCAATAAATTATGTTAGAATGATTATCTAGCCATTTAAAGAAAAAAAGTTAGATTTGTATAGTACACATCAAATAAATTACAGATATATTAAATATGTAAAGGCTAAACAATGAAATTATAAAAGTGCCAAAGATAACATGACTGATGATTTGTTATCTTCAGGTATAAGTTTTGTAAGTATTCCCCAAAAAAAGATAGATATCAAGAAGATGAGCTAGGACAGACCTCAGAAGCTGGTGTGGATTCAGTTCAAGCTAGGAGAGTATGGATGGAGCCCTACATTGTCTCTCTTGGTTCCTCATGGAGATGTGTTTGCAGTCAGTGGGTCATGCTTCTGGCCCAGAGTGTGACATACACCAGATCAAACGGGCAGGATCATTCGCCATGACTTTTGATGTGAGTGGCTGGGAGCAAGGGCCCAGCAGAACTCCAGGTTATACCTTATTACCTATTGCCTTATTCAACCAGATCCACACACCCACACTTACTCCTATGCCTTGGCCTCCTACAAAGGAAATATTGATATACTGAAATACATTTTTAAAACTTCCATATATCAAAGCATTCATAATAATAAAATTTGGAAGTATTTTTTTAAGATTTTATTTCTTTAGGGAGAGAGAGAGTGCACACATGAATGGAGGCAGGGGAGGAGGAGAGGGAAAGGGAGAAAGAGACTCTCAAGCAGACTCTGTGCTGAGCAAGGAGACTGACACAGGGCTCACTCTACAGTTTCTCCTCCTGCCTTCCTGCAGTACCTTTCTTGTAAAGGACAGAGTCTGGCTCAAAATTAGTACAGTCATAATCTTTGTATCCTGTTTTTGAATCTCATTTTCCAGGAGAAAAACAGTATCATCTTCTCTATATGAAGAAAATATCACATTAGATAATGAATATTGCCTTTAAGGATCAGCTTTTTTGTCCTTTGATCTTTTCATTCTCACATTCCTGAAAACCAAAGTTTAATAAGATAAGAATTTTTCTAGTCTTTTTACTAAGTTTTTCTTAAAGGCACATTTTTAACCATAAAAATATTAATTTTAACAAAGAAGTTTTTTAAAAAGTCTTCCCATTGTTCTCATTCTCTGCAAAAAAAAAGTTGTAGATATACATAGACATGTAAATTAGAAAACGTGATTTTCTAAAACCTAAACACACTCAATGCTTTTGTGAAATGTTATTTGTACAGTTGAAATCTCTGGGTGGTGGAATTAATCTGTACTTGGAAGCCTAGCAGACATCTCAACTTTACCTGGTCCAAAGGAACTTTTTCTCCCTAAAACCTGTTCCTTCCACAGTTTTTCCTATCTCAGAAAATAACACCATTACCCCCACAGTTCTCAGAGAGAGCAGTATCGTGGTCAACCTTTCTCTCTCTCCTTTCTTCCCTCGACTCCTATCCAATTTATAAGCAAGTCCTGTGGGTTCTACCTCAAAAGTATATTTTGTGTCAGGTCACTTTGTCTTTTCACTATGCTTCTAGCATCTGATATTGAGCTACTGTGATTGTTTCTGGACAGATCTGTCTGCTTCTCTCCCTTCTAATCCACGCTGCACACAGCAGTCAGAATAATGTATTAAAATTTAGATTACATTATGATATTAAATAATAGTGAGAGTTTACTACATGAGAATACTGTTGCAAACGTTTTACTTTCTAAATATTTGCTCCTCGGAGCACCTGGGTGGCTCAGTCGTTAAGAGTCTGTCTTCGGCTCAGGTCATAATCTCAGAATCCTGGGATCGAGTCCCGCATCGGGCTCTCTGCTCAGAGGGAAGCCTGCTTCTCCCTCTCCCACTCCCACTGCTTATGTTCTCTCTCTCACTGTGTCTTTCTCTGTCAAATAATGAATAAAATCTTTAAAAAAATAAAAATAAAAATAAATAAATAAATGAATAAATATTTGCTCCTCTAAACAACACTTTCATTAGGTCCCATTTTACATATGTGGAAACCAAACTGCGTAAAAGTTCCACAGTTACCCAAATTAAAAAATGTGTATTTGAAACCCAGACAGTCTAACACTAGGGCTCATAACATTAAGCACTCCATTAACAGCTTCTGAACATACCATTCTCCTTCTTAAAGCTCTCTAACGGCTTCTATCTCACTCTTAATAAAGCCCAATCTTTACAAGGATGTCATAAAATAAGCATGTCCTCCACAGCACCAAACATACCATATGTATTTAATAAATGTGATTGTCATCCCCATGTCAAAGATTGCTGTATTAATCCCAAGACTACTAAAAGCAGATCCTTACTAACTGTTACATGAATATTTATATTTATATCATCTCTAACCTAGAAAAGGGACATACTAAAAATTTTCTAGGGCAAGAGGTGAAATAAATTTTATATTTACTCTTATTTTTTAATCTTTAGATTGTCATTCAGTGCATTATGAGCTATTTTGTTTTTCTATTTAAATTAAAGCTGCACATACACACACACATATATATATACACACACACATATTCTTAAGGTTTTCCATAGGTTTACTTGCATTCTGTCAACCCCCATCTCCCTAAACTGATTTTACACTTAAGGTCTCCAAAAAGTAGTGATTTTTGGAGCAAACCCTATATTTAAGAAAAGATTCCTGGTTTCGTAATCCATTTCAATAGGCCCAGGGTTTGCATTAATTGGTTGGAATACTTTTAAGCCTGTTGAACCTAACTCCAGAAGGGTAAAGAACCCAACTGCAATCTGGAGCAAATGGACTGCCAACCATAGAGCTCTCCATGGTCCTGCCCTTGATGCATCTCTCGTGCATCCACACATCTCACAGGGTGAAAACTGACATTTGTCTGGTTGCCAGAAGATGTGTTGAATCCTACTGCCTTGATCTAACAGTTACAACTACCCCACCCAGGTGACTTGAATTCTAATTTCATTCATCTGGCTCCTAACATGTCTTCAAGTAATCTCATCAGTCTACTTGTTAATTGTATGTACTATAATCTAGTAGATGAATAATTTGTGAAGAAATACTCTACTACAACTGTTGAAAGAACAATTATGAATGAGACTAGATATCTATTGTGATTAGGTGTTCACTATAGTACAGATAATAAGATATACATGCAGATAATTGCATTTTAAGTAAGGAAGACACCAAGCAAAAAACAAAACAAAATTTAATAGAGCATTGTACAAAAATATATGGAGACACATACATAAATTTCTGGAAGAATAAAATACAGAGGTGAAAATGGTGGAAAGTTGTGTGCTCAGGTACAAGGAATTACTATTCAACAATGACATTTTTGTATATTTTTATTTTTGATATCTTTAACATTTTTTATAAATTCATAATCCTTAAAAAAACAAAAATCATGTAAATACATGAAATCTGCATCAGACCCAATATGGAGAAAGACTAAGAGACACTTCGATAAAATATAGAGTACTTCTTTTTCTAAGTGATCAGACCCATGTTGTTTAGTGATATTCCAAAGACTTGAATTCTAAATCTTCTTCTACCACTGCCTTCATGCTTCTCTTGATCCTAGTTATCTTATCTTTAAATTGAGACAGCTGGGTGAGATGATCCATTAGTTGCATTTTGATTTAGATGACCTACAGAGCTCTGATTTGAAATGTGCTCTATAAATACTTCTCTTAATAATATTTCTAATTATACGACCTGATATCTGATAGATTGTTAAAGGCACATGGAATCCTTAAAGTTCTAGTATGTTTCAAAACTTAATTTCTAAAATAAACACCAAAATAATGTAGTAAAATGTTTAAATGAGTATAGCGTAAGAATTTCACAAAAAAATTCATGTACAACACAAAATGTTTAGAAAATAATAAGAGGATTGATGATTTAGTGATCAGCAATTTGATTAAAATTATAATTTCTTAATTTTATGAAATCTAATGTATTTATTATGTATCTACCACTTCAAAAAATACTGGAGCATATCATCCAAGTTATGATAAATGTATCACTCTTTCTCTGATTTTTTAAAATTAGAATTAAGAGGTTTTAGTTATAAAAACTGTCCCCATAGAAGGTTCATACATTTTTGCCCAGAGATTGCCAGTGTTCTTGAAGTTAACTGCTGTAATAGTTTCCTAGGGCTACAATACAAAATACCTGGGTGGCTTAAGCAACATAAATTTATCACTCACAGTTCTAGAGGCTAGAAGTCCAAGATCAAGGTGTCAGCAGGTTTGTTCACTCTTGAGGCCTCTTTCCTTAGTTGCAGATGCTTGCCTTCTTGCTGTGTCCTCACATAGTTTCCCCAGATCCCCGATATGTCTCTGTGTGTCCCAGTCTCCCCTGCCTAGAAGGCCACCAGTCAGATTGAGTAGGTCCCATCCTGATGGCCTTATTTTAACTTAATAACCTCTTCAAAGGCCCTCCAAATACAGTCACCTTCTGAGGTACTGGGCATTAGAACTTCAACACTTGAATTTGAAGTAGTAGTGAAGGGAGGGACACCATTCAGCCCATAATAACTCGGGAAGAAGGCAGGTGGTCTCAGCAGTCATTCAATACCCCCAGTTTTCAGAATGTGTCTCTACCCTCAGCTCTGTTTGCTGTCCCCAGAAGCAGATATGCTCTTTCCCTTTTCCAGAAGCTAAACCTTCAGTTTCTGCTGCTGTGGCTTCACTGCTCAGCGTGGAAGAGAATCCGAACATTTCTCTTTAATTCATTTTAATTTCTTCTTAAGCAGTCTTTTCATCAATCGCCCTATTTTTAATCCCAGTTTCATTGCCATTTCCAAAGTTACAAGTGCTATCAGCTTTTTCGTGTTTGGGTTGTTACATGGTATTTAATTGGTTGCTTTGTGGCTTTCTCTCCTGCTGGCTTTGAGATCAGATTTCTAATCCTCTTGAGTCAAGACCGTTTTGGCCACCTGCTTTTTAGCTTTTGAAATTATGTGAGTCTTATGTCCTCTCCCATTCTTTTTGTCTTTGATTATTTGTTCATTTTGTAAAAATCCTTCCTCTGGCTGACATTTGAGTCGAGTTTCTAGAGGGAATAAATATTTGTGTTCACCCTGCCATCGTAAGTAAGAGGTTACATTATAAAATTTTTAAGTGCGAATATTCTACTCAAATGGATATTATTCATAACATTCAGATTTATTTTACCACAAATATTTACAGTACTGTTCCATTTGCTATTCAGTGCATGTTGTAAAGTTTGCCTCACAGTGAAGACTAGGGCTCTTCTACTCTCTCCTTATTTTTCTTGCTAATTTTCTGTGGTTGTTAAAATTTAGTTCTAAGTGAAAAAGTTCGAAGGAGGGCATACATTAAACTGTCAAGGAACTTCATTTTATGGTATACTAATTATAAAGTAATTTAATTATCCTTTATACTATTGATAAGCAAAGTTACTATCAGAGGAAAAAGGTTTAAAAACAAGATCAAACCGATAATTTCCATCTCAAAATATTAATATTCAAGAAGTGTTTTAATATTAATTAAAACAGTATTAATATTCAGTAAGTGTTTATTGAGAGTAATAAAAAGGATAAGAACTTTTTACAATTTTAAAATACTTATTTGTGCTCTTAAAATAATTTTCACCGTCGGAAGTGTCAAAATTAAAAAAAAATTAGTAGCTAACTGAAGGAGCAGTCAGTAAATGTTGTTCACAGTTACAGTATAGAGTCTGGCCCAATCTGGGATGTATATGAGTGATTTGGTGATGCAGTTCTGGAATTTGCTTGGATTTCTCCTAAATTTCCAAGATTATTTTCAAAGATAAATATTTGAGGTCAGGACTCCACACAGCATAATAATACATATTTAAATCCATAAACTGCATAGACTGTGGCATTGATTTTCAGGATATAGCTTGTACTTAACTAAATGCTGTCTTCCATGCAATATGCATAATTTAATTTTGAAATTTCACATGGTTAGCCTGAAAACTACCAGCTGTGAAAGTATAAAAATTATGTGTTTCAATAAATCAAACTTCTTCAAAACTGCCATGACAACTTAATTCTAAAAAGATGGTTCATTTTGGATTAGAAAATGAAAATGATTTTAATTAGTATTAAATAATTGCCTCATATAATGCATGATAATATGTGTAAGTTACAATGTAAGTAAAGCAATTGTAATCTGCATATTGTACATATATTATATATAGAGAGAAATAGGCAGAGAGAGACAAAGACAAAGAAAAGAAAGATATTAGTGAGAAGTCTGCAGGTGCCGGGGTGGCTCAGTCGGTTAAGCATCTGTATTTGGCTCAGGTCAGGATCCCAGGGTGCTGGGATCGAGCCCCACGTTGGGCTCCCTGCCCAGCGGGGAGCCTACTCCTCCCCTGCCTGCTGTTCCCCTGCTTGTGCTTGCTCTCCCCCCTCCCTGTGTCAAATAAATAAATAAAATCTTAAAAAAAGAGAGAGAGAGAGAAGTCTGTCTTGCTGTGTGCCAGGAAGCCAGGTAAATTGAGGGAAAGGTAGGTAAGGAGGGAGAGGTAATACAGACCCTCTCTTAAGTTACTACCAAAGCAAATACTTTGGAAAAGCCCTACTGTGAAAACAATGCCTGGAAACCAGCTGTTATTATTGATACAGAGATATTAATGTGATGAAAGCCAAGAAATTGTTGTGATCTTGTTTGGAAAATCACATCGAATACCGCATGTTTTTTTCAAGAGGAAAAAAACTCACTTGTTTTTTCCTTTTTGAATTCTAAAAGATATTTTGCTAATTCTAAAGAATCATTATTTTAAGCTCTAGTTTAAAAAAGCTATTTATATTTCTTAATACCATAATCAAGATGAGAGAATTTTGATACATCTGCTCCCTTTTTTTTCTTTCTTATTTTTTTTCCCAAATTATGGCTCCAGGGTTTTTAAATAAGAATTTCCACATGAAGATGAGAATTTTAATAACATATTGGAACAATTTTGTTCACTTTCCTCTTCCATCCAGATTGACTCAAGGAAATAAATATTAGAATTTTAAAAAATCATGCTCACATTTAGATGATTATTTATTGAACACTGGGCAAGGGCTGTCTAGGGACAAGGACAGCTTTGGCTCTAGCAGTGACTTCTGAAGATCATCCAGGAAAATGTTCAGAAATAAATAAATGGTGTGTTATACAATTCCCCAAGATGGTTCAGAACATGATATGCTATATAACTATGTATTTTCACCCCAACATTCCTGTGGTCGCACGAACGGCAGAACATAAGTCTTGACACGTGATAAGACTGACATTTCTATCACGAGTCATTTTCTGTGCCAGACATTTAAATTTCCATAAAATTAGACCGTTTGATGAGCTCTTCAAAAACCTCTTCTAGGTCCAAAATAACATTTTCTTTAAGTAGCTAAACAGATAGTTTTTTCATTTTTATATAAACTCAAGTCATATTACAGACAGCATCCATGTTTGGAAAATCAGCAACAGGCATGAGCCACTTGTGAGTGGGCACATTTCACATCTTATTTAGGCCACGTGTTCCCCAGTGTTTCCCCTGCAAGCTCAGAACAAATGAAACCGTCAGGAAGTGTACCGTAGTCATGATTTCTTTTCCAAGCCACTCATTGAGTGACACTTCTCCGGTAAGCTGTATATACATGCCAAATTCAAAGAAAAAGTTAATCCTCTTGCACTCATCATCTGTTAGTCAACATTCTTCACTGAATGTATTCGTGTCTTGACGCATATTTGGAGAATTTGGAAAATGAGTCACTGAACTGATTTCCTGTCTTTGGTAGTCTTGACTTCTCTGCTGTGAAGAGAGCAGCATACGGGAGAGTAAAACAACACTTCAGTGGGAGAAAATAAAGCAGATTAAGTTGGATTTCAAAGAAATATAATAGCACGTTAATGAGTATCAGAGGATGGAAATCTAAAAAGGTTACATAGGACTATTTTTTGAAGATTGTGTGAATATTGAAAAAGAAGTCAGAAGTCATATTTATACCTATGTTATTGGCAATGCTCAAGATTATTATGAAAATTTTTAAAGATTGATCTTTTCTTTGATTCTTTTCAGTCTCTGATTCTTGAAAAATGGTTGATGTGGTATAGTATGCATGAGAATGAAGAGATTTAAAAACTGAAATTAAAAATTGGGGTGACTTTTTATTTATTTCTAAGGATTTTGTTTATTTAACAGAGCACAATATTTTTTTAAGATTTTATTTATTTGACAATAAGAGGGGGAGGGGAGTGACTGGCAGAGGGAGAGGGAGAAGCAGCTCTGCTGAGCAGGGAGCATGACATGGGGCTCGATCCCAGAACCCCAGGATCATGACCTAAGCTGAAGGCAGTGGGTTAACCAACTGAGCCACCCAGGCACCCCTGGAGTGACTCTTTAATACAGAATCTATAACACACAACTTATGTATCTGAGGCCACTCAAAAAGCAATGTATAATTTTAAAAAATAGCAATGTATAATTATACCCAGGAAAAGAGAAGTTACATTGGGAAAGGGAGAAATAGGCTAAGAAACAAGAAACATTTCCTTTCAACATTGCAATATTAGTATAAAATTTTAAAAAATGTACATGTTGCTTTTTAATGTTTGTTTTTGCATATAAGGGGGAAAAATGGAAAGGAATGCTAGGAAGTAAGTTCATCAGGAGGAGAAAGTTACTGAAGCTCCTATGCTTCCTGCTTCCCTGGGCTCAAGACACTACAGCAGGGGAGAAACAGAAGTCCTCAAAAGCTAAACTCAGGGGCGCCTGGGTGGCTCAGTGGGTTGAAGCCTCTGCCTTGGCTCAGGTCATGATCTCAGGGTCCTGGGATCGAGGCCCCACATCGGGCTTTCTGCTTAGCAGGGAGCCTGCTTCCCCCTTCTCTCTCTGCCTGGCTCTCTGCCTACTTGTGATCTCTCTCTGTCAAATAAAGAAATAAAATCTTAAAAAAAAAAAAAGCTAAACTCAGGGCTGTGTTATGCTTCCCATCTAACTGGGGTCAAGTATCTGGGGCCACCCAGACACAGTAAGATTGTGAGTGGGAAGTGCTGTGAGTTCTTTAGAGAGATAAATTTTATCAATACTATCATTATTTAAGCTATTAATAAAGCTGAGCCCTGGTTTTAGCTGATGTGTTTCTGGAGGCAGTGGGTGGGCAGCAACCGACTCTACAGCACTGTCAGAGGCACTTAACCTCCTCCTTACTTCCCTCCACACACAGGGCATCTCATTCCCATTGTTTTTAGTTTCCTTGCTTTCTCAAGGAGCTCACCCTCCCACTTCTCACAGAAGGTCGATCCCCAGAGAGGGAGCCAATCAGGCAGGAAATCTCAGAAGAACAAATCAAAGTAGCAATTTTGGTAAAAATAGCTGGATTTAGCCCATGATAAAATGTTGTGGGGTTTTTGTGTGTGTGTTTTTTTAAAAGAGTTTGCCTGGTGCACACATTCATTACTGTACGTCTCTCCCACACACTGCAGGAGCCCAAAGGTGTCAGCTGGCAAGGAGTTTAAATTTTCCTCAAGTATTCTTGCCAGTGCCTACAGCTGCCTCATAACCACCTGCCTTGGGCAATGAGATGAGCACTTATCAATTGTGGCCCATCTTAATTTATTCACGTACGTTTGGCACCTGTGCAATTCCACATACCCAAGGCAGCCCATCTTATAGAAACATTTTTGAAGTCGTTTCTTTTTCTCTTTTCAAAATAAGTGTTTGGAATTACAGTTATGATGTCCAAAATTTAATGTCCTCCCACACACATTTTAATTGTAGCTTGCACCTAGGAAGGTTCAGAATCATAATTGAAGCATACATGGGATATAGAAAAAAAAAAATATGCCAGTCGGGTTGATTCCCACAAGAAACTCTGAAATGAGAAATTCCCAAGAAAAGATTCAAAATTGATGTTGAGCCCTGCCATATTTATCACACTGCAGTTTGTAGAACTGGATTTTTCTAAGTTCCAGACACTTTGAGATCATTATTTCAAACTGCACCCAGAAATGCATGAAATTAGTCTCCTTCTCATGGGAGTTAAGTAACATGGTACAAAATAGTTCATAGAGTCACATTTGTATGATGAACTCTTAGGTCCGTAAGAGGAGGGTTTTTGGAGCTCAGCCCTCTCAGTTCACAGATGGAAGAACTGATGATGGCTACAAAGATTTAGTTCCTTCTGAATGACACTTAGTTTATGGCAGAGCGTGGACCCAAATCCAGAAACAAGAAACATTTTCAGAGTTTTCAGAGGGTTTTCAGAGTCAGTGAATTTTCTGTTCACTGCACCTTCAACTGTTACTCTATTAATTTTGTCACTTTTGAGAAGCAGGAGAAAAGTTCCTAAATGAAAATGCAAATTTTAGTATTAAATTAAAATAGCTAATTAAATGAGATGTTTTAAAGATTCAGGAACTCTATAGTTCCTCTTTGGTTTTAGAGTAATATATTTTTATGAAAAAAACATATAAGATGATTGGACTAATTTTGAAAATACATCAAAAACCAAAAATAAATACAGAAAAACATATATAAATAAAATCACCTCCCAGAGAGACCAACTATTATTTTGATGTAGTTCTTTCCAGTTTTCTCATGCATTCTTTTACCATAAGTATGTGTGAATATGTTTATTCATGTAGACATGTGCCAACCTGTAAATGACAGAGTCGATACTGGAAAAATAATTTTAGATGTTCATTCTTTCCCTTAGCTTTGGTCATGAACATTTTCTCATGCCTATGCATTTTTAAAAATATTTTTTAAATAATATATACATTATGTCTCATTAGACCAAAATTTCAAACCATCTCCCACTCAAGGTATACCATATTTTATATTTCTATATAAAGACATATTTTTTTTCTGTTTTTCCGATTTTTTTGGTTTGTTTCCAGGGGGGAGATAGCACCTACTAGGGAATAAATACCACAGCACCTAAAAAGAAATTCTTTATATTTACAAAGAAGTCTAAACCTCATAACCCATATTTGCCTTGTATTTTGATTTCTGTGGTCATTTCTACCTGAAAAGCCTTTAAATCAGGATTGAACCCAAGACAGAATGATTATTCTTCTCTTATGAAGAGATATAAATAGCTATAGTAGGACTCATGGCCAGTGGGATGATGGGATAGACATCTTGTATTATAAAATCAATAAAAAAGAATTGACTGTGGAATCTGGAAAAATAGCTAGCTCAGTGCACTGATAAACCAGAAAAAAGAAAGGCTTTGAAGAAAAATCTTGAAATAAATTTAAATTCTGATTATGCAAACTAAAGAAAATGGTATATATAATGTCAACAAAAATGTCATTGCCTCTATAATATGCCAAACATGGCATTCAGTGGCAGGAACAAAAAGGTACATAAGACATAATTCCAGTCCTCAAATAGCTCTCATCCTAATATACCAATATATACACCAGTGACTACTGTAATATTCTAGCCTAATAATAATATTTGGAATGACAAAGGAATGGAACAGTGCAAAGTGGTGTGAAATGACACAGAAATGATCAAGTAATTTTGACCCATGTTTGGGGAAAGATGTAGAAGACTTCTCGGAAGGAGTTACAGATTACTACCCCCAGGGATAAGAGACAGGATGATCCACAATGAAACTGTCAGGAATAGATAATAGGCCATGTGCCAGAGGAATAACAGAAGATTCATTCAGTCATTGCTTCAACAAAAATGTATAGAATACATACCATATGTCAGGCACTATTCCAGACATTAATAATAGAGCTGTGAGCCAGACAATCAAAGCCCTGGCCTTCTGGAATGAAAGAGAAAGTCTGGAGTCTGGAACTCAAGGTTAATTTTCAACCTGGAGATGTAACTTTGAGAGTGAAGCATCAGCATGTAGATTTTTACTTAAAACCAGAGCACTAGCTAGGATCATCTAGAAAGTAAGGGAAAGCAAAAGAAGAAGAAGGAGAAAATGTGAGCCTTGGGGATCCACAACATGTCAGAGTTAGGAAGAAAAGGCAGAGGTGCTATAGACTGAGAGGAAATGGCCAGTGATTAACTTCAGGAAATGTCCCGGAAAACCATGATCCTGAGGAATCCCAGAAGAGAGATGAAGAAGTGCTTTGAGAAGGGGAGAGAGACCCCATGAGGGGTCAAATGTGAGACAAGGACAGAGAATTTACCATTGGGCTTAGCAATGATGAGGTCACTGGTGACCTGAAGATTTATTTTGGTGGACTGTATATATAATTTTAACTTAAATCACCTTCCAGAGGGATCTTAATCTCTAAACAAAGCAGAAATTGTAGAACACCAAAGGATGTTGAAAATTTAGGTAACAAGATATTTAATATTGGATTTGATAAAATAGCTGTTATTGAAGATATTGGCAAGAAGGTTTTCACTGGGGGCTTGAGAAAGAAAGCTTGATCAGTTTAAGAGAAAACAAGAGATAAGGCACAAAAGAATAAAAAGAATGGAAAACAATTTCATCGAATTCTCCTATAGGGGAGTAGAGAGCACAAAGATTAAAAAAGATATGACAGAGGGCTCCCAGTTTCCCTGGCTTCAACCATTGCCTCTGTTTCCTGGTTGTTGTTGTTTCCTTTCCTCCATTTTGCTACACCGCTCACCCTCGAACCTTGTCTAACCAATAGACCACAGGCTTACCCAACAGCTCTTGAAAAAAAACGTTCTGGGTTTTTGAAGTCATTCGGATGTCATTGTGCCAACCATACCAACTAGGAGGAATGACAAACCGGAACAATCTCCTGCTGTCCCAACAGCAAGTTTTACAGGAGTTGGAGGTGAAAGCTGCCACCTGAGCCAAACCACGTGTCCCCCTCTCTTATCCTTTCCCTACAAAATTCTGCTTTAACTCCGTGAGTTACCTGGTCTTCAGATGCTCCCTGACACGCAACAGGTGTGTCTTTAACCTTTACTTGAGTTACTTAAACTATTTTTTTCCCTTGGCAAGAGAAACGGGGCAGTAACTGGACAGAAACTCGACCTCCAGGGAGGCATGTATAAATGGAAGCCATTCCTGTTTGGATTGAAAACAGGGAATAGGGATTGAAATAGGGATTGAAAACAATCCCTACTGTAAAGAATGAAAGACTCATGATGTGGTTGTAAAGGGAGTAGATAATTGAAGGAGAATTGATTGTGTATCCAAAGACAGATGGGATCCAGTAGAAAGGAGCAAGGACTTAGGAAAGGAGAGAAGACCAATGCAGACCATGCGAGGATGTGGTTGTGGGAAGATAAGGGAATCCTCTTCTGATGGCTTCTTCTTGCTCAGAGAAACCAGAGAAGTCATCAGGGAACAAGAAAAGAGGAGGGGAGTGTTGGCAGAGGATGCCAAAGGAGAGAAGAGAAAGTAAGAAATGATATTTGCATATCACTGCTATCTGATCTGTTGGCTCATGATCCTGGAGCTTGAGCCTCTGAATTGCCTGGGAAATGTGGTAAAATTGAAAGGCAGTGCTAGGATCCCATTTGAGATGGCACACAGGGGAAACATAATTTAGATTCAGATAGAAAATGGCATAAAATGCATTTGAATGTTATTTTCTAATCAATGAGGACATGTGATTTTTAAATAAGTGCCCACAGGATCAGTTCCGTTATAAGTGTGCTGATGCTTTATGATAACTTTTTTTTAAATGTAGGCTCCATACCCAGCATGGAGCCCAATGCTGGGCTTTAACTCAGGACCCTGAGCTCAAGACCTGAGGTGAGATCAAGAGTCCGGCATTCAACTGAAGTGCCTCTTTGTGATAATTTTTGATGATAATTTATTCCTAAAACATATTTATTTAATCAACTCTGTAAAATATTCATGATTATTACTGTGAGGGTAAAAAATAAATAATCTGTATAAATCTATACCTAATAATTACCTTTTAAAATCAGGCTCCATAAGAAGTTATAAGCCAAATAAACTACTTTTAATTTATTAACTGCATTTTATTTTCTCATATATTCCCTTACATGCTATTTGCAATTATGAATATTTAGAAACAAAGTAAGTCCTATATTTTTCATGAAGTGTGTTTCAAAACACCGTGTCTTTCTGACCACAAAAATAATACATGCTAATTATTGATTATTTGGGAAATATAAAAATTTGCAGGGCACCTGGGTGGCTCAGTTGGTGAAACATCTGCCTTTAGCTCAGGTCATGATCTCAGGGTCCTGCGATCGAGCCCCGCATCAGGCTCCCCGCTCAGTGGGGAGCCTGCTTCTCCCTCTTCCTCTGCCTGCCCCTCTGTCTACTTGTGCTCCTTCTCTCTCTCTTTCTCTCTCTGTCAAATAAATAAATAAAATCTTTAAAAAAAATTTGCAATGAAGAAAAGTAAAATTATCCATAATTCTAAAACAGATATAATCATTTAAAATTACAGCATATATCATTATATACCTATATCACCATTTACTTAACTTGGTTACACAGGTTATTTACAGATGAAAATTGTATTTATGAAGGAATTTTCTAAAAAAAATTGAAGGAGTGGGAAAGAGGGCTATGTAATTGCAACCCAATATTTTGAAAACTATGGCAAATTAGACAAATGAAGGATGTTAAATTATGCCACCAGCATCCAAAGAATCACATTTTATCATGGCCTCCTAGAACGCAGCTCATCTCTCTACCTTCCCCCAAGTCTCCCACATGAGCTGGACCCAAATTAGAAATAAGCCTTGATTCTCTCTGAATCATAGCAAAACATGTATTGTATTACTTCTGGAAACCTCAGATCAAATAAAACCAGGTCAGGTTAGCCATATGGCAGTGTTTTTTAAGCTCACTGCAAGTCCTTTTTATCAATGCAGTTTATTATTGTGGTAGGGCAAGGTTTTCTGAGTCAGAAAATGTGCATGAACCGGGCCAGAGTTTTGATATATTGAAAAATATTTTTTAAATTAAAGCATTATATATAAAATGGAGCAAAAGTGGTTTAAAGTAACATTTGAAACTACCTTCTCTCATCAAAAAAAGGAATTACTGAATCCCCAGGATTTGAAGAAAAAGAGATATAGGGAAAAATAGATTCTCATCAAAATGACTTATTCTCAAGGTAACCATATCCATGTTTAAAATCTTAGGACAAAAAAACCCCTTAAGGTTTCCTGTATTTTTTGGCCTTATGGCAAAATCCGATATACCAAGGCAATCTGTGGGTTCTTCTCCTAACTCGTTAACTCTACAAACTCATGAAGTACAGAGATAGTAAGATCAACATGTGCCTGGAAAAAATGAGTTCAGAGAAAGACTCATCGAAGAGTAAAATAAAGATTTCAAGTTAATTGCATCTTGCTTCAATATCACCCCACTGAGGATGTTAGAAGCCAAGAATGAAGAAAAGAAGCAGTTGGAGAACGAATTGTGAAAGGAAACATCAGGTCCTTTCTCTTCTAGATAGTATTCTAGGTAGAATACTTTCTAGATGCTGGACATATGCTTGGGTCTTCTGCCTGGGTTGGCCTATTCGGAATGAAGCCAGTCTACCGAAAAGCATTAAACCTAGTGGTCGGTCAGCCACAGAATGATAAAGTGACTTGTCAAAAGATGTGGCAATGTGAAAAAATCAAGCAGTCGGAAGAGTTTTGATTTTTAGTAGACTCTAAAAGAATGTTGGAATTTTAAACCGAGTTGTTGCAGGAAACCAGTAGAATGATTTTCAGGAGCAGGGACCAGTCCCAGGCAGCAAGGCTGGATTTTATTCCTTAAACAAACCAAAGAGATGAACTCAGCCTACAGTTCTAGAGGGGTTCATACAATAGGGCAGGGGCTCCAGCCAGCGAGAAAGACAACTCAGAGAAAGAAAAGTTTTAGATGGGGATTAAATCTTGATAAAATTTAAGAAGTGAAGATTTTATAAACTTTTGTCTTATCATGATTCAATTAGTTTAAAATAATTAAAAATTAACAGAAGAGTAGTACTTGGAAATTAAGAAATACTTTTGATAACTCTTGAATCAAAAAGGAAATCAAGTGTGAAATTTAAAAAATCTATAAATCAATTGAAGAAAGGAATATTGGTTCATAGTTCCTATCAAAATTTATGGAGAAAGTGGTAATCAGGCTTTCGCATTAAAGAAAAACAGAAGAAAATTTAAACAACAAAATAAGAAGAGAGAATTGATAAAGATAACTGAAATAAATAGAAAAAGAGCAAGTGAATTAAATACTAATTTTTGAATATTTGAATTAAATACATTAATTATAGAAACCTCTTAAAACTTTGATTAAAGAAAATAGATTGATAGCAAAAGACATGTTTGTAAATTTTTTTAAAAAGGCGTAACATACATCTTAATGAAATCAATAGAACTAGAGGAGCACATTATCTGCAAATCTTGAAAATCTAAAGGAAATAGGTGATTTCCCCACAGAATATAAATTATCAAAATTAACTCAAGAAGTGAAAGAACTTGAAATATGTTAATTTCCATGAAGAATTTGGAAAGTCATCAAAGTTCTAAACATGGAAAAGACCCCAGGACCAGATTACTCACAATTGAATTTCATTTAATTGTTAAATAAAAAATCATTCCAAGGTTATTAAAACTCTTCCAATCAAAGGCAAATGGAAAGCTGTCCAGTTTATTTTATAAAGCCAACATATATTTGGAACCAAAACCTGTTAGGGTATCAAAAAAAAAAAAAGTTATTTACCTACATCTCTTGTGAATAAAGTAACAAACTATTTTTTTTAAACTTCAAATACAATCTTGCAAAGTATCTACAGATCATTATGGCTAATTCCAAAAATGTTAGTGGGTGAAACAATAAGAAATTGATCAATATTGTTTATTAAATACATAATCGAAACAAAAGAGAAAAATATGATTATATAAATAGATGCCAAAAAGAATTTGGTAAAATCCAGAAATAATTCCTAATAAAAATGAGAAAAGATGAGGGGCATGTGGATGGTGCAGTCAGGTGAACATCAGACCCTTAGTTTCGGCCCAGTAAAATCCTGAGATCGACCCCCACGAGGGGCTCCACACTCAGTGGGGAATCTGCTTGAGATTCTCTCTCTTTCTCCCTCTACCCCTCCCACTCATGCTCACTCTCTCTCTAAAATAAATAAATCTTTTTTTAACAAATGAGAAAAGATGATAACTACATAAAATATGACAAAAATATTTATTAAAATACAATTAATACAAAATCTTAATGATAATACACTAAAATCACTTTATTTAAGATCAGGAATTAAGCAGGGGTGACTCTATAACTATTATTGCTTAATATTGTCTTAGATATTCTAGCAAAAGTAATAAGTCAAAGAAAAAATAATTTATCAACCGTAAAAAAGAAAAAAATTAATACATTTCTTTTTGCTAAAACACATATATACACTTTTTAAGGACTAGAAAACCCATGAGTCGGTAGCATGAATATGAACCACTATACAAAAATCACTAGAAAAATGAAGGAATGTTTGGCACTATAGGGATAAATGAGACTATATTTTTTAGCTTCTTGCCAGTATCTAGTTCATTGAGAAGCTGAGCATTTAAAGATGCCAGATACACAATGTCATTCTTAGTTTTTAATTATATACTAAATAAAATGAAAGCATAACTTCATCAAATAATAGAGTTGAAAGTTACTTTGAAGATTCATCCATTCCAATACTGAACATACTATAGAAGCTGCTTCTATAAATCACAGAGACGACCACCGTGTCCATCTTTAAAGCATGCCCAGGTTCAGAAAGCTCTTCACCTCAAAAAACTATGTTCCACATGGAGCTGAAATATATCTTCCTGCAATTTCCTTCTGTGAGCCCCAGCTCTCTTCTCCGAACACTTGTGACAAAAGCTCTCAACAGCTATTCTTTTTCCTTCTTTCACTGATACTTAGTCTAGTATCCAATCAGACTCTTATTTCAACAACTATCCCAGTGGGAAAAAAGAGTGCTACTGCTGTCTTTGCTATTTTTTGAAAAATATCATTTGTGAAAAAACAGATGTTGGTATGGAGCTCTGCATTTGAGGACCAACTCTTTGATGCTGGACGGCTGGAGCCATTGTCTGCACAGTCTTCCATAACCGCCTCTTTAGTTCCTGTCCCCCCGAGTGTTTTATAAGCATGGCTGACTGGCAAATTTGAAAATCTTAGTTCATCTGATTCACTAAGACTTTGCCATAAGTCTCACCATTAAGCACTCAAATATTCTATTCTTTCTGCTTTGGCAAATTTGAAATGACATTGGTGTCTGAAATTGTATTAAGAGAAAAATAGTATTCCAAATCAAGGAATACCCTAGTTGATGAGGAGGAGGAGAAAGAGGAAGAGGAAGGTGCATACTCTTCTGCAATACTAGCATCATTTTCAAAACTTTGGTTCAAAGGAAAAAGTAACTCAATACAAGTTGACATATTAACCTAGCAATTTTAGAAGTCATATCTTTGGCACACCAGTACACACCTTCAGTACACCTACTGAACTGAGTTAGGTCAAACTACAAAATTTGGTTCAGGTGGGAAGAATGGAGAAAATGACAACTCTAGACTCAGTTACAACCAAGCCAGGAGGTTAGGGGTGCAAAGGACATAAAAGAGATCAAGGCAGCCAGGGAGCAGATGTAGGAGGCCATTGCTCCCCAGCTCTTCACAGATGCCCACACAAAATTCTGACTCCCTGTGCTGTTGCTTTGGTTTAAGGGCAATCTCCTATATCAGAGGACCTTAGAACTACGTCCTTTATTTCATATTATCAGTTTGAAGGAAGGGCCACATCAAGGGCTCACCCTGTCACCATTTAGGGAGTTAGAATTTATGCTCCTGTCACATACCTCTAGTCTATTTGTTTCTACTCCAAAGAAAATACTCCACTATTTCATAAACAGCAATTTAAACTTACGTAATTCCACAGAAGATTTCACCTTCTACAGAAGGTTTGGCCATGACCTTATGTGTCAATTCTGGGCAGTCACCTGATTCTTACAATTGAGTGTCTTTTTTTTTTTTTTTTAATGTTTTCTATCCTGTTACTGACCTCTCTCTAATTTCACCCCTCCCCCCCAGCCTCTGGCAATCACTTTTCTACTCTGTTTCTATGAATTGCACTTCTTATTCTTCTTTTTCTTTTTTTTTTTTTTTTTAAGATTCTACATGTAAGTGATTCCATGCTATAGTCTTTTGACTTAATTTCTTAATTTAACAAATGCTTCCACATTTGGAACAATTGAGGACATGTTAGGAGTTTATCATTAAATGTCATCCTCTTCCCAAGAAATACAATATTTTTGCTGAAGAATTTTGTGTGTGTGTGTGTGCTAAAATTTTATTAGAGAGTGCAACCAAGGAAGCAGGAGTTAGGGAAAAGGGACTGAGACTAGGGAGGGCAGAGTCAATACAAGGTTTGCTGGAGAATTTTGATGCACATTAAAATTGAAGACTAACTCTAAATGAGGCGAAGATAACTTTCAATTTTATCAAGGAAGGGTGCTTAGATGAAAGAATGACAAGACAGAATTTTAAACTGAGTTGAATAATGTATAATCATGGCAAAAATTAGCTCTTTTATCCAATACACATGTGGCTTAAATTTTAGCCATAGTGCACTAAGATTAAAGGCCCCAGGGTAAACATTCATTTTGCTTAATATTATATTGGGCTATGCAGTTCTCAAGGACAGCCAGCATAATCTATTTATCTTTATGCACTTCTAGTCAAAGTAGCAATACATTAGGAGAAATAAATTAGACCTTAATTGAGCGTACTTCTGTCTCCAGCCATCAGACATGTCTGTAGAGGAGACACAAGTGGGATGCTAGAAATGTCACTGTGCATTTGTTCAGGAAATGTGGAAGTCCTCAATAAAATTAGTTAGATAGACTAATGTCTATGTAAAATCTTGACTATTATCCAAAGACAAAGAATGGCAAAGTTTCCTTAGCTGATATTTTTTCCTGTCTCTAAGACTGCGAAACCTGCTAAAGACATAAGTAAGAAATAAATAAAATCGCTTAATGGGCTTTCATTTCATTACAACACTGTATTAAGAGAGTTAAATAACTATGCTCTCTGCCCTTTAGAAGTTCGTAATTGATGGTAACAACTTAGAAGCAAGCAATTGCAGATACACAAATGTGACACAGAATCACACCTACTCCTCTTGAGCTTTATATGCAGACAAACTTGAGTTGGTCAACCTTTGTTCTTAAGACTTTTTAATCTAAGAGGAGAATAAAACATGCACATTTAAGCTATACTAGATTCATCACTTCATGGCAATGGGACTACGCATGTAATCTAAGTGCTTGATGGAGCGCTGAATAAATGAAAGAGTTAACACATCATTTCTTTTTTTGTAGATGCCTACATGGCTTCTGTCCCCTTTTGATCCAGGTGTAGCCCCATAGTTTTCCTCTCCAGGGTACCTTGGCTTAGGAAAGATGGCCTAGATTTTTAAAAATACCTTCAAAGGATATAGGTAGTAATGTGTGCAATGATCACGTACTTTAGATTTGAGGACTGTCCTTGGAGGAGGTCTGCTGCATGTCAATTTGGTTGCCCTGCATATGGGACATGGCATCTTAAAGAGTCTTGAGGTTCCCAACTTTGCTTATCAATGGTTCTAAGATAGAAATCTTTCAGATGAGTTTGCCAGTTTGTCTCATTTTTGATACCAACTAAAATTATTTTGCAATCTTTTTTGTTCCAAACAAATTGTACTTCATATGATTAAATTTCCTTCCCAAGTACCATTCTGTCAACACAGTCTGTCCGTGTGAATTTTTACTGCAGATTGGTATTGGCATAGTACAGGCCATATTGGAGAGAAATCAGAATGTTAGTATGCATTTCTGTAAAATATTTCCAATAGTGCCTCACATTAGCTGCAAGATCCTATGACTCCAACAGTAATATAATTAAGGAAAATAGAATACATGGATATTATTTTTGTAAAATACAATTATGCTCCTTTAAATGGGCCACGTTTCCACATTTAACCTCTGCGTGAATAAGATAGAATTAATTTTAAAGAATCAAAAACCCATGAAATAACCTTTGTTTACACAAACTGACTTCAAAAATGAGTCAGCTATCAGAAACCTCACTTTTCCCCATATGCCTGTTTGTCGATTAGATCTTTTATTTTTTTCCTTTAAGAATGAACCCTCCAGACTTGGTAAGACAAATTTTTGGTAGTAAATAAAAATATTTCCTCCATGTGCCTTCTTTATCCCTTTCCCATATGTGTTTGTGATCTTTATACATTTGTACTCCCTATTTAAACAATGTTGCAGATTGTATTGGAGGAAAGAGAAAGAAAGGGGTCAGAGATGTGGTAATTTACTGTTTCCTTTGTTTTATTTTCATTGCAGTTTCTTTCCCACTCAGATACATTTTCCCAGAGTATGATGTTTGCATTGATTAAAAAAAAGCTATGAAACTAAATAATATAGACGTAGGGAATGATGAAGACAAGTGTCTCACAGAGCATCCTAAATACCTATTTGAACAATTTGAAGGATTTAATTTCTTACTGAATAAAATTAGCTCTACATACCTATCACTAGAGATGTTTGTTTTAAACTTACAAAAAGTTCTGCCTTGTTTGTAAAAGTAATACCTGCTAGGCTTCACTGCAATTTTCTTTAAATACCCATAGTTGTTTTGTATATATCATCAGAGTGCAAGATTTATTATTTATAAGAATGAAATTTATAGAAAAGTGACAAAATAGAGTTAGTACTCCCTTTTTTCAACAGAGCTATGGGGCAGAAAAAAAAAAAAAAAAGGAAGAAAGAGAGATACATAGGGCCAGAAAAGGAAAAAAGGGAGGATAAAGGATGGGGCCAGCTCCCAGGGAGCTATAAATCCAACCAGAGGGTTGATGGAAAATCATGTGGGTGGGTCAGGGTAAGAGTGGAATTGGGGAGAAGAATCAAAAGAGAGGTGGAGGTCACAAGGACTAGGGAGCTGGTTCTTAAATCTGGTACACAGCATCGTTTGGACATTAAGATATTTCTCCAGGATTAAGTGTGTGCCTTGCAAGTTTCCTTGCAGACTGTCTTGAATGGTTATTCATTTTCTATTGTTGCATAACAAATGACCACAAATATAGTGACTTAAAACAAAACCTATTTATTGGTTCAAATTCTGTAAGTTGGAAGTCTGGGTAGGCTCATGTGGGTTCCCTGCTTGGGTTCTCACAAGGTAGAAATCAAAATTTCAGTCCAATTAGGTTCTATGTAGAGGCTCTGGGCAAGAGTCCATCTCCAGGCTCATTCAGATTGTTGGCAGAAGCCAGTTCCTTGGGGCTGTAGGTCTGAAGTCCTTTTTTCTTGCTTGTTGTCAGTCAGAGGGCACTCTTGGCTCTGGGATGCCACTAGCATTCCTTACATGACCCCCTCCTTCTTCCAACCAGTAATGGCCCATAAAGTCTTTTTCATGACTAAAATCTCTCTGACTCTCTATTCTGGCACCAGACCCAGGAAACATTCTGTTTTTAAAGGGCTCACCTCATTAGACCTGGCTCATTCAGATAACCTCCCTATCTTAAGGAAACTGGGTCGGTTGATCTGTAACCTTAATTATATCTGCAAAATCCCTTTGCTAGGTAACATGTATAGTCATGGGAGAGATGTTCCATCGTGTCACAGAGGAGAGAATAATAAAGAGCAAGGGTTATGGAGGGTCATTCTCAGAAGTCTGACTACCACATCCCTTCTGGAATATAGAAGACTGGATATTGTCAGACATTCATACTGAACTCCACAACAGCATGATTTTGAAAGTTCACTTAACACATTGATGATTCTACATAACCAAGTAAAGCTAAATCATAGATTCTCCCTCAAAAAAAATTTTTTCTTAAGATTTTATTTATTTATTTATTTGTCAGTGAGAGAGCACAAACATGGGGAGTGGCAGGGAGAGCGAGAAGCAGACTCCCCACTGAGAGGGAGCCCGATGCAGGGCTTGATGCCAGGACCCTGAGATCATGAACTGAGACAAAGGCAGACGCTTAACTGACTGAGCCACCCAGGTGCCCCCTCCCTCAAAAATTCAAAAAAAAAAAAAAAAGTAAAATAATAATGACTGTAAACTAGCAATTAACAAAAGAAAGGAACTAGTTTCATACTATAGTCTTTGAAAAATGGTTTTCCAGGGGGGAAAAATGACAGATGATTCCAGGGTTTACTAGTCTTTCCCCGTAGTTCTTCTCAAAGAAAGAACATATGGTGGAGGTGAAGATAAGTGGACACAATTTAAAATCTCACTAACAATTCCCCAGTTTGTAGACCAGCTGAATGGCAGAGTGTGTAGAAAGCTCAGAGAAAATATGCAGGCAATTCCTTTAGTGCAGAAGCCATGCTGGATCAACTTAACTTACCAGAGGCTTGCCATCAGCTTTTTCCAGAATGGGAAGCTAGCTAGAGGGAGCTCGCCCTTAATCCTAATTGCCCAGAGCTAATTATCCCCAGTAGGAAAAAAAGACGTAGCAAAAAAAAAAGGCGGAGAGAGAATGAATATTATAAATAAGATCCTTCACCATGGAAGAACAGCGTAACCCAAGCCCACATGATTACCTATCATTTCATCACCTAACTGGGAAAGGACTGGGGAAAGCTCTTGGAGAGGGAGATGCAGGTAGTGAAGGACATTGAACTTCTGAAGCTGATTATCTGTCTGGAAAAGGTTCCATGAGTTTCATCCTGAATTGGAAAGAATTACAGGAAGTCTGCGGGGAATACTCATATAAACACAACAAATAGGTCTACTGAACACTAGTGCAAGCTTTTAAAACAATTTCAGAAGGAAAAGCAAAGACCAAGCCCATCAACCACAACTGCTCAGAGCCCTAGCCAAAATATCCAGTTCCTCTCTTTGTATCCTCCGCAATGCAATTGCATTCAGACCACAGTCTTCAAATCAAAGCTCTAGAAAATAAAGAAACAGAAATCTAAGATAATGAGCCGGGAGTCAAGGGGAATTAATTTTTTTAAAGATTTTATTTATTTGTCAGAGAGAGCGCACAAGCAGGGGGAGCGGCAGGCAGAGGAAGAAGCAGGTTCCTCGCTGAGCAAGGAGTCCAATGTGGGGCTCCATCCCAGGACCCTGGGATCATGACCTGAGCCAAAGGCAGACGCTTAACCCACTGAGCCACCCAGGCGTCCCAAGGGGAATTAATTCTTAAAACAGTAATTCAAGGTCATGAAGCAGTTTTCATGTTAATCACCAGTAGGATAAAGGATCAGATAGTGTACCAATGTAAAGTAAGGCAAGTTTTGCAGGTTTGTGGCTCAGCTAAATACAGCACAAGCGCCCTGCTCTACCCCAGATGTGTATGTACTCAGCAGCCCCCTCGGCTGGTCATGGACTTCTGGGGCATTAGCAAGGAGCTCACTGAGGTCCTGAAGCCACTGTCGGATGCAAACAACAGAGATCATTGTACATAATTTCCTTGTGATATTATCTGTGAAGAATGTCCAGCAAATACTTTGTAACTTACCTCATTGGTCTTAGCACATGCTTATTTTCAACCTATCATTATAGTCCGTTGAATAAAAAATTTTGCCTAAACCTGTAAGTCTATAAACATTTATTCTAAAGCATTCACAAACTTAGATTAAAATCAGTGGGAGTGAGCAAAAGAGGAGAGAGAGAGAGAAGAAGCTCTTAATCACTAAAATTAGGGGCGCCTGGGTGGCTCAGTGGGTTAAAGCCTCTGCCTTCGGCTCAGGTCATGATCTCAGGGTCCTGGGATCAAGCCCTGCATTGGGCTCTGTGCTCAGCAGGGAGCCTGTCTCCCCCTCTCTCTCTGCCTGCCTCTCTGCCTACTTGCAATTTCTCTCTCTCTCTGTCAAATAAATAAATAAAATCTTTTAAAAAAATCACTAAAATTAATAATGTTTACTTTAAAGACATATATAGAATGCTGAAACATAATATTTTTCTGAGGCATATGTAAAATATTTTCAAAAGTTTATTCTGTGTCAGGCTTCCAAAAAAAATCCCAAATTCATGTAAGAGCTTTGCTATAGTCAATACACACTTTGAAGAAATTTCTTTTCCATTCTGACTTAATTGAACAGAGATTAAGTCCCATTTCCATTTCTTGTGTGGTGTTTTCATGGGCATTTGCTTTATAAATATTCTTTAAACTGTATATTTGTTTTTTATGCAATTTTCTGTATAAACTATTTTGTATATTGTAATTCACAAATAAAAAGAGTATGCAAATGGAATAAATACAACCAAAATATTTCACACTTAGTCACAATTTCACTCCAGGTTTAAAGCACATTTATGGAATAATCTGGAGGAAAAAAAAAAATTTTAACCAGTCTCTTTCAGGCTGTAAAAGATAAATGAAAAGTGATTTTCACCCCAAAGCCAAGGAACATATGGTACAAACACAAGAAAATGTAAAACAGGACCAATTAGTGATGTGTATAGCCAATTAGAAATTGTAGGCATAAAATATAAAAATTGAAATCCAATACTTCAAAATTCAATAATAGACTGAGCTCAACTGAAGCATTAGTAATTAGAAGGAAGTTGTGAGGAAGTCACCTTGAGCCCTCTCCAGAAAAACGTAAGAGGTAAAAATTCGGAAGAGCATGTAAGAAGCGTGGAGATGGAGTTTACAATATTTGTAAGAGGGCTTTGGGAGAAAGAGAAGGGTGGGCATGTGCTGAAGAAACATTTAAAAACAAAATAGGAACAGCGTAAATTTTGCTTAGGACCTAAAGTAAGGAATAGTCTTTAGATTTTAACAATGCACTAAAAATACCAAAGACGGGGGCTCCTGGGTGGCTCAGTTGGTTAAGCATCTGCCTTCGGCTCAGGCCATGATCCCAGAGTCCTGGGATTTAGCCCCATATCGGGCTCAGTGGGGAGCCTGCTTCTCCCTCTGCTCCCTGCTTGTGCTCTTTCTGTCTCTGCCACACACTGCTGGGGCCAGGATACAGAGGAAGGCAAAGTTGGTGGGGAATCTGGGAATATCTAAGAAAACAAAACAAAAACACGTGCGTATCTTATGACCCATCTACAAGAACACCATTGCAATGTTATTTATACTAGAAAAAGAAAAAAGAAAAATAGCCATAAACAAACAGCAATTATTAACTAAAGAGCGGTAAATAAAATGAGATTGGTTGACATGTTCGGACAGAAATGTCTGACAAAAGAGGTTTTTTCAGTGAAAAAAACACGTCTTCCAAGAATATATACAGAATAATACCATTTTTTTTTTTAAAGACAGGTGAGAAAGGACAGCAAGCTGTGCTGATGTGCTGATGTCTTGGGAGAAGGCTGGATTTTGTGCCTGATTGGAGAGGAAGTAAGCTTTATTTATATATTTAAAGATTTTTCATAATTAAATAATTTAAATACTTTTCACAAGAAATAATAAATGCAAACACTAAGTGCAACCAGGAACAGAGATATTTCAGATGTTCGTATGGAAGGAGAAAAAGCAAAGAACAGCTGACAAGTGTGTTTAACTTCCTTACTAAACCCAAAAGTATATAAAAACCTCACATACATAGATTTATACACATTCATCATATTCTAGATCATTCCTTAATGTATTTTTAAATGCTAATTATTTTCAAATAGCATTATATTAGTTGATATTTTGCATATGTTTTTTGAGGGTAATTCAGCATTTACAAACACATAAAGCCTTGCTTTTTTTTTTTTTTTTTTAAGTGAAAGTTGCCTATTTCTCATCACTATTTCTAAGAAGTATATACTCTGGTATTTAAGTGTAGGTTTTTCTTCAAGAAAGACCATGGTTTGGGACCAACAACTGAAAAGCTTTTATGTAATTTTTGGATTAAGAATCTTATAAATTTTAATCAGTGAATAGTTAGGAACCTTCCTAAAAGGAGTAGACCCCATTATAGAACATATTTTAGATTTCAAGTAGAGTAAACCAAAGTGACTTTCCTTGGTTTATACCTAAAAGAAAATGATGTTTAGCTACAAATCACTCAATTACACAAGAAAAAAAAAAGCAAGACAATATGACATGATATATAATGATTCTATCTATTTTAAACCTTTCAAGAAGATTCTGAGTGTTTCATTTTAATACCGTCACTATTTTTAGTGCTATTGAAAACATTTTAATTAATGCCATTAAAAATAAATAACCAGGTTAAGGAGAACCAAATGGATTATAAATGAGTTGAATTAACAATATTCTTAGCTTAAATCATTTACCTTTGCAAGAAGGCTATAATTCTAATAAGAACTGATACCACTCGCAGCACATTTCCTTAGCGAAGGGAGAGACAGCTTGGGAAGCGGGAATGAGTGAGAATAACATGCTTCGTTATACATCATACTTCTTTTTGAAAAGCACTAGTTGCATTTATAGAAATGACCTTTTTCACTTTATTATCTTTCTGATGTAGTTAAGGACTAATGGTATTATACTCATATAGCAGAAGTGGAAGATGAGGCTCACCGACTCATGTGGTTTCTCAAGCTTAAAATGTAGGAGTGTCAAAGTGATGGCAAGGGATTCCAATAAAAAGTGAGAAACCCAGGTGTTCTTTTCCAAACTTTTGTCTGGAATTTTTGTCACTGAAACAATCATTTCCAAATTTGAGTTTAGGTAAAGATTTGTTATCAAAAAATAATGTTTTCTTCTGAATATATACATATATATAGATACATATATAGATACATACATATATATGTATGTATCTCTCTCTATATATGGCATTTTTGCATTAATATTAAAATTTAAAATTGGCCACATGTACTCCAATGTTCATAGCAGCAATGGTCACAATCGCCAAACTGTGGAAAGAGCCAAGATGCCCTTCAACAGACGAATGGATCAAGAAGATATGGTCCATATATACAATGGGATATTATGCCTCCATCAGAAAGGATGAATACCCAACTTTTGTTTCAACATGGACGGAACTGGAAGAGATTATGCTGAGTGAAATAAGTTAAGCAGACAGAGTCAGTTATCATATGGTTTCACTTACGTGTGAAGCATAAGGAAAAACATGGAGGACATTGTGAGAAGGAAAGGAAGGGTGAATGGGGGGAAATCGGAGGGGGAGATGCACCATGAGAGACTGTGGACTCTGAGAAAGAAACTGAAGGTTTTGGAGGGGAGGGGGTGGGGGGTTGGGCAAGCCTGGTGGTGGGTATTGAGGAGGTCACGTATTGCATGGAACACTGGGTGTGGTATATGAACAATGAATCTTGGAACACTGAAAAAATAGAAGTAATTGGGGGAAAAAAATAAAAGGTATTTTAGAAGAAAAAAAAATTTAAAATTAGCAATATATCATATAAATGACAATGGCCAGTATCACACACATTATTTCCTCTGTCTTTAGGATAATGTTACTAATATTCTGCAGTAGGTTTTCTTACTAGTATGTCTTTATTTCTACTATACATTTCCTCAGCGCACTGAAATGGATAGTAGGAAGAGTTGCTAGATAATAGAGAATAGTTAAGCACAAACACAGTACAAGGGTTTAATTTATTTCGTGAATAATCCATGTACAATTTATTGATGACTACACAAAATACTTCTTAGAAATTTAGAAAAATATAATGTCAAATTTTCTACTTATTTCCGGTAAGTGCTTATATATGTAAGTCACGTGTAGTGCTGAGAGAGCAGAGAAAGCCAACGTAGTAAAATAAAATAAAATAAATTTTATGATTTGATATGAAACTAAAGTACAGATATATAGCATGGCTCTCTAATGATTAGCTTCCAGTTCCAGACCTAGTTTTGTAGAAAATTTGTGCTTCCAAGCTCAGCCTATGTCTGTGATTTCTTACTCACCTAAAAATTACCAGGAATGATTCATAGCTAGGTTGAATAAATGGATTCAAGATGGAAATGCACTCATTTCCATGAAAGTGATGATGACAGATGATTCATTTTCTTACTAGTTCCGAGTGTATTTGTTAATAAAAATGAAATACAATAAACTCATTGCTGTATACTCTATAGGATTATGCTGACTTTTCTGCTATATGGGTAGGCAGTGCAAACCAGAAGCAGAACGTAGTTAACATAAGACATGAACAGGTTTTTGAGACAAAAACAGATCAGTTATCAGAAAAAAAAAAAAGGATTATGATTTTTACTATTGTGTAGAAAAGAATATCGGACAGAATATGACAAAAATACAAAATTGCTATCATTTTAATATTTGCATAGATCTCAATATTCTGATGATTTTGCAATTTTTGTTTGCAAAAGAAGTTGTTACAAAGGATGCTGAAGGGGAATTAACTCTCAGCACTAACGAAAACGGTTTTGAGTTACCTTAAACCATTTCCCTTCTAATTCTTGTAGTTTCCAAGTTATTGGAAATTTTTTTAAAGAAAATTCAACACCTCAGACTTATAAATATATTTTCTTATTTAAAAAAAAAAAACAACGGATTCTTTGGCAGGCACGATAATCTTCAAGCAAAAACCAGTATTTTAAAATGTGTTCTCAGGAAACCTAAAAGGCTTATTTTTGGCAATACGAGTCAACATGCTGTCACTTACCTCCTCCAAGATGCAATTACAGTCAGGACTAAATAATTTTGAGCTTCCGGCAAGAGGCTATATTCACAAAGGTTTCCACAGACCTATAAGCAAAGTCACTTCTTCTAAAAGAACTAGCAGAGCAAAACCTCACAAACCATTTTCTGGCAGTTAGATCATGGTGGAAAAGTTTGGATATTGCCTGGTTTTTATTATTGAATATTACCTTCAAGACGCAAAACATTAAGATTAATTTTCCTTTTATAAATTGCCAAGAAACTCTTTGTCACCAAGTTTAAATTTTCTGAGGAAAAAAAGCAAATTTAAAAGCCACCTGCAGTTTGTTGTAGTTTTTACTATTACTGTCTTACTCTTACTGTGTGGACTTAAATTGCATATCATCCCCCTAACTCCCAGATGCTTAAAAAATATGTGTATATCCTCCACACATCTCAAAAAAAAGAAGTTATGAGATGACTAATATCATTTCCATAATATATTAGTGGAAACTAAGACAAAGACATAAAAACGAATTCATCACATGTCTTAAAGATTTTTAGTGGTCAGGTGATAATTCAACCTTGTTTTCTGCTTATTCCCCAAACACAATTGTTATTGTCATACTAGAAGTCAAATGTACTAGAGAGAAATTGTTTCAACAATCTAAGCAAGATTATAGTTCTATAGTCTATGTTCTAAGGGATGTTGCTAGGATCTCTTTTCTGAGTCATGGGCTCATCAAATAATGAAAAAAGCAACTTTATTCTGTCAAATGATGGAATATAGTTAATAGAGTGCTTAAATATGAAAATTTTAAAGATGGGCTTTAATATAACAGACTACTTGTGCATTGATTCATGCCACACAGAAGAAAAATTCAGGATCTGTGAATCAGATGCCTTGTAGACATAAATCTTTGTGTTGTAACATTATTCTCTCAGTAAAATGATTTTACTGTCCAAGTGAGTAAAAGTCTCTTTTCCCATTGCATACATAGTCGCTCTAAGCCCACCTCATTAAGTCACTGCCCAGGAATGTACCTTAACAACACTAAAAAATATAAAGTGCTATTTAAACTTAATTCTTATCTATTTCCAACATAGAAAGCATTCTGCAATTGGCATGATGGGAGACCAGAGAAAAGCTAGTGTTTTTATTCATTTATTCACTGTTAAATGATCCATTTAAATAACTAAACGGGCATATTTCATTGGGGTGTCCTATATTATATGATATTAGCTCTTTCCTCGAAACGCAATGTTTATATAAATTGAAAAATACTGTCCCGTTGATGGATACTAGGGAAGAATGTTTAACTTTAACTTCGTTTGTGTTTATTCTTTTACAACTCTTCATGCTGTACATTAAGAGAACCAATTGATTTGTTTAAAAATATTTATATTGGCTGTTGCTATATGTCATTCCCCGTAGGGAATCAGAGTTGATTCCTTAAGAAACTCATGTACAAATAATGAACTTACTAAAAGCTACTCATAGCTCAGTACTATAATTCAAAGTTTTGATGTTCTGTTTAAAATTATTACCACGTAATGCTAAAAGCCCTTCAGTAATGAAAATAGTCACAATAAACTCAGATTTTGTGTATTTTCATTTGCTTCATCATTTAGAAATTTACTATTTGGGGTCCTCTTTAATTGGAACATAGCAATAAAATGATGTAGAGACAAAAAAAGACAACGGAAAAGATCAATGAAACTAAGAACTGGTTCTTTGGAAAAGCAAACAAAATTGACAAAGTTTTAGCTAGACTCACCAAGAAAAAATGAGATGAGACTCAAATAGTAAAATCAGAAATGAAAGAGGAAATGTTAACTGATACCACGGAAATACAAAAGATCATAAAAGACTACTGCAAATAATTATAAGCTAATGAATTGGACAAGCTAGAAATTATGGAAAAATTCCTAGGAACAGGCAAGACTGAATCGATGAAGCAGAAAACATGAACAGACCGATTATTAGTAAGGAGATTGAATCAGTAATCAAAAACCTTCCAAAAGGGACGCCTGAGTGGCTCAATCTGTTAAGCCTCTGCCTTTGGCTCAGGTCATGATCTTGGGGTCCTGAGATTAAGCCCCACATTGTCGGGCTCCCTGCATAACAGGGAGTCTGCTTCTCCCTCTGTCCCTCCCAGGCTGGTGCGCGCGTGCTCCCTCTCTCTATCTCTCTCTCTCAAATACATAAAATCTTTAAAACAAACAAACAAAAATACCTTCCAACAAACAAAAGTTCAAGACGAGACAGCTTCACTGGTGAATTCTACCAAACATTCAAAGAAGAATTAATGCCAAGCCTTGTCAAACTCTTCCAAAAAATAGGAGGAGGGAACCCTTCCAAAGTTGTTTTACAAAGCCAGCATTACCCTGATACAAAAACCAAACAAGGATGCACAGGAAAAGAAAATTACAGACCAGTATCCCCCATGAATATAAATGTGAAAAAAAATCCTCAAAAAATATTAGCAATCAAATTCAACAATACATTCAAAGGATTGTACACCAAGATCAAGTAGAATTTACATATATATATTTACATATACACATATTTACATATTTTGTGTGTATATATACACACATACACACACACTAAACTCATAGATACAAAGTATAGTGGTTGCCAGAGGTGGGGAGTAAGGGATGGGAGAAATGGGTAGAATTGGTTTTTGGTTTTTTTTTTTAGTTTAAATAAATCGAATAAAAAATAATTTGAATATTAAAATCATTTTGTCTAATTCTATGTTCTGTTCCTTGGCATCTACTCATTCTACGTTCTGTGCTTACTACCATAGAAATGCTCACTTAATAAATTGCTTGATAGAGAACACTTTTCTGTAAGTCAACATATATTTTATAGCCCCTGGAATTTTTAAAAATAATTTATTGAGGTGAAATTCACATAACATGAAAATAACCATTTTCAGTGAACAATTCAGTGGCACATAGTACTTACACAGTGTTGTGGAATCTTCTAGCTAATTCCAAAACCTTTCCATTGCTCTAGAGGAAAACTCCATACACATCAAGCAGTTCTGTCCCATTTCTGCCCCTCTCCCAGCCCCTGATCACTATCAATCTGCATTCTGTCTCTAAGAATTTATTGTTTCTAGACATTCCTTATAAATGGATCCATACAATATGGACCATTTGCATCTGGCTTCTTTCAGTTACCATAATCTTTTTGAGGTTCATCCATGTTTAGCATGTATCACTCACAACTTTTTTTATGGCTGAATAATATTCTGTTGTACGTATATACCACAGTTTGTTTATTCATTCATCCCTAATGCACACTCACAGCTGTTTCCACTTTTAGCTGTTGTGACTAGTGCTGCCATGAACATGCACACCGGTGTCTTTGTGTACATTTTCAATTTTGCGGGGTAAAGAACTGCCCACTCCAACATCTCCCTAGGGGCTGAGACCATCCTTGCGTGCCCCTTTCTTCCTTAAAATACCCTTTCTACATCATTGTCCCAGCCTGCAGGCATCGTGGAGTTGAGGAAGGAGCCTTAGAGCACAGAATTTGGAAGAACTGAGAGATCATGTAGTCTTGCCTCCTGGTGTGACAGAGCAGGAGACAGGGGCCCAAAGAGAGGAAAGGCAAGACTGGAAATGTAGCCCTGCCCTCGGCACACCTCACTGCCTCTCTCAGGCACAAAGGGCCTCAGGAAACAAGCTCAAGTCTTAAGGGTGCATGGCTCCCCACTTGGAATCATTTTGGGGGGTCACCAGGTAGGAGAAGCAGTCCTGCCTCAGTCCATGCCTTAGTATGACAAATAGCCTGCCTCATATACTTTGGCCCCAAATTCAAGGATATCTGGCCCTTACTGGCCCCTGATCCCCTCCCTGTCCTGGGAGCCTGGGGAAGGGGCTGGGCTTGGTTGCCGCAAGGGACATCACCTCTTTCTGCTGCTCCCCACTCCTTCCCCAGAGGGCCTGGGTGCTGCCTAGCTGCTTCTGCCCTCCAGGGAGGTCTCAGCCCACTATTGACACTTCTACAATCCAGAGAAACTAAATAAAGCCATATGTATTTGCAAAACAAATCTAGGAGTGGGATTGCAGGGTAACATGGTAATTTTGTTTAACTTTGAAGGAATCTACAAACTGTTTTCCATAATGGCTGAACAGAGTTACATTCCACTAGCAATGTATGAGAGTTCTAATTTCTCGACTCTAATTTCTCCATGTTCTCGCCAACATTTGGTTTTTTTAATTATAGTAGCCCCTGAAATTTTGCACTCTTTAAAATACAGTAATTGAAGTTCTAATTGCTTTTAAAGCAAAGACAATCAAAAAACAAATAAAAATAAAACAAAAACCTAAATCACATTTCCTGCATGAATCCCCTAAATCTGCTTCTATTCCAGGATTTCAGAATTCTCATGTTGATGATGGGCACGCATGGACAGGTAAATATTTATTAGAACACTTCTTTTTCCTCTTTTAATGTGGTTAGCAGAATGCTGTACATAATATAAAAGAAATGTGAAAGCCTTCGAAATAACTAAACCATTTAGGTACCCTGGTGGGATGTTTCTCTGACAATGATCAAGGAGGTTTAATTAACAATTCATTGACTGAATCAAAGTTAAATGCATTCTCTCAGTTAAAGCATGGGTGTGGCATTTAATGAGTCAGAGCTTACACTAGCAGAACCTAATTGCACACACAGTGATAGTAACTATCCCTTCACAGTAAACTCACTCAGCAGGCTGTGCCTATTCAAAATAGAAAGCCAGAGAGAGCAGAGAAGGAGAGAAATAGCCAATATGGCAGAGCTGATAGAGAAACATGTCCATCTTCCCTGGACTGCGTGTTACGTGTCAGTGAACATAATGCCCTCACATTTCAAGGACTTAACACAGGTAAATAAATCAAACACATGCACAGAAACTCATAAAAATTCTCTGAATAAGCTCAGGCACAAATTACCTGTTATATTAAACCCTCCTCATTTGGTATCTCCAGAATCCTACTATTGAATTTTCAATCACTTGTGCCTATAAGCTAAAGGACGATGGTACCCTATTAATTACAAAGGTGTTCCATCTTTATCACAGTCCAAGTACACGATTTTAGAGGCACTTCTAGTAGATTAGGCACTGCTTAAAAGAGCTGGAAGTAAACAAACATTAATATTCTAGATAAAATATATTGCACTCCTATTCTGGTCACTCTTTGAGGCACATAGATCTCATTTTTATTTTCGTAAATATTCTGTGAGGTAGGCTATGCCATTACTCCAATTTACAGCTAAGGAAGCAAATTTCAGGAAGGTTAAATAACTTATACAGAGTCACACACCTCGTAAGACGTACACCAGATTTCAAATCCAATCTATCTGCCCCCAGCATCTACAGAGATACAACCTGAGCGATGTAAGATATTACACACCCGCTACCATGACCACCATTTTATATTTAATTTTTAATTTTTTTTAAGATTTTATTTATTTGAGAGACAGAAAGAGAGAAGGCAGGAGCAGGGGGCTGGGCAGAGGGAGAGGGAGAAGCAGACTTCCCTGGGGAGCACAGAACCTGACCAGGGCTCCATCCCAGGACCCCAAGATCATGACCTGAGCTGAAGGCAGATGTGTAACAAACTGAGCCACCCAGGCACCCCTATATTTTATTTTTAAAGCCAAGGTCATTTTATTGCTTTTCCTTGATTATAAGGCAAAATTTTATTGGTGTAAAAAATAAAATATAAAGAAAAGAGGAAATAACCTATAATGTCATCATACAAAGATAGCACTTCAATATGTAGTGATATCATTTTTCTAAGGATGCAAACACATAAATCTATTTAAAAGAGAGGGAGAAAGGGACAGAGAGAGTGATGGCCTGGCACATATTAAGCATCTGATAGTACTAGCACGTTTTTATGATTATAATAATTATTATGGCTTCACATAGCTGTACTTCATCTATTTTTATTGCCAAGAAATATTCTAGTGTATAGATATACCACAGTTTATCATTTCTGCCTTTGATGGACATTTAGGTTGTTTCTGGTTTGAGGCTCTTGCAAATACTACTACTATAAATATAAACATAAACTACTACTATAAATTGCTTTATACATTATGTTGCTTTGCACATAGCATGTACTGGTACTCCAGAGAACAATAAAAAGAGCCCCAATTAATGGCATTCAACAAGATTCTAATGTAAATATTATCACTGTTCTTAAGTCAGATTGCAGTTTCTGAAAATTTAACAGCTGGGTCTTTGAGCCGGGACTAGCTGATTTGAACTTACACTTGCTTCCATATATACGGAATTGGCTGGATTATAAACTATGTACATGATCAACTGTAGTGAATAATGCCAAATAGTTTACCAAAGTAATAGTACTAATTTACACCCCTATAGCAGTGCATGGGAGTTCCCAGTGTGTGTCAGATGTCAGACTGTAAATTTTAGTCTTTCTAGAGGGTACATGGTAGTATGCCATTGTGGTCTTATTTTCCATTTCCCTAATTACCAATGAGCTTTATCACTTTTTCATGGATTTATAGCATTTCAATATTCTCATGCCTCTTCAAGTCATTTGTTTATTTTCTGTTTAGTTGTCTATTTTTTCTTACTGATTTTAGATCTTAGGTATTTTGATATATCCAAATATATATAAATAACATATAAATATATAAAACACATGTTTCACATGCTGAAAATTTCTTTACCAAGACTTTAGCTTGCCTTTTCACTCTCCTAATGGAGTATTTGGATGAACAATCTTAATGTACTCAAGTTTATTCATCTTCATGTCTTGATTAGAGTTTTTGGTTTCTTTGAGATATATTTTACTTATCTAAGATCATAAGATATTCTCCTTGATTGTCCTCTACAGATTCTTTATTGTTTTGCTTTTCACATCTTGATTTATTTTCTACATAAAAGATAGTAGGAGCCAAATTTCGTTTTTATTTTTATGGATATAAAATGCCCCAGCATGATTTATTGAAAAATATTTTCCTTTCCCAGCTCTGGAGTAGCACTCTTTTTATAAATTAAGACTCCACATATGCTTGGGTCTTTTTCTGGGATTTCTATTTTATTCCACTGCTCTATTTGTCTATCTTTACATGCATATCACACTATCTTATTTAGAGCAGGATTATAAAAAAAAAGTCTGGTTGGAACAAACCCACTCACTTTGTTCTTCTCCAGGAATATTATGGCTACTTAAAAAATTTTTTTAAACAGCTTTATTGAGGTATAATTGGGTTACAGTGAATTGCTCATATTTAAAGTGTCAATTTGATAAGTTTGGCGTATGTGTACACCCATAAAAACATAATCAGAAGTCAAGATAATGAATATATCCATAACACAACATTTGTTGTCCCTCTGTGCCTCTCTTCCCCATTCCTGCATCCCCAGCTAACCACTAATCTGTGTTCTATCAGAATGAATTAATTTCATTTTCTAGAATTTTATACAAGTAAAATCATAGAGTATATACTGCCTTTTGTTGGCTTTGTTCACTTAGTATAATTATTTTGAGATTCATCCATGTCGTGTGTATAACCAGTTCAATTTCTCCTTCCCCCCAGTAGGATTTTAATGTATGGATATTCCACAATTTGCTGTCCATTCATTTGTTGATGAACATTTTTGTTGTTTTGAGTATTTGCCTATTGTAAGTGAAGTTTCTATAGACATCCAAGTATAAGTTTTTATATGGATGTACATACTGAGTTGTGAAGTGATTGGGTAATAAAGTAGCAATATGCTTAACTTTGTAAAAAAACTGTCAAACTTGTTTCCAAGTGGTTGTACCCTTTTACATTCCTGAAATCGATGGAAATTTGGCATTGCACCACATCCTCAGCAACATCGGCTATGGCCAATCTGTTTTAGACATTCCTATCAGTGTGGAGTGGCATTTCATTGTGGTTTCAGTTTGCATTTTCGAAACCATTAATTTGGAATATCTCAAAAGATAATTCAGCTTATCTGTCATCCACATACTACTTTGGTGGAGTGTCTAAATCTTTCACCCATTTTTTCAACTGAATTGCTTGTTTTCTTACTGAGTTTTGAGCATTTTCTTATATATATTCTTCATACAAATCCTTCATCAGATATGTGATTGACAAATATTTCCTCCTGCACTGCAGTTTGTTTTCATTCTCTTAACAGTATTTTTTGAAGAGCAGAGGTTCTTAATTTGCTGAGTCTAATTAAGCAATTTTTTTTCTTTTATGGGTCTTATTTTTAGTGTGTAATCTAAGAAATCTTAGCTTAACACCCACACAAATGTTTTCTGTTTCTTCTATATGTTTTATAATTTTAGGTGTTATATGAACATCCATGATTCATTTTACTTAATTTTGTATACAGTGCAAAGTATGGATAGAAGTTTATTTTTTTCGCAAGCAGATTGTCCTTTCTCTACCAAGAGATTTCGCACCTTCATAAAAAACCCAATTGATGTTTTATGTGTAGATCTTGTTTTGTACTCCTTATTCATCCCAGTTGATCTCTTTGTCTATCTTGATGTTAATGCAGTACTTTCTTTTTTTTTTTTTAATGAAGTACTTTCTTGATTATCATAGTTTTATAATAAGGCTTGAAGTCAAGTAGGCCTAATTCTCCAAATTTTTTTCCCAATTTTTAAAAATCAAAGTGGTTTTAACTACTCTAGGTCCTTTGAATTTCCATATTAATTTCAGAATCAGCATATTAGCTCATATCAAAAAATCTTGCTTGGATTTTGATTATGATTAAATCAAATCTGTAGATCAGTTTGAGGAGACTTGATAGCTTAACAAAATTGAATTTCATGATCAATGACCATGGTGTATCTTTCTATTATTTAAGTCTTCGTTTAAGTATCTGTAGAATCTGTAGTGATGTCACCTCTCTCATTCTTGATATTAGTCACTCGTGTTCTCTTTTTTCCTTCTGACCAGTTATGTTAGTTTTATCAATATCCTCAAAAAACCACCTTTTGGTGATTTTCTTTATTGTTTTTCTGTCTTATGATCATTAATTTTCATTCTGGTCTTTATTATATCCTTTCTTCTATTTATGCTATATTTTGTGTTCCATGTTATTTGCCTTCTTTAGATAGTTTCTTAAGGCAGATGCCAAGTAATTAAATTTGTTTTTTTATTGTAGGCAATAAATGCTATAAATTTCCCTTTAATTACTGCAGGCCATGAGTTTTTGTATTCAGTATCAACTATTTTCTAATTTTTCTTTTGATTTTCTCTTTGATCTATAGATTATTTGTAAGGGTATTATTTAGTTCCCCAAATTGGTAAATTTTACAGGTATATTTCTGTTACTGACTTCTAATTCTATTCTACTTTTATCATATAAGAATTTTTGTGTGCTATTCTTGTATAACTTAAATCATGTTCGGTTTACTGAGATTTTTTTTTAAAGCCCAGAATACAATCTATCTTGGTAAATACTCCTTTATAAAGTATAGCTAACATGTATTCTGCTATTGCTTGTGTGGAGTATTCTTTAGATGATCATTCTTTATTTCTTCACCCTAAAGCAATAGCTTTTAACATTCTGGATGGAGTCTGCCTTTCATTTATTATTTTCTTCTAATCCATTTATTTTTTTGTAGTTAATAGTACATTAAACTGTGATTCCTGATGTTTTCAATTAACAATAAAAACATTTTCCAAAATCGATGCTATACATTTTAATACCACTTCAGGATGCATATTATTCATCAGGGTACGACCTATGTTTAACGTAATTATTCATTTGCCTTAAATACTTCCTAGAATAAGACATGCCAATAAATATTAATAAATAAGTATAAAATTTAATCATTACCTTTTAGATTATATTCAAATGCTAATATAAAGTTATTGTGATCTTTCACATCATTCTGATTATTTCCTTAGAATATGGATAAATAAAAGTGAATTTTCTAAATGAAAGATAGGGCTGTTTTTCAGACTATTTACACAGGTCCTCATACTGATTTCCAAAAAGTGTGTATCAGCTTGTCATCCTGCAGAAGATTTATAAATACCTCTGTGTCTCTCATTAACATTAGATGTCATTTCCTTAAATCTTAATTAACTTGATAAATGGGAAACATATTAGTGTTATATATTTCTCTAAATACTTGGTCAATTTTTAAAATACATTTTTGGGCTCTTCTGTGAAAATTTTGGTTTTGACCCTTTCCTTTTTTTCTATCAAAGTATATTTATTGCTTTGTGGATTGGGGCATGAAAGAAAGAGGAAACTAAAAGATGACACTGTGAGAAAATGTTAGTATTTACAAATGCGTAGGAAAATATTAATGAAATTTTGTTGTCCAAAATTATTTAGCCTCTCTTTGAATACTTCAAAAACCACAAAGGAAATTTTCTAAAGTTCTTATTTTCGGCAGTTTTATTTTCCTACCACATCGAGCCAGTTTTTACAAGGAGAAAAGCTTAAGAAAGGCAGTCATGCAACAGAAAAATCCCCTGTAACTGTAATATCCACCCCCACTGTGATTGGTCTTTCTTCTTTTGGCATAAAATGTTTTCCTTATTTGGTACTCATATTTTCCTACCTCAAAATATCCATATTGCCTTACTTTTATTATTCTGTTTCTTAGAATTTAAGGATGTCTTCCAGCCTTTCCTGTAGACAGTGCTAAAAAATCCAGGCACTACTAAAGATTCTGTAGGGTTATATCATCTGTAAGCAGAGTCTTTCAAGAAAATCACTACTTAGCTAATGTCTAATCAAAGGCCACCCACTGCAACTCCACCTGGAATGTGCTATATTGAGAGTTGCCCCTTTGAGAAACAGATTTCAATAACAACCAAAACATCTGCGTGTAAGATTTTGATTTATGGCTCCTATTTGAAACCCCTGGTGGTCTTTTCAGTGTACGGCCTTGATGACATGGCATACTCTTTACACAACAGGTATTTAGGGATCGCCCTTTATGTACCAGGAGATTTTCTGGGCATTGGGGTAGGACAGTGGAAAAAAGAGACAAATATCCCTACTTCATGGAGGGTATATCTAGTATATAGCTCTCTGAATAGAGGGCACCTTGCTGTACCTCGTTTTCAACTATTCCAAAAGCAGACATCACATACCCGAGTTGTCTAAGGGACAGCTTACTTTGTATAGTCCCTGTGGCTTACATTTTTTTTTCAAATAACCCCATATGCCCCCTTTCACATGGAATAACACCCCAATATATAGAAATTTAATTTTATGTCTTCATATTAAATAAGGCTTGAAAATAGATTAAGTGTTTTATTTGACACTTATGAATATAGTTTTATTAGATAACCACAATGAAATCATATATATGAGGAAAAATAATGACATGAAATTAAACTGTTATTAAAATGATATGAGCCAATATTTATTGAGCACTTACCATGTACCTTGCATTTTTCTAACCTAATTACTTATATTAATGTGTGAAATAAGTACTAGAGGAAGAAAACACAGAAGTTTAAATAACTTGCACAAAATAGCAGTGATGAAACAGTGGAAATGGGGTACAGAGAAGAATTAACATCAGAGTCAGCATGTTTAATGCACAATGCTATGATGATTTCAGATATTTGTTTAGGAATATTCTAGAGATGATTTCAGATCAATTTAAATCAAGCCAAAATTACAAATCATCACTATATATTATCTAATGTTAAAATAATTGATTAATGGAACTCCGGGGCTATCAAGAAGAGATGAAACTATGCAAACGATGTGAAAAAAAATGTATTTACATATGTCACTAAACAATTCGCTTGTTTTGATTTTTTTTATACATTGATCTTTATTTATTCAGATTTGCCTAAGTATCCTGGCAAGCAGAAGAATGTTCTAGGAATGTTTTACTTTAAGATAGCATTCCTCTTTGGAAAGATACCTCCCAGGAGGGCTGCCCATCACTAGATTCTTAGAGCTCCCTATAACTGGCTGGATCATTGGAGGCAAAGTCACAAACTAGATATATGGCCTTTAATCTTGGAGAATTGACTGTAAGTGTCAGACTTCAGTGTTCATCTATCAGGGGCTGGAATCCAGAGGACTGTTCTATTTGAAGAAAGACACTACAAAACAAATAGAAGAGCAGGGAGCAGCCAAAGAGACAATAAAAAGTTACAGAAGCAGGTCAATAAACATTTATGAACATTTTCTTGGTGCTGGGGAATGAAGGAAACAGGAATGAAGGAAACAGGGGCTTGGTCCTCTAAGAATATGCTGGAAATTCATACAGCTGCTGCAGCTTCATCCTGCTGCAACTCATTCTTCCTAACCTGAGTCTCCTTTCCATTAAAAAAAATTTTTTTTGTCTTTCTACAAATTTAAGTTATTTTCTTAGTAAAAATAAGTCCCAGAACTTTCAGAGTGCACATTAGGAGTGGAATGGCCATGTAAAGGGGGACAGCTAAGCCACACAACACCAATTCTCTCCCAACATTCCCCATCTCCTGGTGCATGCTCACTGATTTCTAATGGCTCTGTCTCACAGACCTCCTGCTCTTTAATTCTTTTGTTTAAACATGTTGATCTAAGTTTACGCATATATGATGCTTAAAACTAAAACATTTTGTTGAGATAAAGGGGTCACTTAAATAATTTGCTGAAGAGTAAAGAATAGCCAAGGCAAAAGACACACAGAGAGTAGCATAAATCTAGGATATCTGCTTTGCAATGTGTACTTTGTTCATTTCCAGGCTATCGTTTACCCCATGGCTTTCTCCTGCTAAGCTCTGGCTTCCATTAGACAGGACCTTTAGTTAGTCTGTACCATGTTCAACTCCAGAGTGTCAAAGTAATAGGTCTCTATGCTTACAGTTCTCCATTGGTTTCTTGATTTTCTGGAATAACTTGATATCAAAATTGACCTCCCTTTCTTGGTTTATTCATATTTCCAGGGTCCGCATAGATGAGTACTTATTTTAATATAGCAATCCCAAGATTTATGTAAAACATATAATCATAGAAACTGGAGGGGAATATGGGAAGAGGCTTGAAGAGAATCTTTTCCTGACCTTGGCCTCTCTATTTTGAGGCAGTCTTTCTGATCAGAAAGTGGCCTTTGAAAGAGATGAACAGAGACAATCAATGTTTTAAGCCTTTATCGAAGTCTGATGATATCATGGTCTAGACAAGATAGCGCTTCAATGTGATATGGTAAACTCCTATTTAAGCCCATTTAAACCAGGGCTGAAAAGAGAATTATTCAGCCAACCTTAAAAAAGGATAGATGAGGAATGAAGTATTGGGATGATTAATGGAGGAATTCCCCTAGTCTGAACTGATCCGATAGTCCCACCAGGTGGAACGGAAGGTAGAGAAGAGTCCACAACTGCTGAGCCTTAACAATGTAGTGAATACCAAATGTAGTTACAATTCCCTCTGCAACCAGTGGCAACCTAATATATGAACTACGAGGAAATAAAGCAGCATACCAGAAATTCTTGAAAGCAAATTTCAAAAATTCTAACAAAATTAAAACAAAACATCTCAAAAGCAGTGTGAAACAGTTATTGAAATTGTAATCCATGGTTTGAAAACAAACTAAGACCAAGATTCTGATTGCAATTTAGATAGAATTATGGACATTGCAGTTGGTGGGAAGAGCAAGCAAGTTGGTGCAAGAGCAAGAAATAGAAACAATTCTCTAAGCATCTGGAGAATTGTTTTACAGCTCAGACAGTGACAGCAAATTGGCTTCAGGAATACGATAAGAAACAACTGGAGCTGAAGCCACCAGGCTGAGGGACACCAAAAAAAGAAAGCATGCGATGGTCTTAACCGCAGAGCTGTGAGGGCAAGATGGAAGCCCCACCTTAGTTCATTCTTACCAATTAAGTGCAAAAGTGAACAATATGAAAATGTGAATTGTCCATAGAAAACTGGGAACTATTGAAGATAGTAAAACATATAAGCTAATCAATGCGGGGAGAAGAAATATGTGATGTAGGGTTTATGGCTGGGTATGAAAACAGAAGTAGGGTTTCAAGATTATTTTTTCTTCTTCAAACAGTGCTGAAGAGTGAAGGTGAGGTAATTCTTTCTGAACCAGCAATAAAATCTATAGCTGTTCTTTGTTACATATTCACTGGATTTTAAATGGATTGTATGAGACATGAAGGAAAATGTACAATTTCCCAATTATGGTTCTCATTTGCATACTCACTCTCAAACCCCAGGCCCTACTTCTAAGTGGCCAAGTGACCCTTGAATCTTCAAACTTCACAGTTCAGTTTGCTTTTCTTCTCTTCATCCACACTGCCTCACCTCATACATGACCACATTTGTTTGAACATAGCAACACAGTGCCTGGTTCATTTGTGATTCCTACAGAGTCTATTCAGCTATTGTCTTATTTGCCAACATAGGCCTTCTTCCCAAGTCCTGCCCAACTATCAAGGGTGAGATCCAGAACTCAGAATTTGACTCAGCACCTTCACCAGATTATATGGATTCTTTTTCTTCCTATTAGTTTTTCAGATACAAAGTAAAGATTAAAAAAAATAATAAACATGCTACTTGAACAAGTAACTATTTACTCTGAATGAAATGGTTATTCACTATATATTTATAAATTACTTTCAAAATTTATTATTCAGAAATAATCTTATATGTGGACATGCCATAGGCACCAAACTATAGGGTTACGGGAAGTGTTATAAGAATTCAAAGAAGGAGGGGCACCTGGGTGGCTCAGTCGGTTAAGTATCTGCCTTCAGCTCAGGTCATGATCCCGGGGTCCTAAGATCGAGCCTCATGTCAGACTCCCTGCTCAGCGGGGAGTCTGCTTCTCCCTCTCCTTCTGCCTGCTGCTCCCCCTGCTTATGCTCCCTCTCTCTGTCGAATGGATAAATAAAATCTTAAAAAAAAAAAAAAAAAAGAAGAATTCAAAGAAAGAAAAGTTAGTATGGACAAGTATTGGGCAAGCTTCTGAAATGTAGGAATAATTTGAGGGGGGAGAGATAAAGATGATGTGGTATGCATACACAATGGAATAGCATTCAGCCATAAAAAAGAAAGAAATCCTGCCATTTACAACAACATAAATGGACCTCGAAGGCATTATGCTAAGTGAAATAAGTCAGAGAAGGACAAATACTGTATGATCTCACTTAAATGTAGAATTAAAAAAATAAAACAAAACAAACAAAACACCAAGCTCACAGATACAGAGAACAGATTAGTGATTGCCAGAGTGGGTAGGGGAGAAATGGGTGAAGTGTTCAAAAGGTATAGACTTCTCCAATTATAAAATAAATAAGTTGTGGGGATGTAATGTATAGCATGATAGCTATAGTTAATAATACCATAGTGCATATTTGAAAGTTGCTAAGATAATACATCTTAAAAGTTCTCCTCATAAGGAAAATATTTTTTATAACTACGTATAATGATGGATGCTAACTAGTTGTGTTCTGGTGATCATTTCTCCACATATACAAATATCAAATCAGTATGTTGTACACCTGAAACTGATGTTATATGTCAATTATACCTTGATTTAAAAAAGAATAAAAATGTTTAATTTAAAATTTTTAAAAAATTTAAAAAAGAATGAAAGAGTCCTTTGGTCTTATTTCTACTAAGTAACCAAGACCCCAGAACTCAAGTGAGATTTCAGTCTCACTATTTCAGAATAGTCGCTACTTTTGAGTGCCCTAAAAATATCTGAATGAGAGAAATTTGCTACTTCGTGAGGAGTGAGCAAAACCTCATGTGTACAGAGGTAGCTGAATTGTAAATAGGATGGAAGAACCGTGTGGATGATCCTCTAAAAACTAATTTATGTATCATAACATTGTTTCATTTAGTTCTCATACATCCTGTAGGGTAGACATAATCATCCTCTTTCCACAAATGAGGACACGAGTTCAGAGAAGCTGTTGTGCCTGAGGCCACCAAGCAAGAAGGAGCACAGTCAGGATTCAAAGACAATTGTTATGTGTCCAAGCCCAGGGTCTTTTTGTTAACTCGAAATTCCTGGTTAGATCACCAAAGTGATATTCAAGTTTCCCCTGTTAATGTATAAGGTACTCAGAGAAAGTTCTAGGAGTCCGGGGCGGTTGACTAGGAGCAAACATTGGAGCAGGAGCTGTGCAGATGCATTTGCTGAGGCCATTGTAGCTGAGCATACCAGTCGAGCATCCAGGCTTGAGATGACTCAAGGACAAGAGAGAATCTAGTAGCAAATACCATGGGACCCACAGACAGAGGACTGCCAGCAAGAGATGTCGTGATATTGGGGGATGTTTAACACGAATCATGGAGATATTAAAATGAATTTTTGCTTAATGAAGAATGTCTTCAGTGTGCTGAGTTTGTTTGCGTGAAGGCAACTTCCATCTGCTGTACTGTGCATCCGGGACTTGCAAGCACAGAATCGGTGTGAGCTGACTGGTAGATCCAATACAGCATTTCCTCCAGTGTCCATGTGGGACTGGCGCTAAGAGAATTGGGACGTCCCTGCAAACTAAATGCTGTCACTCTGTGCTACATAAAAATGCAAAACCACAAATGTCAGAATTCTTTGCGAGCTGAGACATTCTTTTATTTCCATCATGTTATGAATATGACATAGCTTTCAGTTAAATATTAAATTAAAAATGGAAATGTTCTTTATCTCACAGATTTCCTTTGAAGACCATATGTATTAACATTTCCTTTCATTTCTCTTTCACTGGGCTTCTCACAAATCCTCAAGCAGTGAAGTAGCTTTTCTTGAAGGGTTCTCAGATTTGCCCTTTGAAAGGCTTTAAGCAAATTTCCTATTTTCTTGAAAAAAGTATTCCTAGTGCAACCTTTTTCTCTTCTGCTTTCAGAAATCTCTTATTGGACAACTCAGTTGAATTAAGAGCCAGATTAATATATATGTATGTGAAATATATTAGTTTTTTAATGTTTGCCTACAGTCTCTTTACTGTTACAATTTTATCAGGTTTTCAGAAGCCCTTTGCACAATGCATAGCCCTCAGTGCACTTCTCGAAGGCTAAAATGTTTCTTGTATCATATTTTCCCAGTCTTTTAATATCCCCTGTTATATTATTTCATGGTAGTAAAATCCCAAAAATTATATCAGTTTATGGGGTGTCAGAGATTAAAACAAAACAAAACAAAAAACTATTAGCTTGGGTGGCAAAAGATGCAATATAAATATTTAAGAAAGAAATGGAAATTGGTTGAATGCCTACTTTGTGCACACACTTTCCCTCAACTTCTACAACTCAGCTCTCTTATTGATCTTGTGGGCTTTTAAATTTTATCTTTACAATCAGAATTCACAATAAGTTCAGAGAAGCAAAGTGTTTGGGAAACAAACAACTAATAAATGCCAAATGTGGAATTGAAACTCCCATGTTTCTAATCTCAAGATTCTTTTTTTTTTTTTTAAGATTTTATTTATTTGACACAGAGAGACAAAGCGAGAGAGGGAATACAAGCGGGGGAGAGGAGAGGGGGAAGCTTGATGTGGGGATCCCAGGACCCTGGGATCATGACCTAAGCTGAAAGCAGACGCTTAACAACTGAGCCACCCAGGTGCCCCTAATCTCAAGATTCTTATGATGTCCATATGCCATGCTGATTTTCACAATTCATATATGACCCCTGTCGTCTATACGTGACACGATGATCTTTGTTTTTTCCCCCCAAGGCATACTTTTTTAAACCACTTTATAGAGGTATGATTGATGTGTTAGAAGCTGTGCATATTTAATGTATAAACTTGAAATACCTCCCAATGATAGGTCTAAGTAAGTAGAAAGTGGTCTGTATAATATCAATTGAATTCTAAAATGTCAGTGAAGTCTAATAATTTTATTTATGTGATGTTTATGCTGCACAGAGCATAATATTTAAGAATCAAATCTGGGCTTAATTTACTATTCTACCACTAACTATCAGTGTAACTTCAGAATATTTTATTTATTTGAGCCTCAGTTCCCTGATCTGTGTAACCAGCAATAATAATCTCTGGTTCACAAGGGATAATGATTAAATAAAGTGATACATACAAAATGTTAGCACAGATTCCATAGAGGAGGAAACAAGTGTGGATACTTACATAGGTAGGAGATTGGGCAATTAAAATCTGTTTCTTCCACGTAGCAGGAAATGAGCTCTTTGGCTGAGAAAGAATACCTAGATTACTGAAGAATTACTGGATTACTGAAGATCGGCCAACATCTGAATAAAAAAATAAGTTTTTGCTCTTCTGTGAAAAAGAACTTATATTAACATAAGAAACAAAAATGATTTCGAAAATCCCTTTAATGAACAAAGTAGGAAACAGCTAAGGTGAGAATATTATCTGCTAAAATTCATCCAAGTTCAAGAGAGCCATCACGTGTGTAAAACATATCGCTAGTTCTCAAGCAGAGGGCTGTGTTTCTCTGAAAATAATGATACCATCTGGAGGGACCTGTGATTCATTTCTTAGAAGGATGAGGACTGGGCATGAGGCTGACCAGGAGAAGAGTAACTTGGGAATTCAGTTCTACAGCACAGAGACTCAGACGAGGTGAGAAGGAAGTGATGTCAAGCATGTCTCATTTATGTCGCTGACCGTGACTCTTACTATGAAAAATAAACCACAAATGAGACAGGATAGAAAGAGAAAGAAGAAATCACCTTGCATCCGCTAGCAACCTTTCTCAGATCAGGCAGAAACACTAAGTTGCCCTGAGAAATCCAGGTGAGATGGGTCAGAACCAAGTTGAAGTGGCTGCGGCTGTGGTGTCGGCTTCCTCTGGAGGGGCGGCTCGGGAGTGTGTGTCCCCAGGACGCGACACAGAACACACCAAATTTGGAAAATCTGAGAAAACATGCCCAGCTGGAAGCTATGAACTGTCTCTTCCCATTCCTTGTACAAAGAGCGGACTGGAATACTGACGCCTCCATTCATACGCAAAGAAAGTTCAGGAAGGATTATAAGAGGGATTTTTTTTTTCAGCGTTGACGTAAAGCAAACTGGAGAAAAGGAACAAGGCAAGTAAAAGGACACCGAGGAAGTAGAGATCAGGAAAAAATTCAAGGTAGCAATACAATCAATATGGAAATGAACAGCGAAGATATTACATGTAATAAGACAGAGAAAATGAAAAAAAGGATTTTAGTGATGATGGTGAACATTTCCAAGGAATTTGGTATATAATGGAACCCAGAAAATGGAGTAGTAGCTAGAGGTAAACAGATAGTAAAGAAGCAGAAAAATGAATAACAGGAAATAGGGGAGAATAGCAAAATAATAAAAGGAACCCAAATGCTCTTCAATAAACTAGTTACATAAATTATGGTACATCGTATAATAGAACATTATATGGAAAAAATTTCAACAGCCAATTTCCAGTGAATAAACCCAGTATGGAAGAATATATTTTTAAAAACTCCCATTTGTGTAAAGCAGCTGGAGACCATATTGCTTCTCCTGGGAGGAAGTGAGGGTCTAGGGGGCAGAATAAGCAAAGGGGTTTACTTTTCACTCTATGTACATTTGTATTTTTAGAAAAACACCTGCTTTACTAAATTTATGTCATCTATAGAAATGAAAATAATTCAAAATGAAAAAACATGAAGAATTAATTCCCCAAGTTCCCCCCAAGACCAGCAAGTAAGAGGAAGAGAGATTATAAAATATAAAGCAAAAATAAAAAACAAAGACTGAATTAAAATTAAAATATATACTAGGATTCATTAGCCGCACTCTTAATTTTAAGTACCGCTAGTGGTGGTGACTCTCCAAGTTATGCCTCTAACCCATACTCTCTGAATTTCTCTAAACTTCAGGGGGTTTTTTGTTTTTTTGATTTTGGGGGGGTTTTTTTAGCCAACTACAAACTTGCATTTTCACTTGCGTTTGTAAGAGGCGGCTTCAATTTAACACACCAAAATGTGCCCCTTTCCTAATCCTTGTGATCCCAATAAAATGCACTATTTATTATTTGCCCAAGCCACCATCCTGGGATTTATCAAATATGCTATTCATTCTCCCACCTCACCCACCCCCGGATGCTAACTCTTACCGTAAAACATATACCAATTCTGTCCGATTCTATCCGAACAACTGCCACTCTGTTCCAGCTGCCCATCACCCCTCCCAGCTGGGCTCCCTTTCTGCACTCTCCGTTATCTATTATTCATAGTCCGAGTACCAATACCATCCTGCCACCATGATAAATCCCAGTGGACTTCCGCTTCCATCTACAATCCACTCTCCACATTGTGGTCAAAATGATCATTTTAAACTTCCAGCTATAATATAAATAAGTCCTGGGGATGCAACGTACAGCCCAGGGAATATAGTTCATAATATTGTAATAACTTTGTATGGTGACTGATGGTAACTACACATACTGGGGGATCATTTCGAAATGTGTAAAACTATCGAATCACTATGGCATACACCTGAAACTAATAGGATACTGTATGTCAATTGCACTTCAGTAAAAATAATGAAAGTAAGACCATGTAATCTACCTCTTTAACACCCTCTGATGACTTCCCATCACACTTAAGAATAGAATCCAGGCTCCTCACCCTAAGGAGGAGTCCCTGTAGATACTACTTCTCTGACACTATCTCTGCTTCCCTTTTCTCTTTCCTTACTCTGATCCATTCACTCAAGGGCTTGATTCAGGTCCTTGACAGTGCTAAATGTGTGTTTGCCTAACCTCATTTGCATGAGCTATTTCATTGTCCTGGAATGCTCTGTCCTCATGCCACCCATCAGAGGGGCCATTCACCAATCTGACGAAACCCCGTCCCATCCATCAGCATCACACTGCTCTGTTTTATTACTTTATGGGCCTTCTATAACTATCTGATGTTTTATTCCTCTGCTTCATTATCTGTCTAACCCCAAGTATAAGAATAAACATTACCTAGAAAGAGTAGATTCTATTTTTTGTTAAATAAATGACTGAATTCAATTTTTTAAGTGTCAGTGTGTCTAAATATAGATCTTGCATAGGCTCAGAAAATGGCTTAAAAGATTAAAAAAAAATAAAGCTTGTGACTGGCCCTGGGAAATTGGATGGATGGCCTGGCAAGAAGGTGAACTTGCACTTTTAATTATGTGTCATGCTCACAATGCTTTGGAACTAAGTTAACTTCTGAAATGAAATTGCATCATTTCTTATGTAACAAACACATAAAGCTTTTGCAAGTGGCATGCCCTGTTCTAGAAAAAAAAATTCAGACACAGATTACTGGATAGAAAATACAAGAATTAGAACTGGTTTAGCTAAAGACAGATGGGCAGAGTGCAATAAAATCTTTGTTAGTGACCATCCTTTACTGAAACTCCATCCCCCTTCCCTTTATGCCATAAGTGTTAGGTAAAATTTAATTGCTCCACCCTATTCATTGTCTCTTTAAAACTAGATGTGTGAGATTCAAAACCAAGATTTAGAGAGGTTCTATTTTAATAGCAGAGCCGTCTTTTTAACAATATGAATTTGCCTAAGTTACATTAAATGTTACTGATATGCACAGAGTAGATTAGAGTTATCTTTCAGGAGGTGCTATTTCGAATTTCTTCTTAACAGACAATGGAAGCTCCTATGATATTTTAGATGACAAGGTGGGAATGTTATAAGAAGCGCCCTTATGTTTTATCTGGATAATATTAGAAATTTTATAAGAAGTTGCTACATTTTAATGTGTATTATTGATATCCAATTCTTCAAAATATTACGACAGGTTACAATCCCAATGCAACTACACAATAAGGATAGAGAAAAGAAAATATTACATGTTGTCATAAGTACTTAGATGCTTTATAAAAAAATTTTATATTGACATTCATCTTTATGTTGACCAGTGCAGCTTGAGATTTAAAAATAGAAAACCTGAGTCCCTATCAGAGAGGGAGTCTTACAGGCTCTTAGAATTATACTAATCAAAATAAAATATCCAGAGGGCCATCACAGGAAGAGGGATGGGCTCTTATCTATCTGACTACAAATGATAAAGCAGAGCTGCTGTTAACTCAAAATGTACTTTTGCGGTAACTTTTATTTATTTACTTTTTAAAAGATTTTATTTATTTATTTGACAGAGAGAGATCACAAGTAGGCAGAGAGGCAGGCAGAGAGAGAGGGGAAGCAGGCTCCCCGCTGAGCAGAGAGCCAGATGCAGGGCTTGATCCCAGGACCCTGAGATCATGACCCGAGCCGAAGGCAGAGGCTCTAACCCACTGAGCCACCCAGGCGCCCCTAAATTTCTTTTTCTAATTCATGCTGTTAGATAAACAGGATGTTGTTTTGAAAAGACAACTGACATTTCAAAGGATAAAGATGAAACTAACATAAATTTTATAAGGCAGTGGAAGAAGGAACGCATAGCAAAAGGAGGCAGAATATTAATCACAATAATAATTAACTTCTTAAAAGATAAAATGTTAAAAGCCACGCATACATTATTGGTGACTTCAGAAAGCATGGTGATCATTATATTTGGGACACATAATTATCGATGTTCTGACCATAGTTTCACTAAACATTCTGCATCCTCTCTTTCTGGTGCCACAAAACAGCGAGTTCAATGAATTATGGCAGGACAAGCGCTGGGGGTCAGTGAGATGATATGGCATCGATTTAAGAGAGAAATCTCTGGGTATTACAGATAGTAACGTAATATTGCCAAAGGGGTGGTATTAAGGGAAGTCTGTAGAGAATAGTGAAGGAGACAAAAACATATATGAAAGATGGAGGAAGAGCAAAAAAAAAAAAAATCTACAGTTGAGAGGACAGCAGTTTGGCGGCAGTATCTGTGTCTCTGTGGGCAGTGGAATGGATTTGGCTGACAAGAGTAAGGGGCCCTTTCCCTTTTTTCCCCTCTGTGATGTTTCCATCCCATCTGAGAGGAGCCATGCTTTCAGCATGGACACGTCTCCTTTGTATCCCTCTCAACTCATTTTCCTCTTCCTTGACTTTCCATTGTTATCTTTAATCCTCTTCCATACTGAAGGCTATGACAGGATTTCTACTTGATACTTTTTGGCATAAATGCACCAGGGGACATTAGGAATAAGTGACTGCTGAACTCTGCTTACCCCTGACACACAACTGGTCAGTTATTATTACTATATAAGCTATTATGTCCCTTAAGATGTATTGCTATAGGGCAATCGGTGGAAGAAATATGGAGATATGGAGGGGAAAAATTGTTCAGGGAGCTTCAAAAGCCAGAGAAAAATCTTAACTTTTATAATAGTCATAGGAAACACTTGGGCAGGGTTTATAAAAAGCAAGATACTCGTCTGAATGCTTTATACATATTACTTTACTCAGTTCTCACGTAGTAGATACTATTATTTTGCCCATTTTAAAAGTGAGGAAAGTTTACATTAATTATCGTCTTGTCCTAGAGACCGTGATTGAGACTCAGAGGTGGACAGTCTTGATTTTAAGGCAGAAACGAACACAGATTTCTTTGCAAGGACAGCAATTAGAGCTCAAGATCGAGTTTTGATGTGAGAGAAAACAAAACTTTCAGCAGAAACTAATGCTTGAAAGTCAAATTAGGTCCATTTTGTTTCCTCTGTGTGAATTACCCGATCATATTTATAAAAGTTATTTTAGCTTCGTTTGTATTTTTTCTCATTTTGACATTTAACCTGAAAGCACTTGTGTTGTTTTTTTTTCCGTCTTATATTTTAAAGACCCACTTTTTCCCACTGCCCAGTATTTTCAGACTGAACTGTTGACTAGATTTTGTTCAACAGCAGTCAACACGATGACTCTTGCTACCACCTGTGCGAGTCCCATGATGACCTAAGATGGTATTTTGAGTCCTCTGGATTCGAAACATTTCTACTTTTCTATTTTATATGTTCCTATTAAAGGCATGTATTTTTAGGAAATATTTCATTAAAACCTTTGCAGGTTGGGTGTGAGGGAGCTACAATGAAATGATAGTATCAGCAGAATAGAACATTGTTTCAAGATAACATTCAGCTCTCCTGCTGGAACATAAAAGGGGGGTGCAGAGCAGAAGCGCTGATTTTCCAAGCAGGGGACATTTGTTTGGTGACAAAGTCTTATTACAATTAATTGACTTTAGTATACAAATGACTAAATGTAAGAGTAATTGCACCTCCTGTGGATTAGGAGACATTGTTTTCCATATCCTTTTCTTCTAGTCCAGTACAAGCCGCAGTTGGCACCTTGCTGCAGTGCTGAATATTTCCTTCTGTCTAATAGTGATGTCACTCCCTCTTTCCCATTACGAATTTTTTTTAGCAATTTCTTTTCCTCTTCTCCTCATCGCGGTCTCTCTGTTTCATCTATCCTCGTTGACTTGTTATTCTTCTGCTGATTTTTTTATTTATCTCAGATTAAGACAGGATGTCCAAACCTGACTGTCCACCAGAATCAATGGAATTTTTTTTAATCAAAATAATTACTGCTGGGCCCCACCCCCAGGGGATTCTGACTCAGGAAGACTTCACGAAGCCGTGAACATCAGCAGTTTTAAAAGTTCGTATTTTTTTAAAAGAGTACCAGGTGATAATTAGTTGCAGTCAGACCTGAAGATCCTTAATTGATACCCTTTCAATTGCCTTAGCTCTCCACCGGTTGTTTCAAAGCAAGAGAACCTTTAAAATGCAAAATCGGTGTGTCATCCTCTTCAGAACAGTTGTCCCCATGCGCAGGTGCGCAGAGCCCTAAGTCTACGGGCTTTCTGACTCGCAAAGAGCAGGTGAGCTCAGATTCCACGCGGAATGTTTTTCTGGTTGCCGACTGTTTTGAAGAACGCAAGATTAACCAGTTGGTGGGCCTCCTGCCCAGAGAGGCCATTTTGAAAAAAGTGGACCATGATCTAAGAGCCTCCACTTGGAATCCAGTCCTTCAGGTGAGGGAGCCGCCAGCAACTTTCTCTGAGATTCATGCCTCTTCCGTCTGAGCCTTGCACACAGTCAAGGGAGACGTCGTGCCCAACTCTCTCCTCCACGCATTTTGCAGAATATCTGGCAACCACCTGACAAGCGCAGAGGCTTCGTTTGCTATTATTAGGCTGGTTCTCCAGTGCTGTGGAGCTCAGTCCCAAAAAGAGCACACAGGCCCCACAGACAGCGCATGCAGCACCTGCGATCGTGAATTATTGAGTGACTGAGCATTGTGATCATGACACCAGCTCTTCTAATGCCCCTGGAAATTCTATCGTGTGATTCACCATGAAAATATATTAATGTAAGGATGTTTTGGAAAGTCTCTTAACTGTATGGCTTGCAGCACAGTGAAGATAAAATTCTTATGTGATTTTTCCAGACAAAAGGGAATGCAAAGACATATTTGTACTACTTAAGTAATTCCTATTTATTTAAATCGTATAGGTGTAATGTAGTTTGCTCGCACACCCTCAAACTCCAGAAACTAAGTCAACATTATTCCTTCTGTTTTGATAAGACAGCAAGTTACCTCGCCTCTACTAGTTAGCTATGATAATTATAACAACAAATATACATTGAGAGGTCTGGTCTTGCTAGGTATTGATGTCTTACATTTTCTTTTCAGAATAAAAACAGTTTAATTTTGTTCTTATTATAGAATAATACGCAGTCATGTTTATAATTTTTAAAAATAGTTAATATACAAAAGAAGAAGTAAATAGGCCCATCAAAGTTTTATCTCCCAGAGATACCCAAATCTTGTACAATTACATGTTCTCTGCAGAACTCTTGTTTTAACTCTTAGAATTGCTACTCTTTTTTTTTTTTTTTTTGGCACCTGTTCTAACCAGAATGGGACCGTCATTCTCATTCCCTAAAACCCTATCAATACAAGATTGTTGCGTGTAACACAGTTCACCAAAGATAGGATATTAGCACAGGGGAACAAAACAACTAGGAGAATAAATACTTTTAAGCTTAAATATTATTCAGCTTTCATTTTCAAGCACTTTTTGCTCTGGTCAATCTTTGGGTGTCTTACTGTCCATCTTCTGCCATAAACTCCATCCTGGGACATGGTCACTTTCTCCCCAACGATTCTCTCCCTGGCTGAGAATTAGAATTTCTGGAAAGACTTCATAAAACTGTTATCGTTCAGTCCCCACCCACACCAAGTAAATTAGAATCTTTGGGGAGTAGAACCAAGAAATGAGTATTTTCTAAAAGTTCCCCCAGTTAATTCTAATTTGCAGCCAGGTTGAAAATTACTGTTTTAGACCCTTCATCCAATCCTGCTCTTTCC
>CM052885.1:28228045-28320167 GCA_028534135.1 Potos flavus | reverse complement strand
TTATTCCAGCCATCTCAACTTCACACGCTGACCCCTCTACAAGCATGGCTGACTGGTCGCCACACCGTCAAGATCACTCATTTACCTCCAAATTTTGTAACATTCAAGGAACAAGGTAAAATTTCATATTACGCCACTTTTAAATATATCAAAATTTATGGTGAACGTGTTTTATATGACAAACTCTCTATGTCTAGAGATCAAGCAAATGTCATTGACTCACTATGAACTTAATTTATAGTTTCATTCTACAGTGCAAAAGCATTACCCTAGGAAACAAGTTTCATTAGGTACTTTTATAACATAACGGACCTTTCCTAGTGCAGTTCTGCCCTGGAAATCAGACATGAGTGGCTATCCCCAACAGGTGGGTTTGATGGATTGCTTCCATTCTTTTCTTTTTTTTTTTTTTAAAGATTTTATTTATTTATTTGACAGAGAGAGAGATCACAAGTGGGCAGAGAGGCAGGCAGAGAGAGGGGGAAGCAGGCTCCCCGCTGAGCAGAGAGCCTGATGTGGGGCTCGATCCCAGGACCCTGAGATCATGACCTGAGCCGAAAGCAGAGGCTTTAACCCACTGAGCCACCCAGGCGCCCTGTTCCCATTATTTTCATGGTGACGTTTGCCTGCCTTGCCCATAAAACAAGGCTCAGTGGAGAAAACCAGAGGAAGTTCAATATATAGAATATGTATATTATATATATATACACACACAAAGGATATATTATATGTATATGTATTGTATAATATAATATATATTATATATACATATATAGGATACATTTCATATATGGCAAATATAATGTATATTATATTATATTCATACTCATAAATATATGTATATCATCTTGAATATATATATGTGTATATATTCTACTTGAAAGGAGCCCATTCGAACTTCCTCTTGTTTTCCTCACCAGTATTTTGCATTGTCAGTGTCCCAGATTTTGGCCACTCAATAGGTACTTTTTTAGAGAATTCTTTTCCTTACTATGACCCAAATTAATGAATTTTTTTTCCAAAATCAATGAAGGTGAAATTTTCAGAATTCTAGAAGTATGATATGAGTTAAAAAGATCTTTCAGTAAAATCCTTTTAATTTACTCAATATAAAATTAGGTAATTATCAAACCACCCTTCTGTGTCTCAGTGTTTTGCCCATAACCTTATTCTCTTCCTTAATTTCTCTCACTCTCTTCTTTTTTAATTCTTTCAGTCATATAACCGAGATGGAAAATGCACCCTGTTTTTAGGGGGCACAAATAGAAGAGTGTCTACAATTAAAGCAGAGCTGGTCACAGCTCTTCCTTTTTGAGATCTGTCTTCATTTTTAATGTACAAGACAACCGACAATGATGATTTAGAATTATAGCCTTCCTATTCTCATGCGGGCTAGTGACAGATACCTAGTCAGCATTATAGTGAGGAAACACAATCTAGGATTGCCATGTACTTATTTTATTGCCTCATCATAAACCAAATTACATTTTTTTTTGGAATTGGAATGCCCTATACCTCGTACCACACTCTCCTAGTGACAGACTTATCAAGTCCCCATGTTTCTAGATCAATGACACATTCATGATACCGTGACAGGTTGCCTGGGATGCCCCAGAGCTGCAGCTGCAGGCTTTTCCAAGCATCTCCTAACCTTGGGCACGTCCTTGCCAGAACTCCAGTCAAGTTTAATGGCAGTGGGAAGACAATAGAAGAGAATGGCAATGAGAAATGAGTACCCTTCGTGGGCAAGGAAGGGAGAAAATCAAGGAAAAACTTATACCAGATGCCTTTAAGAGTATAACTTTACTAAAACAGGAAAATAGAATGCATGGCATTTGTAGACTCAATCTGAATAATTAAGATATTTAAATGTTGGGGCGCCTGGGTGGCTCAGTCGTTAAGGGTCTGCCTTCAGCTCAGGTCATGATCCCAGGGTTCTGGGATCGAACCTCGCCTTGGGCTCCCTGCTCTTCAGGCTCCCGCTCAGCGGGAAGCCTGCGTCTCCCTCTCCCACTCCCCCTGCTTGTGTTCCCTCTCTTGCTGTTATCTCTCTCTGTCAAGTAAATAAATAAAATCTTTAAAAAATATATTTAAATGTTACTTTTGTATATCAAAAACAATATTTTAAATCATCAATGACATTTAGAACATGTTCAAAACTCCTTCCAGGATAATTCAAATTAACTGAAAACAATGAAACCAAACACCTTCCTTTCCTTTGTCTATATATATTTGAAACAGTCCAGTTTTCAATGACAAATTTTCATTTGCAAAGTCATCAAAATGAAAGGATTTTTTTTTTTCAAATGAAACAGTTTTGAGAATATCTGAGACACAGATTTTCTTCCTCCTCCGCCTTCCCCTCTATCCTTCTTGTCTCTTTTCTTTTCCACCACTCCTATGTCTACTCTCCCAACAAGCATTCCTAAACTCCTTCAAGAGAATTTAGCAGGCACATAAAAAGGAATGTCAGATGTAGCCACAGCAACTCAGAGATCACATCTCTGAACACAGAAAAATCCAAAGTTAAGGAGTCATTCCCAGTGATGTATTTGGTAATGATATTTCTATTTCTATTATTTGTCCTTCCCTGATAAATCTGCCTACATTTCCATGTGGAAGATCAAGTTTGAGGGAGCCCCAAATGCATTTCTAAAGCATTCATTTTCCCAAGCTGCAGCTAGCTGATGCCACAGGGGGTAGAAATATAAATAGCCAGCAGATAAAATGTGGCCGATAAGAAGAGTCCATGGAAAGTTTCCTCTCGTCATGGTGTTTTTACTTCTCCTCCTTTAAAGGGCTTGCTTTCCTTGCTTGGATGATGGAAATGAGCCAAAGAATAAGTGTGATCATTTACCTTGCTTATATCAGTTCTATAATGTTACGCTCCATTCCTTAGCTCCAAAACATTGCAAGTAGCAACATATTTATCACTATAGCAGCATCAAAAAATAAAATAAAACAACAAAAAACCTCAACAAATAATAACCAGATAGATAGATAGATAGATAGATAGAAATGTGTAGATATATGTGGAGACAGAGACAGCTTTGTATTCTAGGACAAATTCTCTTCAAATGACCCCAGAATCAGATATATTCTTATAGAGAGTCCACATAAATATAATGTTAATAGTAGTGAGTCACAAGTATTGGGAATTTGAAACAAGTTACCTTCATCCATGTCCACACCTACTGCTTTTTAGCTCTTTACCTCTTCCTCACCTGGGAACCATAGGAGGGATCTGGGAAGTTGCTCAAGGAAGCTTCTCTCTGATCTTCCCTAAAATCTTTCTCTACCAACCTCAGCTACAATGTTCCTTATTTAGGAAACATGTCCTTTGCCTCACTTCTACCTCAGTGTAAATTATCCGGTTTCCATGGGTCCCACTCCAGAGTGGGAGAACATTCTTCATCTTCTGCCATCAACGTAGCATTCCTAATCATGATAGAAAAGAAGTGACAGATTTAAATGATCCTTTTGAGGTGAAAAATCAAACTTGACCCTATGACTGTAGGGAGGTAAGAGAGAAGAAGGAAATCAACTGTGAATCAAATATTTTGGCTTAATATCTAAGCAGTTGCTATGGAAGTTTACAATGTATGCACTTTGTTTTTTAAAAATGACTTCGGTCACTATTGGTCCATTGCAAAATTGTCTAGGTGGCCAAAATAATATTTGAGCCAGTGAAAAGGAACCATCATTAGATAGTATTTGTATATGCAAAATTAAAGAAAGATTGAGTAGTGATTCAGTTACCTTATAGATTTTCTCCTACTTCCCTTCTATTTCAGCCTTTATGTATTCAGATATGAGTAAGGGACTTTATCACAGAATACTTTGATAGAATTAATTGGCTCAGAAACTATAATTGGCTTTTACATTCTTGGACAGTCATGATTTTCTAGCTAAGACCAATGACAATGACAATAATTAACACACATAATCATCGCAATCTCTTATTTCCCTACTTCCCGATTTTATAGACTACAGAGCTTTTGAATATACCTAAGCTCATTTAAACAGCAAAATAGTACCTTGAACTAGGTGTTTGCTGAGATGAGTAGCTCTGACCCAATGCCTGGAGTTTTCATTTCACACATTATCACTTATGGCTATAACCCAGGCATCTCAGTAGATAGAAATCAACCTCAACAAGGACCCGAGATGCAAATATTTTTATGTAAGTGCTCTTTCTGCTTATGTATGCTATGCTTGTGAGTGGGATTGTACATAATGAAACTGGATTCTTGTCCTGAAGATAGATTTCACTATGTGACCTGGGTCAAATTAATTTGCCTTCATTTCTTCATTGGCAAAATGGGCATAATAACATCATCACTCTAATAAGGATTTTGTAGGAATAGCATAAGATGGTTTAACTCACTGGCACATTATAACCTTTTAATAAAAGTTGTCATTATAATCACGACCAGTATTCTCTTGATTGATGATCACAGAGATAGTTCTTAGTTCTTTGATTGGACTATTTTTTTATGATCTAATTCCTGTAAGGGCAAGTCTAGAGAGAAAACAATTTGTACTGCCCTGCTTCTACCGGCATTTGATATATTGTCTATCCTTTTCTTGTACAGCACAAGCTTAAATCAATAACTACCTCTCCATTACATTTAATGTTCCTGCTTTGAAAATGTAATCAGAATAAAGACATATGTAGCAGGAGAGTGATTGCAGAATTGTTTATTATGGAGAAAAAGCCACAATTTACAAATGATCTAAATGATCATCAATGGAACATGAAAGAAACTAATTATGGTTCATTCTCACAATGGAACACAAGATCATTTTTAAGGACGGTGAAGATGCTCCATATACTTTGACATGGGAAAATAAAACCAGGAAATATTTAATAAAAAATATTTTAAAGAAAAATATGTATGCTATAATACTATCGATATTTAATTTTTTAAGATTTATTTATTTTTAGAGAGAGAGAAAGCAAGGAGGGTGAGAGGCAGAGGGAGAAGGAAAGAGAGAATCCTCAAGCAGACTCCATGCTGAGTGTAGAGCCTGACATGGGGCTTGATCCCAGGACCCTGAGCCAATGACCTAAGTCAGAACGAAGAGTCAGACGTTCAACCGACTGAGTTGCCCAAGTGCCCTTTTACTACTGCTTTTTAGATAAATATAATGAGAAGAATTATATTAGAACATGCATTTATACACACATTATCATATAGGATTACTGTATCATGTAAACATTATCTCCAGAGTGTGAGAATATATTCTCTTTGATATTTCAGACATTGTTGTATTATTTGTACTATATTGTTATATTTGGCCATGCTTTGAAGATATAGCACTTAAAAATGAAGAAAAAATATACAAAGGCTATAAGTTATATTTTACAAAAGTAGATAAAAACTGAGAGTTATGACAGAAAGATTCTTGAGCTACAGAAATTTTTTTATTTATTTTTAATCCACATTGAAGAATAAAGCTAGTCCATCCATACTGTCCCCTTCATGCTCCTGTGGCAACAACTACTAAACAAGCACCAAAAAAGAATTTATAATGTCTTTTTTTTAATTTTGATTTTCAGCCCTCTCTATCCCCACTTCCAAATTTTAAGTTAAACTCACCTCTGTTAAGAAGCTTCTTGGATTAACTCAATGCAAGAAATCACATATATAGTCATTTTGACATCCATACATTTACTATTATTTGGACATTCATTTTTAAAATAAAAAGGCTGTTGAGGGGGGCACCTGGGTGGCTCAGTCATTAAGCGCCTGACTTTGGCTCAGGTCACGATCCCAGGGTCCTGGGATCGAGCCCCTCATCAGGCTCCTTGCCTGGCAGGAAGCCTGCTTCCCCCTTTCCCCTCTCCCACTCCCCCTTTTTGTATTTCCTCTCTCACTGTCTCTCTCTCTCTGTGTCAAATAAATAAATAAAATCTTTTAAAAAAATAATAAAATAAAAAGGTTGTTGAGTATTAGTACATGACAGCTCATAACCACTGAAATGGTGATTAAAAAGTAAAAGAGTCAAGAAAAATATTATATTTATTCAATCAGTCTAAGACAACCACTATAAATATTTTGCCTTCTTCTCAGTATTTCTATATTTCATAGGTTTGGATTTTTTCATTTTTATATTGTCATCATAGTGACTGTACACCCCTAAAAACACTTTATTTAGAACAATGCCCCAGAAATGAGAAAAGCATGTGCATATTTTAAAGATCTTAATATGCCTCCAAATTGCTTTCCAAAATGATTATGCCCATTTAATCTATGTGGATGAGCTTGCTTCTTTCCGCATATTGATTTTTAAGGTCTTAGGAATTTTTAAATCACTCTCAAAACAAAAAATACTTTTATTTTTTGTACTGCTGAATATTTTGTGTATCCTATTTTACACACAATCGTACTTGGTCAATATCATTCCCTGAGGGATTACCCTGTGAATACATTCGGTTATCGAAAGTTCAAACCAAAAAAAAAAGACAAGAAAAAGCAAGTGACCCGTATCTTTGTATGCCTCTGCTTACCACTACCATTTCCCATTTTTAAGAAAGAATGAATAAGTGAAAGCAGAGACATAGAGAATAAAGAAAGAAGTCAGAAGTTTGAAAGGAAAATACTACACTGATACATTGCTGTAATTAATGTTTTAAAGGTATGGATATGATAAAATTATAGTACAAGAAAATATCACATTGAACAAAAGCCCCACATAAGTATGTTTTATAATGTAGGATGGAATATAAGTAAAAATAAAACCAAAGAAATTTAATAATAGTGGTATAAATAAGAAACAGGTTTGTTGGTTTTTTTAACATTAAAATATTGAAAGAAAGCCAAATAACAACATGACCCAGGATTTTCTAGCTGTTAATAAAAATAACCTCAACAACCTTGAAACCACTCTGTCTATTCTAGGTTTGAACTTTTATTTTATATTAAATATATGTTATTTATATATGTAATATATAATATATATTTTATATACTATTTATATATTTGTAATATATATGCATAATATATATGTAATATACAATGTAACGTATATAAAGGATAATGAGAGCCAGTTTTTTCACTACTGGAAAGGGGAGTTACAGATATGGAAAGGGTGGAGACTAAAATATTCCCTGTGTGGCGATATTGGAATTAGCATGAACTCATATTACTATTACTATCTATTACAAGATAGGTAAATTGAGGAGTACATACGTACTCCTGTATATAGAGAGAGGTAGGGAGGTGTGTGTGTGTGCGTGTGTGCGCATGCCTGTATTTTCTAGCTCTGTCTGCTGGGTGTGCCTAGAGGAAATGACACCCCAGTAACAATGAGTTTATTTATTCCCCAGACTTTAGTTTCTAAAAGCCCATCTCTTCGAAAAAGGAATCAGGACTCATTGAAGTAAATACTAATGCCAAACCTGGGGCAGAGAAAATCCAAAGTGGGTCTGGGATATTTTCACTGTAAATTAAAAGAATGCTCAATAAATCATGGAGCTGAGTAAAAAAGAATTTAAAATTTCCCATGGTCAAGTTTAGGGCCACTTGAACATATAAATAATAATAATATAATAACAATAAGTTATAACTGAATAAAATAGGAATCCATGAATCTATATGTATGTACATACATACATGAATCAATAATAGAGGAGATAAAAAATCTCTATAAAAAAAATTTCTATCAGTGCCAACTAGTAAATATAATAGAAATGATAAGTTAGAAATCATCAATGTTTGCTAAATTTAATGGGTAAAAAAGTTCGATGAGGAAGAGGGTTTTTATGTAGTCTTAAAGTATCCATACCCATCCACAGATTACAGATTCATAAATAGAAAAATAATTTATAGTGGACACATTTTGCAGACACTGCCTAACCTCATGACCAAAGTTCATGTTATTGATGTTGGAACAAACAGTCATTATGTGCCTCCTGGTATGATAAGTGAGAAGAGCACAGCCCCATATCTGTGGTATTCTTGCAAAAAAAATGCATAACCCACATTATATCAGGAGGAAACACTAGAAACACTCAAGTTACAGGACATTCTACAAAATCATCGTCGTCATCATCATCATCATCATCATTATTATTATTATTTTCCCCTAAAATATCAAGGTCAAGAAAAACAGAAAGACTGAGAATCTTTTCCAGACTAGACACTGACCAGACATGATAAGTAAATGCAACATATGATCTAGATCAGATGCTATATTAAGAAGACAAAACTATGACTGGCAAAAGTTAAATATGTGGACTAGATGATGTATTGCAACAATGTTCAAGTTCTTGATTTTTACAGGTATTTACGAGTAAAGATATAATACCTCCAAATGACTCAGGAAAAAATATGTTACATACATATCTGGTTACAAATATTTATGCAAACACAGATGTGCGTGTGTCTGCACACGCACACAGGCGGGAGGGGAGAGAAGGTGATAGAGCTAATGAGGCCAAATGAAACAGTTGCTAAATCTGGGTTAAAAGTATCAGGGAATTGATTGTACTCTTGAAAATATTCTTTAAATTTGAAATCATATCAAAATAAAAATTTACAAGCAAAAATATAATAATTTGCAGAAAAAGAAACAAAGCAAATGCACCAAAAGATGAACAGTACTTTGTGCAGGCGCTAGGAGAGTTTTTACGTGCTTCCTTTTCTCTTATTTTACCCACACCCCCTTATTAAAAGTCTGTTGTAAATCAGCAACTGTAAAAGTAGTGGGCACTGGAGTAAATACCATGTCTCTGTATCAAAAAACTTTCACCTTAACTCCTAAGTAGGATATGGCACTGCCGGACATCTTTACATTTTTCTTATTTCTGCTTATTACTTATTTTTATTATTTATTATTTTAATTTTTTTCTCCTTTATTGATTTAGGTCTTTTTACTGCAGTATTTCAGAGCCAGCCTTTGGCAGGAGCATTTTTGCTAACATACATGAAGCAATGAATTATAGCTCTCTTTTCTGAGGGATTAAAATCCTTTATTTTAGGGATTGACAACAAAGGACAGAAGATGTCAACAGTAACACTGATTTCAGAGGCAAATAGTGTTTGAACTGAGGCTATCTGTTCCTCCATGTCAGTCCACCCCTGGCTAGACACTTTTTCCCCATTAAATAAAACAAGCCTGTTCCTGTGCTCTCAGAGGTGTAAGGTGAATACACAATTCTATTCCTAGCCCCACCTGGAAAAGGTAGTGTACGTGCCCAATTCCAAATATCGGTATTAAACAGATACTTAAACTTGGCTTATCTGTTTTGATCTTCTCAGGAAATGGTATTCTATAAATGTGCCATGTCATCATTAAATACCAACTTTACCTTCCTATGTTTTAATCACTGACATTTAAATGATTTTTAATTAGGGTTTGCTTAAAAATACCACTAGCTGAATTTCTATTAGAACATATTTTGAAACTGGCAAATATTGACAGGGCTTTTAGAGGTATTTAAGAAATGTCCACACAGTAAGGAAAACATTGTTTCTTTTGTAGCTATTTTAGGTAAAGGACTAGAGATCAGATCACTGTTAAAAACAAAGTTATCTCCAAATGGTACTGAGATGTCTTTGCTGCCAGGCCAAAGGAAAGATGAGACACTTGTGGCTGGAGGTTAATGTCATACTCATCTGGCAAATATCCCGTGACAGCAATTATTCTGTGGGAATAACAGTGTGTGTACTTTAAGTCTTTATGTATAGCTTTCTCAGATTTGGTCACCCATCTCCTTGTCACAGCTGAAGCAGAGTCCATTGTCATTTTATCATATAGTCCCTATTTTAAACAATAAAAAAGGAAATTCATATTTATCCAGCATTATGTGCCACTTCTGTACTTATCACTGGACATACATTATTTCATTCTGATAGGCAAATAATGGTCCCTCCAAGATGTCTGCGTTGCAAACCACAGAACCCGTGAACATGTCACCTTACACAGCAAAAGGGATTTTACAGATGTGATTAAATTAAGAGTCTGGAGATGGAAAGATTCTCCTGGGTTATCTGTGCGGGTCCATTCTAATCCTGCATCCTTACCACCAGAGAACCTTTTCTGGCTGGAGAGATGAAAGCAGGGGAGGGACTCTACCTGCCCTTGTTGGCTTTAACGGTGGAGAGAGAATGCCATAAGTCAAGGAATGGGGAGGGCCTTTAGAAACTCAAAAAAGCAAGGAAATAGACCTACAGAGAGGCATGTGACTCTGCCAACATCTTGGTGTCAGCCCAGTGAGATTCAGGTCAGAATATCCCCCTTTAGAAAGATAATATATTTGTTTTGCTAAGTCACCAAATTTGTGTTAATTTGTTACAGCATCATCGGGAAACCAATACACTTATGAAATTTCCACAAATTCATTTCACCTGAGCAACCATTTCTCCACTTCACAGTTACCAAAAACGAGGCAAAGAATAATTTATTTAACTTGTCAAAGGTCCGATAAGTAGCCAACTGCAAAACCAGAATACTTTGGCTTTGGAATTCTACGGTCCTTTAGGACTAATGTTGGTTTTTCACATGTGATACACAGGTATCACTCCATCTTTTAAAGAACATGTTTGCTAAATAAATTAATAAAATAATCCACATATAAATATAAGATTGTACTATTTATACTGAAAACAATAGCAGAGAGAAGAACTTTAATCACAGAGTTATCTAGGTTATGGAAAAGGCATTCTAATGGCTTAACTGGATTTTATATTTAAGAATGAAGAATAGGATTGATATACTCAAAAAGAGACAATAACTAGTGTTGGCGAGGATGTAGAGAAGTTGGAACCCTCACACCTTCCTGGTGGGGATGCAAAAAGATGCAGTGCTGTAGGAAATTCTTTGGGAATCCCATAAAAGTGAAACATAGAATGACCATGCAGGCTAGCCATTCCACTTCTAGATATATATCCAAGAGAATTGAAGATATATGTCCACATAAAAACATGTGCACAAATGTTCATTGTGGCATTATTCATCATAGAGAAAAAGTGTGAACAACCCATATGTTCGTCAACTGATGAATAGATAAGCAGAATGTAATATATCCATACAATGGATATTATTCAGCCATATAGAGAAATAGAGTAACATGCTATAACACGGGCAACCTTGAATATGTTATGCTAAGTTGAAAAAGCCAAACACAAAAGACCACACATTATATGATTCTATTTATATACAATGTCCAGAATTGGCAAATCCAATTCTGTGGAGACAGAATATCAATTAGTGGTTACCAGGGGTTGGGCGGGGAGGGGTAATGGGGAGTGATTGTTAACTGGTATGGGATTTCTTTGGAGTTGTTGAAATGTTCTGAAATTAAATAATGGGGATGATGGCACAACATGGTGGATACACTAAAAACACTAAACGGGTATAAGTATTATGGTATGTGAATTGTATCTCAAGGAGTAAAAGACGAAGGGGGTGCCTTTGGTAAACCAAACGTGAAAAAGTGGATCCAGGGAGCTTAAAATTTTATAAGCAATTTTTATCACAGATACTTACCAGGTAGTTTGAACAAGTTATAGTCAACATATTCAAATTTGGTATTGGCTCCCTAAGAATATAATAAAGAGTAAATGAATTAAATTTGGATCGTTACAATGTCAATAAAAAGTTTTAAAATTATATTTATGATTTCTAAATAACAGGATATAATTATAAGGAGATGAGATACAAATTGATTCAAGCTAAATTTATAAATGCAAATGCATTCATGTTTAAGGTTAATAGTTTGTCCTTCTCTGAAACTCTCTTGCTTGACTTGAATATTCTATTGATTTGCTGTCTCAGGGTTTACCAGCACACTATAAAAGGATTTTAGTCTCTAAAACATTGCTGTTTATCCTAGAAAATCTGCATGCACTATATCACATGAAATTTTAATTGAGGCATGTTTTATAATAAACGGTGTAACCTGGCATTGTTCTATGTGCTTACATAACAATATCTCAATTGACTATACTCATTCATAGTTAATTAGCTTCTTACCAAAGGGTATTGGCAGAGTTTCCATAATATTCTTAGCAAATAAAATAAGGGATATAAAGAAACTTAAGAGACTCTGAAGGCTTTTATTCCCAGAACTATTACTTCAGTATTTAAGTATAAAACCAATCTATTTCTGGATGCTGGGTCCTCCCTTTAGAAACAAGGGGAAACCTGCTGCCTTGCTGAATCCCAGGCATCATTAGCAGGAGGGAAACCTGCAAGAATAACAACATAGTCCAGGCCAGGAGCAGTATGTAAATACTCAAACTTTCTAGAGAACATGTTTGAGAAAAAGTCTCTTTTTCCTTCCATAGAATATTTTTTAAAAATGTATCAGAGATATGTGAGGACTTTAAATGTAAACCTTAGCCATCCTCCTTCTTGCCTTTAATAACTGCAAATTGCAAAATTACCTGCAAATTTAGTTTGAAACATAAAGGTTGGTTATTTGAATTTGAATTTTGAGGTCACTGATAATATACCTCAAGCTTTCGGGGCGCCTGGGTGGCTCAGTTGGTTAAGCAGCTGCCTTTGGCTCAGGTCATGATCCCAGAGTCTTGGGATCGAGCCCCGCATCGGGCTCCCTGCTCTGCGGAGAGCCTGCTTCTTTCTCCTCTCCCTCTGCCTGCCTCTCTGCCTACTTGTGCTCTCTCTCTATCTCTCTAATAAATAAAGAAAATCTTTAAAAAAAAAAATATCCCGCAAGCTTTCTCTTGTTTCATAGTTCTCAGAACATGAATTCCAGGCTTTTCATTTGGTACCTACATGTCTTTCTGGAGCTGTAATGGATACTTTTTGTTCCAGGTGTGAAGCAATAGGAAAAATACACTAACGCCTGGAACTCTGATTCTTTTTGGAGTGCTGCACCTGACCTTAGCAATTTAAGAGATGGGCTAAACTCAATTTTGAAAGACAATTAGTTAGATGTAGGTGTGTTCTGTGGATAGCATTCCTAGAAAGGAGAAAGTACAAAAGGCATGATGGTGGGAAACCACTTGGGTGCATGGTGGTTAGGGTCCCCTTGTGTTACTCCACTGCCATATACGCCCCTTCCCCTCCCTGCTCTGGGCCCCAGAACTGCCTTTGGGCTACATTAGATATTGCCTCAACCAGACTCTCAGACGTCCAGTGTCTAAGTGGACTTTCCCAGTGGGAGACAGAGGACAATAAAGTCAGACTGCTTAGCCTCCATCTCCCGGGTGCCTCCCCTAGGCGGTGGCTGTGAATGCCCATGTGAAAAGCCCTGGGTGGGCTGAGTTCTTCTACATCTTCAGCTCGGCCACACTTCTTTCTTGACAGACTGTAAAGACAGACAGGGTGAGAGGGACTGGATCACAAAGAGACATAAAGGTTATGCTAAGGAATTTAAATACATTCTGCAGATATGGGGATCACTGAAGGATTTTGCATAAAAAGGTGGTAAATGAGATTTAGTTTTTAAAAAGACAACACTAACAGCAACAAGAAGAACAGATTAGAAGGAAGAGAGTCGGTAAGGAGAAAAGTCACGTAGGAGTCCATTCAAAGAAACCTGGCAGGCAAGGAGGGTCTGAACTAAGGGACAATAGTACGTAGCTAGAAAGGGACACTGACCACACTTACCACTGAAGTAAATGTTTGAACCTAGGTTGTTTTCATTGATAAAACAAGAGTTTTAATATCAATCGTTCAGTAGAATTAAAGTAACATAACAAAATGTATAAAACCGATTACTTTTATTTTATAACAAGTTGTGAATAAGTTTATGGTTCCTACTATATGAAATATTGTTTCCAAAAGGAAACTATTTTATAATGGTACCAACAGTTGTTCGTTTGTTTGTTTGTTTTTTACTATACTTTTCCAGAATAAGTGCTAATTCTATTTGGTTCAAACTCTATTAGTACTCATTGTAAGAAAGCTGGAGAGTAGAGACTAAAAGAGCAAAAGGATTTTGATCATACTATTTCCCTCTCTAGGGTAAACACTTAAAAGTTTGGCATTTATCTTTCTGTTCTTTTTTCCTTTTGTGTGTGTATATACACACACACATACACATATAGGTTTTTAGAATGTTGGTAACTGGCATCACATTCTGCAAGCCTTTGTGAATTAGTTTTAGGCTTTACAATTCCTACTGGAACTTCCCCTCATAAATACAAAGAAAATATTATTTTTACCCCTACGTAATAGTTCATATAGGAACATATCCTGATTTATCTATTTCCTTTGATGGATGTTTAGTCTTTTTTAAAATTTGTTTTTGTTGTTATAATATGTATGCATATCATATGAATAATATTTGTTCACCATAAGGGGACTTCTGTCATATACTCTGAACAGAAGCGTTGCTGGATCAGTAGGATACACACTTTAAAATGTAATAGATACTGAAGCACTCTACGAACTATGGCTACCCCAATCCATAATATGTGTGAATGTTATTTTGTTGCATCCGGCCAAAAGTAGATATTGCCACTTGACTCATTCTTTATAACTTGACAAAGAAAAACATTTTACTATTACATCTTTATGCAGTACTTTGATCACTAATGAGGTAGAGCAATTTGTCTTATATTTATTAATCTTTTTTCCTTCTGTAAATGTTCTGTTTACATTAATTGTCCATTTTTCCATTGAAATGCCATTTTCTTAATTATTTCAGAAGCTCTTTATATTATTGTTCTTGGTTTTATTATATGTAGAAAACAAAGAATATTTTGTCCATTTACCTGGAATGCGGCAGTTTCCATGATACAGAAGTTTTAAAATCCCATGCAATCAAATTGGTAAAACATCTTAATTTTTGATTTCCAGTGTTTATGACATGTTTGAAAGATCTTCAATTTAAGTTTACTGCATTAGTCAGCTCAGGCTGCCATAACAAAATACCACAGACCGGTGGTTAAACAACAGGAATTTATTTTCTCACAGTTTCTGGAGGCTGGGAGTCTGAGATTAGGGTGCTAGCCTGGTCCGTTTCTCATGAGAGCTCTCTCTCCTTGGCTTACGGAAGATTACCTTGTCACTGAATCCTTACATGGTCTTTCCTCAATGTGCGTGCATTGTGTGAGAGATCTCTCTCTCTCTCTAAGGCTATCAACGCTAGTGTATTAGGACCTCACCCTTATCACCTCATTGAATCTTAATTACCTCTAAAAAGCCCTGGGGATTTGGGCTTCAACATATGAATTTGTGGGGGACACAATTCAGCCCATAGCAATTACAAAGAGGCATTCTCCCGATTCTTTTATTTTATTTTTTTTATTTTAAAGATTTTATTTATTTATTTGGCAGAGAGAGAGAGATCACAAGTAGGCAGAGAGGCAGGCAGAGAGAGAGGGGAAAGCAGGCTCCAGGCTGAGCAGAGAGCCCGATGCGGAACTCGATCCCAAGACCCTGAGATCATGACCTGAGCTGAAGGCAGAGGCTTTAACCCACGGAGCCACCCAGGTGCCTTCTCCTGATTCTTTTAAACAGATATTTAATTCATCTGGAATTTTATTTTTATATCTATACAGAATTAGTTTTCTGAAACATGGATCTAACTTATTTTTCCATGTTGATACAATTTTCCCAATATTATTTATTGAATCCCTTTCTTTTCTCACATATTGATATGAAATATCAGTATTATAGTATAAAATAATTCAGTGGATGCATGAATTATCTGGACTTTCTCTATTCCGTTAATTCACTAGTTTCAGCACCAGAGCCACCTTTTTAAATTTCTGGAGTATTACTGCATGCTTTGACATTTATTAATCATCTTATGGGTATTAAAATTTTCTAGGCTATTTTTATCCAAACTGTTTTTGAAATCAACTTTAGAAGTTATAAGAGTTCACTTATGAAATAAAAAAGTTTACTGGAAATTCAAGCCTTCTTTTATATGTCTTTCAGTACGTTAATAGAGCTCAAGAATCTCACCTGCTTCAGGCAGGATTGCAATTAACTACAAAGAACGTGGTCAGAAGGGGCGCCTGGGTGGCTCAGTGGGTTAAGCCTCTGCCTTCGGCTCAGGTCATGATCTCAGGATCCTGAGATTGAGCCCCGCATCGGGTTCTCTGCTCAGCGGGGAGCCTGCTTCCCCCCCTCTCTCTGCCTGCCCCTCTGCCTACTTGTGATCTCTCTCTCTGTCAAATAAATAAATAAAAAGATCTTTAAAAAAAAAAAGAATATGGTCAGGAATCTGTCCCCCACCACCTCTAGCTTGTCCCCACCTCCTTTCATTGGCTTCCCTCTAAGCCATCTATGGATCATCCCTCCCAGAGTCAAGATGGCTACCAGAAGCATGAAGAGTCTATTACAAACAAGCAGCCATTCTGAAAACCAAGTATCTCTGTTCCAATAATTCCTGAAATTGTCATGATTTTCTTCTCAGAAATTTTTGCCTTGTGTGAGCAACATGCCCAGCTCTGAGCTAGTCTCAGTCTCCAGTGAGGTAGATTGTCCTAACTGCTCAAGTCCTGACTGGGCCCACCACCAAATGGATTGGGTTATCCCAACCTGCCCTATACAGACTAGAAGTGATGTGGTGGTTCTCAAAGTAAAATCCAGATGGTATTCTAATCAGAATAAGGAAAAATTGGTATCAGTAGTCAAAAAAAACAAACAAAAAACAAAAAACCAAACCTGTTCACTACCCCAGTGTACCTTGTTTCTTTTATTTCTTTCTCATTTCCTTTCTTACACTGGACTGAACTTTCTTTGTGATTTATATCTCTATTTTCCTTTAGTAGTTTGGCATTTTAAGTCACATTTTTATGATTCTGGTATATAACTTTTTAAATGGCCATTTACCAATATTACTTGACTGCCCAGAATCTGAAGTCCCAACAAATAATTAGAGATTCTCACAATGTGAGTCTTCATAGAATCCAAAAAGCCAAATGGTTTTTCTCCCTGTACTCTGGCAATGAGGGGCAGGCAAGTGATTCACGTTCAACTAATTATATGTTTTTCCCTGGGATGTTGAATAGAAACAAGAAATAGGTATAAATTACAGTTCTTTGTGTCAGATGATGATGGAATCTGGTATCTAGCAGTGGCTGGAACAATGATAACACCAGTTTCTGTTTGCAGGATTAGCACCAGTGTGTTAAATAAATGAGTTCTGTGGTATGACAGTGAGTGGGCCTCTGGCCATAACACTCCCTCTGATTTCTGCTGATTTCCTGATCCCTGTTCTCCAATCTTCCTATTATTAGGAACTTAATTTCCTTTGAATCAATCTACTTCTGCCTAATTTAAGCTAAATGAATTTATGATGCTTCAAACAAGGACCCTGTCTGATAAAAACTTAAATTTTTGGGGCGCCTGGGTGGCTCAGTGGGTTAAAGCCTCTGCCTTCCGCTCAGGTCATGATCTCAGAGTCCTGGGATCGAGCCCCGCATCGGGCTCTCTGCTCTGGAGGGAGTCTGCTTCTCCCTCTCTCTCTCTCTCTCTCTCTCTCTGCCTGCCTCTCTGCCTACTTGTGATCTCTTTCTCTCTGTCAAATAAATAAATAAAATCTTTAAAAAAAAAAAGTATGGAAACAATCCAGCTATTTAAAAAAAAAAATTTTTTTTGTACATATTCCTCTATAATTTTATCATGCATAGAATTATTTTAAATGGAGAAATAGAATAGATGAATTAGGATGAAATAAAATTTGTTTAAATAAAGAACAAATAACGTCTTTGGAAGGAGTCCACTGAGCAAAAAATGCAAGAGATCAGGGTGAATGAGATTTAAAAAAATAGAAGACATTGAAATGTGAGTTGACAAAAAGTGAAATAGAAAGGAAAACAAAACAAACATGTAAGTGTATAAAAAGTTGTAGGGAGCTACCAGGGAGAGGGAAGTATAAAAGTTGGAAAATTGAGCAAAATGAAACAAAGATGGAAAAAGGACCAGAGAGTGTGTGCTGAATACGGAGGAGACAAATAAACAAGATCAAATATAGATGTGATTGGAGATAGCAATGATAGCAATCAAAACAATAACAAAACAAATATTTAAAGCATTCATTAAAAAAACTTTTCTATTTGGGCTCCTGGGTGGCTCAGTCAGTTAAGCGTCCAACTCTTGATTTTGGCTCAGGTCATGATCTCAGTGTTGTGAGATCCAGCCCCGTGCATGCTGACTAGCAAGTTTGCTTGAGACTCTCTCTCTCCCTTTGACTCTCCCCCTGCTCAAGTTCTCTCTCTCTCTCTCAAATAAATAAACAAATAAATAATTTTTTTTAAAAGAGAAATTTTTTTTTATAATAACTGATTTACACTTCCACAGTGAATACTGAACTGTGAAGGTTCAAACAATATGCTTTGGTAAAATTATTGAGATTTATATTAGGACAGCTGTAAAAATTCAAGACATTTTTGAAGAGAAAGTAGTCAAGCTGACCTTCGATTTCTCCACAGAAATATACAATAACAGAGACAGTGGAAGAACACTTACAAGATATATTGCCAAAGAAAAATTTCACCAGACATACTTAAATTGGCAGAGACAGTATTATTCAATAACTATTACCATAGCGAGGAGAAATTGTCAATCCCTCCAAAACAAAAGTTGGGATTGTTTTTTTAGCACTGGGGCAAGATAGAGCAAAGGTACTGATGGGCATCAGGGAGGAAGATGGTCAATGTAGGGACATAGGCCATCCGTGTTTGCTAGTTGGCACATACTGAAGTTAGGCTCCTACTGGTCCCCAAAGACAGGGAGATAGAGGCTCTATGTTTCTTGATGATTACATTTCAAAGGGATGGCTCCCAGGTTCTTGAGAAAGACATTTCTAGGTTATAAAACTGGCAAGAGTTTAGGAGAAAATTTACATTTCAAAGGGGGCAGAGAAAGAATGTACAATTGAAAGTCTTTAAAGTAAATGCTCTAAGAAAAGGGAATTCAGAAGCCTATCATAGGATGAAATATGTTAAAATTAGTCAAACTGAGGGGAATAATAAGGCTGTTTTGGTCAATATGAGGAAAGAAAAGTGTGAGCCAAGAATTTTATATTTATCCAGGCTAGCCCTCATCTAGACCAGCTCTGTGATGAGAAGGAAATTTGTTCCCATGTATGAGGGGGCTGGCACCAGCCCGGGCAGGCAGGAGTATGGGGCATCCTTTCCTGGCATGTCTCTGTTCTCCTTGAAGCCTGTATTCAGATTGCCTTAATGTGGACTTGGGGAGAATCAGAGGCCCAAAGTGCCAGGGCAGCCTTCTGGTTGGCATTCACAGAACAGCCTGGCCCATGCCAGCCATAGGCCCTGTCTCCATGTCGGGGAGGAGAGGCCTGTCTGGGAGAGTGCTGCTGCCTTTTGTTCTCCCAACACCCTGTAGAACTTGTTTGGAATGTATTTAAATCAGTGCAAGTGTATCAATCACAAGTTCAATTCTGGCCTTTTTTGTCTAGTTTCCTTTGGTGAAAGGAATGCAATCTTAAGGATATTTAACTGGGTTAATTATGAACAATTTTAAGGTAGAATGCAATTTTAAAGATATTTAACTGGGTTAACTATGAACATACAAGGACTTAGAAAATATTGTTGCCATGATTTCTTGGCGTGCTTGAGGAAACCCGTAGAACGTCAGTCATTGCAGAAGGTGACCACAGGAAATGTGGCAGGAAACCTGGTGGTGAGGAGCTGTGCAAGAAGTGGGACTCAAACAAATTAGGAGGTTTAGGTAGCAGAACGGAATTTAAGGATTGTGTTCCTTGATAACGTACAATGATACAACTAGTAAAACTAGGAAGGAGAAGGGAGGAAGACTATCAGACACAATTTATGTTTATCACTGACTCATCCCTGATAGCTGGAAGGAAATAGGATGCCATTTAGATCTAGAAACATAAGATACTAATGTCAAGCATTACAAAAGTCAACATTGAAAAGGAAAATATTATTTACTGAAGTTGGGTGATAGAGAACAGAATAAGTACAGTAGAAAAGGAAATAAAACATTTGTATGATTCATCAGAATAAGGATCCCATGGGAGCTATATGAAAATAGGGACCTGTAGACATTATGTTAAATTATATCCATAGAGAAAAACACCAGAACACATTTACTAACTTTTTAAAATTTGAGACTAACATGCACACAAAAGAACATATACTCTATAGTGTATAAATTTTTAAAACACAGAAAAGTTTTAAAAATCGGCAAAACCAGCGCAAGAAATAATAAATGCAGATATAAGGAGCAGAACTTAATAAAGTAAATTAGAATAACTGTACAATAGAGCAACCTCAAAAGTCAGCACAAAAACTAATAATTTTTTAAGTTATTGACTTTATGTCCATTAATGGAGGAATTTAGATGAAATCGATGAACTCCACCAGAAACACAACTTAATAAAATGACATGAGAAAAAATTAAAAATCTCATAACTATCAATGAAATTTAATTAGTAAATAAAACTTTTCTTTAATAAAATCTCCAGGATAATATAGGCTTACCAATAAACTCTACTAAACATTTTAAAAAGAAGTACATCAATCTCACATAAATTCTTTCAGATAACAGAAAAAAAGAAAACATCCCTAACTCATTTTATATGGCCAAAATAAATTTTTTTAAGATTTATTTATTTATTTGTCAGAGACAGAGAGAGCACAAGCAGGCAGAGTGGCAGGCAGAGGCAGAAGGAGAAGCAGGCTCCCTGCTGAGCAAGGAGCCCTATGTAGGACTTGATCCCAGGACCCTGGGATCATGATCCGAGCCAAAGGCAGCCACCTAACCAACTCAGCCACCCAGGCATCCTTGGTCAAAATAATTTTGATATCATAAACTGAAAGGAAAACTGCAGTCTGATGTTTTTCATGGACATACACACATAGACATATCCTAAAATACGGGAAAAACAAAACGAAACAAAAACCCTGAAACAGATATTCATCAGAATACTTTAAAAATAACAAGACATGATGATTAAGGTAGGTTTATACTAAGAATACAAGGTTGATTTAAAAATCAAATCAATATAGTTCAACCATAAAATAAATTTAAAAATGAGAAAAATCATGTCAACATTTTAATATAGGCAGAAAAAGTGTTTGATAAAACTAACTTCCATCCATGGAAGTTAGAAATATCAAGAAATGTCAAATAAAATATCAAGAAAAAGTAATTGATAAACTTAGAGCACATTGGAGCACATGACTAATGATAAATGATGACTTATTCTTTGCCTGAAATGGGGAATGACACACAAATGCTCATTACTCACAAATCCATTCAACATTTTGCCAAAAGTCCTAGACAGAACAGTGAGAAAAAAGAAGATATAAAGATTGGAGAGGAAGGGGCGCCTGGGTGGCTCAGTGGGTTAAGCCTCTGCCTTCGGATCAGGTCATGATCTCAGGGTCCTAGGATTGAGCCCCGCATCAGGCTCTCTGCTCAGCAGGAAGCCTGCTTCCCCCTCTCTTTCTGCCTGCCTCTCTGCCTACTTGTGATCTCTCTCTCTCTGTCATATAAATAAATAAAATCTCTAAAAAAAAAAAGATTGGAAAGGAAGAGATAAAAGTGCCATTATGCACCACCAATGTGCAGATGAATATTGAAAATACAAAAGAAACTATAATACATTGTTATGAATAGTGATTTTTTTAAAGTTGCTGGATACTATAATGAAAAACAAAACAAATATAGTTTTTCTGTATACTAGCAATAAACAGCTACTAAGACATTTAAAATATGCCATTTTTAATAACATCAAAAATGTAAAATATTTTCTATAAATCCATACTTATATAAAATATAAATCTAATGATGGATGCATAAGATCTCTAATAAGCAACCTATAAAACATTAAGCTACTAAGCCACCCAGTCACCCCCAAACTGTTTTAAAATTACAACTGAACAGTCTTTGTGGTCCATAAATAAATTCTGGCTTTCTCAACCCACCCACCCTTGGAGGACATTACATATCAAAAGATTTTTAGGTTAGAAATCCAAAGTGTCTGAATAAATGTATTCAAGAGGCAGAAAACAAGTTGCCAGATAAATTTTAATGTCAGATAAACAATTTTTAATCTGAGTACATCCCATGCAATATTTAGAATTACTTACGCAAAACTTATAACTTATTTTTCTCAAGTTCAAATTTAACAGGGGGTCCTACACACACACACGCGCACCCACACCCACACATTTACTCTGGCAGTCTGAGCAGAAAAAAGCTATATTTTACTATAGATTTATAAATAATTTCTACTATGTTTCTCTAATATCTTTCTCCTCTTTATTAAAAAAAAAACAACGGTTAAGATCCATATTTACATCTCTGTCTATAAAGGAATAGATAAATGAACAATCTAATTAACATTAATTCTGTTCACACTTTTGCTTTGAACATTAATTATTTAAAGATTTAATTAAGACCTCAATTTAAAATTTAGTTCATATAAGTGTTTAGGAATCTTAGATTTGTAAAATGAAATAAAAAACTGGTACATTTTAATTACAGTTGTAAAATGCAAATGCCATTTCATTTAGCAATAGAGGAAGAGAAACAAGCAAAAAGAAACTTACTTTGAAGCGAGGAGTAATTTTGCACAGTGTTCCTTTCTACTACAAACAGTAATCCACATTCTTTTATTTAATTGTTATATGTACAAAGAAGAAATATAACTCCCATCATCTTATGCTTCTTATGAGGAATAGTAACTAGTGCCTCAATCTCTGTTATTCGAGCAATCCTCCTTTAGGTGAAGACTATGAAGTACCATGTGTGATTTGCTTTTTTTTTTTTCTTTTTCAAGTGTTTATTTTAATTCCAGTTAGTTAACATACAGTGTAATACTAGTTTCAGATGTAGAATTTAGGGATTGGTCACTTATATACAGCACGTGGTGCTCATCACAAGTGACTTTTTATTTTTTTAATAAGTATTTCCTTAAAGTAGTTCTTGAAATATTTCAATTATTTTATGGCATTGGATGTATGCGTTATAGTTATTTAATATTTTGATTTAAAACAATTCAATTGGCATACATAAAGAAAAAAATAACTTCATTTACACATTATTAAATAAGAAGCATCAATATTTTTTTAAAAACCCCACTGGTTATAAAAAAGCACCAAATGAATTTTTCCATATTTTATCTATAATCCTTACTCTTTATTTAGCATCTTTTTTTTCTCTTTGTCTTTTTTTGCATACACATAGGATACTTTGCTGATTTTTGGTAATTGTAAATAGGCTATAAAATTAGGCCATCTGGGCAAAACTTTCAGAAGACAATGATGGCAATGATGATGATGATGATAATGCCATTTAGCATTCAATTAGTTGCTCATTTAATTCTCATGGCCCTAGGAAACTTGTGTTGTTATTAGCTCCATTTTTATAGCTGAGGAAACTGAGGCCATTTAAATAGTTTAAGTAACTATTTAACTTCTCAAAGGTAGTAAGAGTCAGAATAAGATATTAGGGCCAGGAAGCTGGGCTCCAGAGATTTATCTTTTTCAAACTAGCACAGTTTTTAAAATAAAAGGTGCACTAAAAGTAATGAAAATTGTTCAATTGTTGATATATATATATGTTGTTGTTGTTGTTGTTGTTGATATATTTTTGACAGTAGATTAGTTTATGTTGATAGACATAAAATAATGTTTTCAAAAGTATTCGATGATAAAATTCTTCCTAAAAATAAAAATAGCATAGGTAACAAAATGAAACTGGAACTTATATTTACCAAAAAATACCTATATATTTTAAAGATTTTATTTTTAAGTAATCTCTATACCCAATACAGAGCTCAAACTTACAACTCTGAGATCAAGAGTTACACACTCTACTGACTGACCCAGTCAGGCGCCCCCAAGAAATATTTTAAAAATATACGATCAGGATAGGGGAACCTGGGTGGCTCAGTTGGTTAGGCATCCAACTCTTTATTTCTGCTCAGGTCATTATCACATTGGCCTCTGTGCTGGGCATGGAACATGTTTGGGATTCTCTCTCTCCTGCTACTCCTCTTTCAATAAATAAATAAATAAATAAATAAATAAATAAATAAATAAATAATAGATAAGTGAATAAATAAATAAAATTTAAAAATTTAAGACAAATTAAATATAAGCAGGATAATTAATTTTGGCACTTAGTCACATTGCCTTTAAATAAATTTTTTAGCACTGTAAAATTGGGATTTTTTTTCCTAATGAATGCATTTTTAATACATTTAATTCACTTCTTTTAATTTTTCATAAAATTGGCATGATCTCCCTCTCAAGGATTTATTTTATAGTTAATGAATTTGAAATTATTTGTTGGAATCTTCTATTAACTCCTCTCTGTAGAACATAACAGTTTTTATTATATATCCTCTTACTGCAGGTGTTGAGATACCCAGTATGCTCAGAGCAAACTATGTGAAAAGAACATCCTCAATTCAATTTTCAATTAAAATGCATAAATATTTTAGGTCAAATATTCTCGTAAGTACCATCATTTACTTCCATTCATGTTATTGTCTTGGACAAATATGTTTATAAGTTAAAACTCACCAAAAGATTTTAATTCATGATTTATTTGAATTTTCAGCAAAATGTAGTTGCCACAAAAATCAAATGTCTTTTAAAAGTGGACTCGAATCCAATTAAAACTATGAGCTTCACTCTACTAAAACTGAGCTTGACTTTTTCCCAAAGACATGATATCATGGCGCACAATTATGTAACTTCAGTATAAAATTCTATATGCTTTTTGCTTGCTGGGTTTAATTTCTTTCATTTCTCTTCATTTCTGTAGGGATATATTTCAATATGTCTTTTTTGCTTTATTTTCAATAACTTTCAATTCACTAAAGCTTCAAAAGTTGAAAAATTTTGGCACTCTATTCATTGAATCCTTTAGCTAAAGATTTCCAAAATTTCAAAACAAATGCAACCCAGATCAGAAGTTTCATTTTCAAACGTTAGCAAGAGCATCTATAATTGTGAAATATTTCACCTTTTATTCAATCAAGTTCCAAAGCATTACTTAAATTCTATGAATTGAGTTAAAAATGAATCATTTTTGGAATTAATTCACTTTCTTTTTGGAGTCAGATGCCACTGATATAATACTGACATCATTTAGCGATGTCAAGTTTTTCTGCTAATGGAGCAAACTTGCAAACTCTTTTCATACGTACATAAGAAAACTTGAAATTAAAAATGAATGAAATTTGGGGTACTTTGATTAGCTCCGTCCATTGAATGACCAACTCTTGATTTTGGAGCAAGTTATGATCTGAGGGTCGTGAGACTGAGCCCAATGTTGGGATCCACGCTCAGTGGAGTCTGTTTGAGATTCTTTTTCTTTCCCTCTTCCGCTGCCCCTCCCCCCACTTGCATGGGTGCTCTAAATAAATAAATAAATTCTTTAAAAAATGAGTGAAATTTGTAAGAATAATTTGTTTATCTAAATGAAAAATGACATGCAGTGATGTGGACATGTGCCTTCTGCAGCTCCACATATAAAATTATTCTCATTAAAAGTCTTCTTAAAATTACTATTAGCTTTTGAAGTAGATGAAAATGCTTATTCAGCGAATTTCTGTTTTTCATGTGTCAAGGGACATCTCCACAGCCTTAGGGAAGCATGACAAATGTTGACAAATAATTTGTGCAATTCAGCAAGAATCATTAACTTTCTAGAGAAGTGCAAATGTAGCACTTATTTTTAAATTTTACATGCATTTGGGTTTTTTGAGCTCATTGCAGCTTTTAAGAGTATCTTTCAAAAACACAAAAATCAAATAGCACAGATTTACACTACAAAATCACTCTAATAAGAGATTTCAGACTATTTTCTATATACTCTATGGCTGAACTACTTAACTTCTATTTCCTGTAAATAAATTCTACATACTAGTAACCTATAATTTACCATACTTTCCACTGACCCTACCAACTAACCCAACCCTACTGGTTGCCTGGCGGCCTTTTGCCTCTTGAAGCCATTGACACAGGTCATAGCATAACTAGCTCTAGCTTCTAGGGCTGCAAGAAGCAAGCAGAGTTGAGTACTTTTTCCATTGATCAACTGAAACCTAGATTTTCCTGTCAACACATACTTCGTTGTATCAGCAAGTACCTGCTGGCTCATATTTAGGTGTTTGTTAATTATGGAAAGCTTTGGGGGTAGGAGAGATGGGTTATTACAGGTCTTCTTTAAGATTTAATGACATGTTAAAGTCAGCATTCTATTCACTATACACATCTTTGTGCCTTTTCTCAAACAGTATTAGATAAGACCATGACAGAAGCTAGAAGTACAAAGTCAAAGAATAATAGATTCTCATTTGTCCAAAGTCACTAATAAAATAGGGTAAATTTAGGATTAAACGCAGGTAGCCTTGCTTCAGAGCTCTTGAATTTCAGAAACTTTTGGAAGTAAATTATAATTTATATGGCCCAATGGGTTTAAAGATCACTAAAAATGGAATATTTTGCAACAGACAGACAGATCTATTTTCCTTCATCCAAGCTAGATTCTTTGTCCTCACACTGGCTAAGAGTTTTACAGGCATCCCAATCACTGGGCCAGTCCTTTGTAATGAGGATGAAAGACAGAGAACAATCCTAAAATACATTCTGTATCAGAGTATCAGGTCAGAATATAAACAGGTAGATTGGCAGAAAGAAAATGGGGAAGCTGCCTTTAAAAACAGCAGACAAATCTCATAAGATAGCCCTCTGCTTTGCCTTGAACTGAAAATCTAAAACCACCGCTTACAATTTTTATCTTTTTTCACTCCGCCATACTATTTTTGGTTTGTATCTATTGTGCCTGGAGTATTAAATACTTTCCACACTGAGCTCTCTCTTCTTCTTTTTCAAAAGCAGTCTGCAAAACATTGTCAGATTAGTATTCCAAAAAACTGTTTTGTATGAGCCAATCATTTAGCTCAGAAGTCCTTAAGAGTTTCAGTACTATCTATAAAGTTCACAATAAAGTTCAAGGTCCAACGGACCCTCCTATCTTCCATAATCATCCACTGCCTGTTTCCCGTACTCCACTATATTCCCATCTTTTTCTGTACATATGTATGTACATTACATCCTCTGCTCTGAGGGTACTAATGCAAACAGCTCCCAAACCTGTCACCCACGTTCATATCACTCCACCCACATTCTTACTATTCTTTCAGGCTAAACCGTTCTCCACCCCACTCCCCATTTCTATTAAGTATATTTCTTTTTAGAGATGCAACTCAAGTCCCAGTGCTTGCCTCCCCATTTCAGACACAACATAGATCTTGCCTGCCCTTACCTAAACATTGTTGTTATTCATATCGCTTTGTGTTATATTCCATAGAATTCAGCTTTCTCTTCTCAAAATGAACAGCTTCTTCAGACAAAGACCATTGACTATACCTTTTATATATCATATGATACCTCACATAGATCCGTAAATATAGTCAGAGCTCAGTAGACCCATATTCTATTAATAAAATCCATCAGTAACTGGTCGCTTCTCAAATTATCAACTGTAGAATATATTCGTTTATTGTAAGATAGTGACATTTGGACTTTACCCAAGATAGAAAATCAACACAGTCACAAAGTGAGCATCCAGAAACAGCAAATACATGAGAGATCTTTGTAAAACAACTACAACAACAAAATACTAAACTAAAAAACTTTTGAGGAATCAGAAGAGAACTACTTCTGATACATTTGTTTTCTGGGCTTTTAAACTATTTACAGTGGCTCTTCTTCCCCTGAGTTTACTTTTCCATATTCAAATTTAATGCAGAATGTGATTGAATTGTTTCTCATGCCATAATTAGATTAAGTATTGGCTTCTCAAGCCTAAAATCTAGAAGTTAAAAGAATTTTAAATATCACTTCTACTTATTCTAATATTGTTCAAATAAGGCATGACACACTAGCACAGAGCTTTGTCCTAAATAACTGTAGATGCAAAAAAGGCAAAATAGTTTTTTATTCACTCCCCGATTCCGAAATCAGGGCTACAACGATGCTCTGGTCTCAGTGCCGAACAGAGATACTCATTAGAAATGTTGAGGCTCAGAGAGATGCTGCCAACAAATTTTTAAATATTAAATTGAATAAATGAATATTGATGTATTCATTCATTTCTGTTCACAGAAAGTCAGAGTCATGGATCTTATGAGAATCAATGGGAGCTTTCACATGAAAATGAGTTAAAAATACTAATGGCAATAATAGTGATCATTTTACAAATGAAGATAAAGAAAGGAAAGATTTGTGTCAAACAGACCATACCAAAAAAATGAGAACAGCTATTTAAGGAAATGGTATTGTTATTTTAAAAAATGTAAATATTTGCTGAAGTGGGTTCTATCTTTTGAAAATGTTTAATAAGATATGTATATTATCTATGAGAAAATTTAGGAATAAGAATCATTCATTCAAAATATTAACTCTGAGGCTAAATTCCATTGTTAAGAAGTTAAAAATCTGCCATAAGCCAAAACGAATAGTTTTCTGTTTCAATTTGAGAAAGAATATTGATTAAATGTGAAATAATTTTCAAACTTTTCATTTCCCAAAAACTAAAATAGGACAGAGCACAAATTAACTAGGAAAAAATCATTTTTACTTACTATTTTCCAGGTCCTACTTTTCAATCAGAAGCCAATTGATAATGAACAATGTGATGAAATGGATGTAGTTAGGATAGAGAACAAATTTGTAGCCTTAAAACCGGGAGCTGGGGCACCTGGGTGACTCAGTGGGTTAAGCCTCTGCCTTCAGCTCAGGTTATGATCTCAGGGTCCTGGGATCGAGCCCCACCGGGGCTCTCTGCTCAGCGGGGAGCCTGCTTCCCCCTCTCTCTCTGCCTGCCTCTCTGTCTACTTGTGATCTCTCTCTCTGTGTCAAATAAATAAATAAAATCTTTAAAAAATAAAATAAAATAAAATAAAACTGGGAGCTATCTCATTTTTTGAAATTGTGATCCAGAAGGTAATGATTTCGGTTACTCGAATGCCAGGCAAATCCATGAAGAATGCTAAAATCCCACTAACCATGTTGCTGTCCTCCTGGTATAGATTGATAGTAAAATGGCCAGAGCTCATTTGACTACCTACATTCTGTGAGATAAGCATAAATGCAATTATAAGATTGTTCTACAATTAAGATGCTCTATGTATGGATGTCTGGGTGGCTCAGTTGGTTAAGCATTGGCCTTCGGCTCATGTCAGGATCCCAGAGTCCTGGGATTGAGTCCTGCATCAGGCTCTTTGCTCAGAGGGGAGCCTGCTTCTCCCTCTGCCTGTGGCCCGCCCATTTGTTCTCTCTCTCTGACAAATAAATAAATAGACTCTTTAAAAAAAACTCTATATTTGAAAAATCCAGACCTACGCTTTTATAGTCTCATGTTAGTTCAAATCTGTATTTCAGAAAACGAGGGGCAGATTTTTTAAAATATGGCATAGGAGGTAAAATAGCAAAATGGCATAAATTAAAGGCTATAATTGAATATACGTAGAAGCAAATATAGACACACTGGCAAGACTGGAAGAAAAATTTGAAGAAGTAAAAGATATGGTGCTGCATTGTAAAATATATGGATCCGACTTAAATTTCCCCCTCTCAACACCCTCCTTATGTCTGCCTGCTCCCCCTCTCCTCCCATTCCCATAGATTATACAAACATCCACTTAAAACCTGTTAGTTTCTTTCTTTCTTTCTTTTTTTCTTTTTAGCAATTTCTACAATGTAAGTGGCCATGGATATGTAGGCGGGTGTTTTTGGCCTCTGAAATTGATGGCTACACGGTTGTACATCCCAAGTTATTCTCTCACTTAGGAATCTCTGTTTCTCAGGATCTCTCTTCTTACTGTGGTCTTCTTGCACCTGTCTGTTCCCAAAGCTCTGTGCAAGAAGCAGACTGGTCTTCTCTCCTCCATGTCCTTTCTTCCTTTCTCTCTTGCTGCACAAATTCCTGTTTTCTCTTCAACATGTCGTTTCTATTTCCCTACCTTGAATAACAAGTAAACTTTCTTCCCATACCCCCGGCCAATCTTTCAGAAAATGTTTTATCGGGGTGCCTGGGTGGCTCAGTGGGTTAAAGCCTCTGCCTTCGGCTCGGGTCATGATCTCAGGGTCCTGGGATCGAGCCCCGCATCAGGCTCTCTGCTCAGCAGGTAGCCTGCTTCCCCCTCTCTCTCTGCCTGCCTCTCTGCCTGCTTGTGATCTCTCTCCTCTCTGCCAAATAAATAAATAAAATCTTTAAAAAAAAAAAAAAAAAGAAGAAAACGTTTTATCAAATGCAAGACCCCTTGGGAGGTAAGCCCCAGGCCTTGGAATCTGGGGTCTTGATCTATGCTGTCTTACCTCTAGAGTTCTAGAAGAACAACTCATTTGGACTTGATTTTCAAACAGGTAAGTTAAGAAACATTTGTTAGATGATTATCATGCTCCGGACTCTCTGCTGGCTCTACCTCCCTTTGACCATGGGCCTTTCTTTCCCTCTCCTTATGCTGGTATCATCTTGTCACACCTGACATTCTGCCACTGGTCTCTGTCTTTCCATCTCTCTTTGCCAACAGGTGTAGTATGAATTCAATTAAGACATGAAGACATGGTGTCTTGTTGTTTTGTTTTGTTTTTTAAGAAAAATAGAAAAGAAAAGAAAGGAGAAAGGAGATTGACCATGGAATATGTATCTTTAGAAAAGAATAATTCAGATTTCTAATTCAAAAAAATAATCAAGAAAAATGTATTTTTGAATCAGATTTACAGCTATGTGTCCATCCACAACATGCTCAAGTTCACAAGCAGTCATTACCAAGGAAGGAAAATAGGGCCTCTTTCGCATTTTCCCCTCTCCCTGGGGATTATTGGTCTAGTAACAATAAGATGCTAAAGAAAAGAATGTCACTGTATTTCCATATTAGATCATTTTGACCTTCATTTACAATGATGCACAAACCCTGATTTTGTCCTGTGCATTCAAGGCCAACATTCTCTTGTTAGGCAATGACTGGATTCTATTAAGAGCCCTTCTCAATAGCAAAGATGTCACCTAAAAGTGTATTTTAAATAGTTGTAGCTGGTTCCCTGGGGAGGAGTCTCGTGTCACTAGTTTAAGGCAGCAGTGATGGCTGTTATCTAGAAAGCAAGCTAGGATGATACCTAAGGAGATGTGTGCAAAACTGCCTTTCCCCGGGAGGATTTGGGCAACTGACAGGCATTGTGTTAAATCAGTCACATGGATCATAACATCAACTGGAGAAAATATTGCAGGTGTTGTCAATATCTGAAAAAAAAAATAAAGGTAAGAAAGAAAAAAAAATCCTTCTATCAGAGAATATCTGTCATACTAAAAATAGAAGTGAAAGCCTTTATAGGATTCTCCCCACAGCCTTTATTAAGGACATGCACCACCTAGGATTCTCCTTGTGGATGGATTTTATTTCCACTCTGATGTGTGCAATGACTGCTATTACCTTATGTGAGAACACATTTAAATGCCATGCCAGCTCAAATGAAAGTAGTCAGACTCTGCGGTCAGAAGGAGTAGCGTGCTGTAAGGTTTGCTGTTTGGCTTCAAATCTCCCTTAAGGCATATAATGAGCTGACGTGAGAAGGGCTCTGTTATATACTAGAGCTTAGAGTTGAAAGTGACTTTTATTTCTTGGCTGTGCCAAAATGAGAGCATATGCATGTATTGGTGTGTGCGCGCATGTCTAGCAATAGACACCAATAGGAACACAAAAGCAATTTTGTGGATAACCCTCCTTTCCTTGGGTTCATTCACGCATGTGGTAAATTATGTGACCTGCAATGAATCCGTGTATAATGGACCAAAAATATCCAAGGGAGCGAAGGCCCCCAGGAAAGTAGAAAGAGATGCTGTAAGTACAAGCATTGCTTATTGTCTCGTACTTTCTTGACCTTTTCTTCATTTAAGGTGATTCCAATGCCCGGAGCCAGGCTATTAAATTAACAACATGAGAAATAGTCTCTCTTTTCACGCGGTGCAAATGTGCCTGGGAAAGTAACACCAATTTACTACCTAAACTAACACTGACAGAGAAAACTAGGGGGCATGATAATGTGCTTTAGGATTTAATGTATTAGCATTTATTCAAAGATCCCGTTTATATTTTGTTTCTCTCTCTCTTTGCTCCATTTTGTATCAAATGATATTTTACCACTTTTAAAGGACCAGAAATGAAAGTGCTCACAGCTGGGGAGACACAAACCAGAATTCCTTGGGACCAAAACCTTAGTTTGAGTAAACATCAGATTGTTTTGCTGAATCTGTCAATAAACCAATGATAGCTGATGAAAGAAAGGTTGTTTACCGAGGGGGTGAAACCGGGAAGTAGGTTGTGAACTCCAGGGGCATAAGCCTATCACCACCCAAAAGAGTTGTCAATGGTGTGGGGTTGTGCACTCCATGATGACTGGTCCTCAGGTGACCGCCAGACACAGCCAGGACATGGCTGAGGTAGTCTCTGTTGGTAATGCCATCTCATTCTGTCCAGATGAATGGTCTCTGGGAAGACCAATGTAATCACTAGGAGAAAGGAGAAAGGGCACCAAAAATAAAGAACCCACACACAAGAGCAGGGGCTGCGATCACAGGACCGGGGCTGAAGCTCATGAGTGCTCCTAAGCAGAGACTAGCTCGTGGGTGTGTGTGGGTAAATCCAGGGCAGAGCAAATGCCAGAGTCTTCTCCAGACTCCAGCGGAGCTTGAAGGTCCCCATCTTCTTGGTAACCTTGTATATAGCACGACATCATCAACCACACAGAGCGCGTGGTGCTATGGTCCGATTGCAGTCACTCTCACAGGTCACCGTCCCCTTTCTCACCAGTTCACATGGCCCTTCTAAGAAGAGCCACAAATGCTATACACAGCAGAGCCTTGAAGTAGCTACTTCCCCATCTCCAGAGCTTTCAAAGGTTCGGTAAGAAGCTCGCTTTAATTTGCTTGGGATAAAGGCTAATTACAAGGATATGTGTTCTTGGGGGAGGGGGGGCTCAGTTCTTTGGTATATGGGATATATTTCTTTTTTGGTATACATTCCTCTAGGGCTTATCTTTCATTTCCTACGGTTCCCACCTTCTCACCTACTTGAGGTTGGGTTTATCTGAAAGGGATTTTGGCTTATGCATCTATAATTATGCTTATTTAATTTCTCTGGAAGGATAGGAACAATGTGTTAGCCTTATCAGTGCAAACTTGGCACTCTTTACCATCAGATTTTCAGCTTCCATTAGGATCATAGTAAGCTAAGCTAGAGGAAGAAAAAAAATAAACTCTCTTTCTAAAGGTCAGTCTTCTTAATTAAATGAAAACTCAGGCAGCAGCATTGTAAAACGAAATGACTATAGCCTGTGCTCTTTCTGAGGAGACCCTCTAAGGTATCGCGCTGACCTGCTGAAAGCAGGCCAAGCTGAATTATTCCCTGATGGGTAGGAGGGTGCGGCGTTACAATGGTAGTTCGTATTCGGCAAACAAATGGAATTGATTGTGTGTGACTGTGGCCACGCTGGAGGCTTCAATCTTGCAGAGGCCCTCCGTGTCCAGCCCACCTCGTTGTCACCTCACTGCCTTTGACTTACTAGCACCACGGCTGCCATTCCCTTACACTTCCGGCTTTTGCTACCACTCTCCTTCAGCCAAGGCCAATGTGTAGGAGAAATCAATAAAAAGGCTCTGAGCTAGGTACTTTCACATTTAGGAGTTCACATAAACCCTGCGAGGAAGGTATCACCATCTCCTTTTATAAAAGAGCAAACTGGAATTCAGAGAGGTTAATGATTTTGCTCAAGGTGACATAGCTAGTGAAGTTATCAGGCAAGAATGGACAGGACTGTCTCCAGTGCCCATTCTCTTTCTGTAAGAGCTAATGTTTGTATTGTTGTGGTTCCGTTCCCACTGCCTGCATTCAGGAATCTTCTGGATGGGATCTGAGGATGACACTATATCTACCCAATGTCACGGCAAAGCCTACTCCATCTACACTCTTAGACTACCTCCATCCTGCCCCTCCCTTGCTTCTGTTGTTGTTTTCCAAGAAATCAGACCACTTTTAGTTGGTAAGGAGCTCTTTGAAGTCCTCACAAGAGTAAATGAAGTCAAAGGTTTTCAAAAATAGTAAGAAAACGGTAAGAATGGCAGCTTATTGTAACTTCCCTACTTTGATGGCCTTGTGATTCTACCTTCCCCTAGTAATATTGCTCTGAATAGTCATACCATGACATTGTTCTCCATCTCAGAAATTAAAGCATTTTACCCAGTTTTGTATTTGTGATTCTGTTGATTATACGTATAATCAATCAAATAAATACATCAATTATGGTAATTCTTGATACATCTAGAGGATCTCTGAAGTTGTTAAAAACTATCACATAATCCTTGAAAAGTTAGGAAATCTTTCCAGTATCTGATTGGCTTCATATAAACAAAGGATTCCAGTTAATTATACTTATTAAAACTCTTGGATTTGAAGGGGGTTTTTTTTGGTTTTGGTTTTGTTTTTAGAAAATGAATATGCATTGAGGTCCAGCTAAACTATACATCTCCGTGGGGCACCATCTGCACTGAGCTCCAGGGAGAGTCACGGAGAGCGTGTGATAGCGTGGAGTCTTCCAAAACAGAAGGCAGTGAAGTAATAAGACGTGAAGCCGTAGTTTGCATCTCTAGCTGTAATTAGAATTGCCAGGGGAGCTTTTAGGACCAATGCCTGAGCTTCACTTGAGGCGATTAAGTCAAAATCTCTAGGGGGATGAATGTAGGCATCGGTCATGTTTTAAAACCACTGGCTTAGAGCGTGGCATCTGGAGAAATGGACCTGAACTGGAATCCCAATTATTAAACTCTCTAAGCTTTATGTTCCTCTGTACTATGAGGCTCTGAGTGGTTCTTACTTTGTAGGATTGTGAATATAACCCCCACCATTGCACTTCTCTTCTAGTAAATACGTAAAAATGATGATCGATTCTTCTTATTAAGAAACGAATCACTGCCGCTCTAATACTTTACTCTTTTAAAAAGTAACTTAAAAAAAAGAATACAGTAGTGTCCTTTGTCCGTGGTTTCATTTTTTCATAATTTCTGTTACCTGAGCTCAACTGCAGTCCAAAAGCAGATGATCCACTTTCTGGTATATCATCAGAAGGTCAATAGTAGCCTAACACTATGTCACAGTACCTATGTCATTCCGCTCATATCATCTCATCACATAGGCATTTTATCATCTGATAGCATCACGAGAAGAGGAAAGGTGGGTATAGTACAATAAGATATTTTGACGGAGAGAGATTACATTCACATGACTTTTCTTAGAGTACATTGTTACTCTTCAATTTTTATTACTTTTTGTTGTGATCTCTTACTGTGTCTATAAGCTCAACTTTATCATAGGTACGTGTGTATAGGAAAACACACAGCATATGTAGGGTTCCATACTATCCATGGTTTCAGGCATTCACTGGGGGTTTTAGAATGTATCCTGTGTGGAAAAGGGTGAGGGGGGACTACTGTAATTACTACTAATTAAGCCAAATCTTTGCCCAGAGATTCAAAAGATACGTAATATAGATTAATATAAGAGGACTCAGAAGTTAATTCATCCGGAAAGACCTGCAGAAATCCTACTAAACTCTGAACATGTAGAGTCTACTAAGACCTAGCTAGGATCTGAAATGGAAGCCCTGCCATTGGAGTTTTGCCCTTGGCTAACTTATCTTTCCATTCCAACTATACTCTGTTTTACCTCATACACACAAATGACTTCAACTCTCTCTCCCTCAAACAGTAAGCCTGAATTTATAGTGACCTGTTACCTCTAGTGACCTCAGCTGCTTCAAAGTTAACCTTCTCCTAAGCAAACTCCTTTACAGTTTAAGCCCAACCAATAGCAAGTTCTGTCAATAATATATCATAAAGGTCTCTCAAGCATGAATCCTCTTCTCCATCTTCCTTCCAGGGCTGAGGACATTTTTTTCTTACACGACTTTGCTTGCTACTACTGCCTAATTAATCCTCTGTGTGCTGTTAAAAATAATAACTTTCAGAAAAACAAATACAAACCGCTCTCTGCCTTAAAATTTTTGCTCTATTGCCTACAGAATCAAGTCCAATGTCCTTAGGTCAGAGGACCTAAAAATCAAAAGTTAGCTTTCAGAATCTTCCTTCCACCCACCCCTTCTTTCTATAAACATCCTGATAGCATTCTGAATTCCACGTCTCTGAACATGCCAACGTGTCATTGCATGTGCTGTTCCCTTCGCTTATTTTACTGTTCTCATATTCTTTGCCTCATTAACTCCTAATTACCTTTGAAGTCTGGATCAGGCATCATCCTTGTGATGTCCTTTCCTGACTCTTCCGAGCAGCATTTGTTCTTTCCCCTTCTGTGCTCTGTAATATCTCACTTAACTGTGCCTTAATATAATTGATTGAGAATATCTTTCTCGCCCAATAGCCTGAGGGTTCCTTTAGAAATCAGACTCACTAGACTGATGAGGGTCGTAAAAAGTGCTAGTGGAAACAAGAAATCAGACTACAGATTAATGAATGAACTATTAAATGCATAGATGTTTCATTCAATACGGATTGAGAAATGGAGCTGCATCTTTAGGAAAAATCTCCACTGAAGCAGAAATGTTTTCCTTTCCTATTTATAGCCCCAACATGACCTGGAAGAGCCACAGAGTGTCTGGAATTGATCTTGAGTTTAATTGTTGGGTTAAAGAAAAACTATGTGCTGCTCAGACACTGGTATTGACATAAATATAAACATTAGAGGAAGGAAATTTGGTAGAAGTCCATTTGTGACCATCTCTAGTGCATAATGCTTGCATATGAATATTGAAATTTGAACATGTCAGGTCACGGGGAAAAGGTTAAAAGTTTCTTGTGAAATTTGTTCTCCAATATATACCTTGCTTTTGGACAATGAAGACTGAACGAAGGACTCTAAGACGATCAGAAATCTCTTTTGAAAAGTGTTCTTTCCCTGAAATTTCAGATTAATCGTGTTTTTAGGAAGCTAAATTAATTAATAAAAAATGACCCTTATTGAGATGATTAAAAATTAGCCATTCATGGGACTCTGGGAAAAGAGCAGAATAGAAAGTGCCAGGAATCTGTCTTCACACCTAGACAACAACTACACTGGCAGAATTTGTCTGATGTAACTTTTACAGAACTCTGGACTCTCTAGAAAGCTTGCAACTTCCAAAGGAAGGCATGGGCAGTAAATCGTGGTTATTTTCAGTCTATTTCAACTCTTAGCACAGCAGCAGGTACCCATCCCTCTCCCAATTGCATGGCAGGCATTGCACGTGTTCCTGGAGCAGCTTATACATAGTTTGTGGGAGCCACATTGGGCAAAACAGACTCTGTTCTCCAAATATTAGGGATCTATGCTCTGACCACTGGTTCCTGCTCCTGATCATACAGATGCAGACAAAGAGATCACAGCCATTATTGTTGTACTTACCCCATTGTTGCAAGTCCCTTACCCTCTGGCTGATGTGACTTCCAGGGGGCTTAAAGGGCCACCTCTCCTTTCCTTGCCCCTTCATTTTTTTCATTTCTCTCATTTGGGGAGCCAGACATTAAATACTAGGACATTCAAAATAACTGCAAATGTAAGAGATAATAGAAATTAACCACACATGCCCAGCAAAAGACTCAGAAAAGACCTGAGATGACCTGATGTTTACATCTCAGACTGATACTAAAAGCTAGTATCATTATAACTTTTTACTCTACAGCAATCAAACAGAAACAACAACAACAACAACAACAACAACTCAGCAAATCTTGGGAATGGAGGACAGCCTGATTTCCAGAGTTTCCACATTTTTAGATTCAAATTTCCAGTTTTCAACAAAAAAATCACAAGGCATACAAAGATATATGACTGTATGGCCCATTCAAAGGAAAAAAAAATCAATCAACAGAAGCTGTCACTGCAGCAGAACTAATGGCAGATATACTAGGCATAGACTTTAAAACAACCATCTTAAAGATGCTCAAAGAACTAAAGAAGATGTGGAGCAGGTGTAAAAAAAAAATTATATATATATATATATATACACACACACACACACACATATATATATATACACACACACACATATAAACAAATGGAAATATCAATAAAGAGAAAATCTAAAAAGAAACCAAAAAGAAATTCTGGAGCTGAAAAGTACATTGATCAAAATAATTTTGGGGGGGGCACCTGGATGGCTCAGTGGGTTAAAGCCTCTGCCTTCTGCTCAGGTCATGATCTCAGGGTCCTGGGATCAAGCCCCGCATTGGGCTCTCTGCTCAGTGGGGAGCCTGCTTCCCCGTCTCTCTCTGCCTGCCTCTCTGCCTACTTGTGATCTCTCTGTCTCTCTGTCAAATAAATAAATAAATAAAATCTTTTAAAAAAAATGATTTTTTGCTAGAGGATTTCCAAGACAAATTTGAGCAAGCAGAAGAAAGAGTCAGCACACTTAAAGATAAAGTAATGAAAATTATGAAGTCTGAGGAAGAGAAAAAAAAAGATTGAAGAAAAGTGAAGAGAGCTTAGGGGACCTATAGCACATTATCAAGTGGATCAACATACACATTATGGGAGTCCCAGAAAGAGAAGAGAAAGTTATAGGGGCATGGAGAATATGTGAAGAAACAATGGCTAAAAGCTTTCCAAATTTGATGAAATACATGAATATAAGTATCCAAGAAACTCAACAAACTCTAAGTAAGATGAACTCCAAGAGGCCCATATTGAGACATATTATAATCAAACTTTAGAAAGACAAAGACAAAGAAAGAATCTTGAGAGCACAAGAGAGAGGCAAAGGATCTTCAGTAAGACTGTCAGCAGATTTCTCACCAAAAAATTTGGAGACCACAAGGCAATGTACTGATAAATTCAAGGTGCTAAAAGAAAACAACCGTCAGATCAAGAATCTTTCTTTTTACATTATTTATTTATTTATTTGACACAGAGAAAGACAGCAAGAGAGGCAACACAAGCAGGGGGAGTGGGAGATGGAGAAGCAGGCTCCCCACTGAGCAGGGAGCCCAATGCAAGGTTCAATCCCAGGATCTGGGGTCATGACCTGAGCCGAAGGCAGATGCTTAACAACTAAGCCACCCAGGCGCCCCTTGGATCAAGAATCTTACATGAGGCAAAATTGTCCTTTGAAAGTGAGGGAGTCATTAAGATATTCCCAGATAAACAAAAAGTGAAGGAATTCATTACCACTAAACCTGCCCTGGAAGAAATGTTCAAAGGAGTCCTGCAGGATGAAATGACAAGACACCAGATAGTAACTCAAAGCTATATGGCAAAATAAAGATCTCAGTAAAGGAAAATAAAGGCAGTTATAAAAACTTGTATTCTTTTAACAACAATTGTGGAGTTTGTTACTTCACTTTTTGTTTCTACATGATTTATGAGACTAATTCATTAAAAAAAAACAATTATTAGTCTAAAAGCTACTATCATTATAACTTTGGTTTGTAACTCCAAATTTTGATTTCTATATAGTTTGTGAGACTACTGCATTCCAAAGAATTATTACGTTATGTTTTTGGACACACAATGTATAAAGATGTGATTTTGTGACATCAATAACCTAAACGGGTAGGGATGTATCTGTGAAGGAGCAGAGTTTCTGTATGTTATTGAAGGTAAGCTGGTATATATTCAAAAGAGTGTGTTTTAACCTTAGAATGTTAAATATAATCCCCAAGGTAAGCACAAGGGAAATAGCTCTAGAATATAAACAAAAGAAAATGAGAAAAGAATTTAAACAAAAAGATCAACTAAATACAAAAGAAAGCCTAATATAGAAAATTCAGGGCAAGAAAAGTTATATGGCATTGAGAAGGAAAATAGGAAAATGACAGAAGTCCCTCCTTATCAGTAATTACTTTACTAATGTAAATGAATTAAACTCCCCAATCAGAAGACAGAGATTAGAAGAATGGATAAAATCACATGTTCCATCACATGTATATTGAGTTTGCACGATAGTCACCTTAGAACCAAAGAAACAAATACACCAAAAGTGAAAGGAAGGACAAACATACTCCATGCAAATAGTAACCTAAGAGAGCCGGGATGGCTTTATGAATAGCAGACGAACAGACTTAAAATCACAAAAGATTGTAAGACGAAGAAGGGCATTATATATCTTTTAAGCTTTAATACAGCAAGAAGATACAACAACTATAATCATTTATGCACCTGATGACAGACCATCAAAATACATGAAGCAAAAACTGACAAAATTGAAGAGAGAAATAGACAGTTCTACAGTAATAGTTATAGACTTCAATACCCCATTCTCAGTAATGGATAGAACAACTAGACAGAGGATGACTAAAGAGATAGAGAACTTAACAATACAATAACCCAACTAGATAGACATATGCAGAAAAGACTACACAACAACAACAGCACAACCCATTCTTCACATGTGCACAAAGGACATCTGCTAGGATACAGCATATGTTAGGCCACAAATTAAGTCTCCATAAATACAGAAAGATAGATATCATAGGAAGTAACTTTTCCCACCATCTTGGAAGTTAGAAATCAGTAATAGAAGTAAACCTGGAAATTTCATGATTTTGAGGAAATTAAACAATGCATTCTTTTTTTAAAAGATTTTATTTATTTATTTGGGAGATACTGAGGGAGAGAGAGGGAGAGGGAGAGCACAAGTGGGGGGAGGGGCAGAAGGAGAGGGAAAAGGAGAAGCAGATTCCCCACTGAGCACGGAGCATGTTGTGGGGTTTGATGCGGGGCTTGATCCCAGGACCTTGAGATTATGACCTGAGCTGAAGTCAGAGGCTTAACCGACTGAGCCACCCAGGCACCACTAAACAATGCATTCTTTTTTTTTTTTTTTAAAGATTTATTTATTTATTTGACAGAGAGAGAGAGATCACAAGTAAGCAGAGAGGCAGGCAGAGAGAGAGGGGGAAGCAGGCTCCCCGCTGAGCAGAGAGCCTGATGCGGGCTCGATCCCAGGACCCTGAGATCATGACCTGAGCCGAAGGCAGAGGCTTAACCCACTGAGCCACCCAGGCGCCCCTAAACAATGCATTCTTAAATGACCAATGGATCAAAGAAAAAAATTACAAGTGAAATTAGAAAATGCTAACAGATGAATGAAAATGAAAAAAAAACTTATCAAAACTTACAGGATGTAGCAAAAGCAGTGGGGCAAATTCATAGCTATAAGTGCTTATATTAAAAAACAAGAAAGATCTCAAAACAACAACCTAATTTTACAACTTAAAGAACTAGAAAAAGAGCAAACTAAATCCCAAGCTGACAGAAAGAAGGAAATAATAAGTCAGAGCAGAAATCAATAAAATAGAGAATAGAAAAATAATAGCAAAAAATTAACAAAATCAAAATATAGTTCTTTGCAAAGATTAACAAATTGACATTTAGCTAGGTGAACTAAGAAGGAAAAAAGAGAAGATTCAAATTACTAAAATGAGAAATGAAAATGGGGACACTACTACTGATTCTACAGAAGTAAAAAAGATATTAATAGAGTATTTTGAGCAATTGTACACCAACAAATTTGATAACCACTAAAATTGAACCAACTAGCATTTGGTAAGTATACCTCATACAGGACATTAACGCAAGAGCTAAGCTGTTCTATGGTAATCTAGGATGACTGGGACTCATACAAATATCTAAGCTGCTCCAAAATGGTTACAGAACCAAATATCAAGTGGAGCTGATAGAATTAGCTCGCAATTACAACCGATTGCTTGTCAGCTTAATTTTCTTATCCTCAAGCAAGTGTGTTTTCTCTGAGAAAGAGAGTGAAAGAAAAAATAAAAGATGATGATGATAAGAAACTGAGAAGCACAAAAGAGTAAATAAAGTAGGCCATGAGAAAAGGGGAAAGGAAAGGACCCAGGGAAACAAGAAAAAGCAAGAAACAGTCACAGCAACTTGTAATCAAGAAGAAGCTTCTCATTGGCTTCCTCCCTCCAGCTGTAAGTCATGGGCTCTGGACCAGCTCTCACGTAACTTCTTTTCACTTACTATTGCTAGGGACACTGCAGGCTGACGTGTCCGCCTCAGATTCTCTTCAGAACACTGAAAAATTGGGGCGCCTGGGTGGCTCAGTGGGTTAAGCCTCTGCCTTCAGCTCAGGTCATGATCTCAGGGTCCTGGGATCGAGCCCCGCATCGGGCTCTCTGCTCAGCGAGGAGCCTTCTTTCCCGTCTCTCTCTCTGCCTGCCTCTCTGCCTACTTGTGATCTCTCTCTGTCAAATAAAAAAACAAAATCTTTAAAAAAAACAACAACACTGAAAACTTATTAATAAGGCCATCTTGAGAAGGAAAAGAAGGTACACCACAGACCATTATTACTGAAATAGACACACATATATCACGGTCATCATTGAAAGAAGTTTTCCATGATTGCTACTCAAGACCATTGATGTTACAAACCAACATTCCTCAACAGTGGCCACATGTTAGAATGGCCTGGTAAGCTAAAACAAAACAAAACAAACAAACAAACAAAACACCCCAAAAAAACAAAACCCAGACTCTACCCCTAGAGACTTAGATTTAATTGGTCTGAAATAGGCCCTGATATTTTGTGGTCTTTTTGTTTTTGTTTTTCATGTTTGTTTGTTTGTGTGTTTGTTTTACTTCCTAAATGATTATAATGTGATCTGGAGCTTAGGACCACTTTTACCAAAAAAAAAAAAAAATCCAAAATATGCTGTGTGCTTATTTATTGCTAAAATAACTAATTTTGACTATTGTGAACTATTAAGCTCTTCTTTCCTAGAAATCCAGGGCATTTTCTAAATCCTTTGATTTCATTCAACTGAGAGCAAAAAAACAAAACAAAACACAAACACCCTAATTAATTGTTTCTAACACACGTTCAAGGCACTCTGTTAAAACTTTTGTATCTTATTTTATTTCATTTTAGCCACAACTTTACAAGGAACTCAAGTTAGCCTGAATTTGAAGTTCATACCTTTTTCTAAAGTCTAAAATCATACCTTTTTCATTGTACTTCTCAAAAGGCATTTTAGTATCTTGTCCACAGGAATGAAAGTTAGGGAGTATTAAGCCTACAACAACCTTATCTTTTTCTCCTGCATTCATGGAAAAAACTTACCTACCCCAGAGACAGAACAAACTGTCTACTGTTATGGTTTTCCTCATGTCTGCTATGGGTGAAACTTCTGGCAATATTACTCACTCCGCTTTTGAGAAGATACAGTGAGGGTATACCTATCTTCCTAAATCCTTACATCTTATTTTAATAGACTGTTAACATTCTTAGTTGTCATCATAGCAAAGCCTTGAGATTTCTTCTCTTTTCATTATCAAAGCACCTCATGAAGCACTTGAGTGAATGACGGGATTTCCCAAAGACAAGTTCAAGCACTTCTGATAATAGTCCCAGAATAGAGATGTTGGAATGAACGAGTGGAAAGAATCCTGGAGCTGCATTTGGAAGATACAGACTAAAACTGATTTGAAATGCTTCCAAACGGCGTGACCTTAAGCAGATAATTTAACACTTACGAGTCCCAATGTCTTTGGACATAGTAGTTCTGCCCCAGTCAGACCACAGAGATGTAGAGCATGTGTAAGAGGCCCTCTCTGGAGGCACGTTTTTTTTTTACTTTTGAAAAGTACAGTGCAAATGGATATGTTCGTCCCCCTTCCCTCTGTCACTCGTCTCCACCCCTCTCCGCAAGGTGCTGGGACTTTTTAAGCTCCATGGCTGCAGAAGAAGCTGAGCAAGGCACCCAGTACAGACAGGCAGAGCCCAGAGATCAGCCTGGGGTAGAAGAACCAGAGAAGATAGTGATACAATAGGGTAAAAGAATCAGAGAAAGGTAATGCATGTCTCCACCATGCTTTCTAGAATTTCTTTTGCAAGATAGTGGAAGTTTTTCTTGTAAGGATATATATTTGACGCCACTTTTAAGTTTCCTTTGTGGAGTAATCAAGGGCTTCTAAGAAGAAACAGAGACAAGGCTAATCAAAAAAGCTACAATAGGAAGCTCATTCGAAAAAGCTAAACCATACCAGGAGACAAAACCAACACTTGATCCCCAGATGCCGAAAAGGCATGACCAATTATGACCAACAGTACAGCGCCAGGAACAGAAGGAAGAAGACAGGGGCGAGAGGCCCAATATGCTTATGGACATTTGTCTGACTCGCTGTAAAGGAAAGTGGATGAGGCAAAATTAAATGAATATGTTTCTAACATGCAATCACAAAATAGCATGAGCCCAGGGAAGCCACTTACCTGTCACTTACTTCTGCGTATTAAATTAATCATGAAATAGTAGATACTTCTTGGCAACTATAACTCTTGGTCAAGAGCTGTAGTGTTGTTATCTCAAATCATTTGCAGTACATTTCACGGGTGATTACCATCTCCTGCCTTCCCACTGTCATCTGCAGACTGGAAAATAGAGACAGAGGGGCAAAGCACCAAAGTGCACTGAGTCTAATGGGTTTTTTGTTTACTTTTTGTTTATTATCCTTTCTTCCCCTTGGAATCAAAGATTTGCCTTGGTTTAATAATTAACTATAGAAGACTACACTTTTTCTTTTAATGAACAAATAGTAAAGGCAAAAATTGGAAAAAAATCTATCTCTATCTCCTTGGTTTCAAGTAAGCAAAAAACTGGGGGAATTTTACGGTCCAAACTAAACTCTTCCTATAGCCAGGAAATTGTAAAACTAAAATTTCCAGTTCAAAGAAGCGGGTTTCTAAATTAATAATAGAAATAGGTATAATTATTAGTAAGGGAATATTGTTTTATTAGAGGAAATAAAATGGCAGTATCTTTAGTCAATTAATATGTGTGTCCCAGAATTATTTTAGAATCCATGTTTATTTGGAAAAAGTATGACGCCTTTGACAAAAATACTTTTATTTTGCACTAAGTATAAAAATAAAAATGTAAATGAGTAGTTTATGTAATTTCTAATGCTAAAATAGCTCTGAACTATATCACTGGTGGTATTGACAATCTTAATTAAGAAGTCATTTAATGATCATGTTAGCAAATCTGGCATATTTTTTGAGCCAGATTGACACTACTCAAGACACAAGCGTAACTGATGTTCCTTCAGTAAGATGCAGAGTAGACTCCGCGAAGGAACATCTGATGCCTATGATAAAATTAAGGTCAAGGACTTGGCAAAATATGTTATAAACTGTAACAGATGTTTCCAGATGAAATCACATTTCTATTAAAAACGATACAGATGCTCAGTTGATAGAACCCAGAATCTCGGAATTGTAGAATCAGAAGAAGAACCAATTTTAGAGACTAGCTGTTTCCATCATTAAAAGCTGAGGAATTGAAACACACAAAATGTTAAGGGAAGATCTCAAGGTCCCACAGTTGGTTATGTGTTTGGACTAGAACTCAAGTCCTTTCTACTATTCCAGGTTGTCAGTCATTACAACAAATAAAGGGGCATTTTAATACCTTACTTAAAAACATATTTAGGGGAGCGCCTGGATGGCTCAATCGGTTAAGCGACTGCCTTCGGCTCACGTCCTGGTCCCAGGGTCCTGGGATCGAGTTCCGCGTCGGGCTCCTTGCTCAGCAGGGAGCCTGCTTCTCCCTCTGCCTGCCTCTTCCCTTGCCTGTGCTTGCGCTTTCTCTCTGACAAATAAATAAATAAAATCTTTAAAAAAAAAAATTTTAGGTTAAACTGTATTGTGTGGTGAAGTTAGGTACAGCAATATTAACAACACAGACCATTGCATCTTTCGGATCTTTCCTGATTCCTGCTCCTGGATATTGCCCAGTCTCATATTTACTCTTAAAGTACAAATCCCAAGGAATCTATCGTTCTTCAGGCATTATAAAGATGCCAAACCAACTGCAATACAATTTTTTTAATTTCAGTAGTACTATTAAGTATCAGCAAATATTAACACCATGCTAGTGTGTGGGTGGTACCTCTTAAAAGTCAGATGATGAATAAACACTTTCTCAGTTGATCTTTCACAAGATTTAATATTATCCAGAGTTTGGGCACTAACACTAAACTTCTGTGAATCATGAAAGATTTGGCAACAAATGGGCAAATACTTAACACTACCAAAACACAAAGCACTACAGTGAATTTCACATGCTTTCTTTCATAGATTAATCACATTGACAGTGAAGCAACACACTTAGACGGGGAAAAAAGATATTCTAAGATGCATATAATTTATCACTTGTGATTTTTTTTAAGATCTTCTCATACACTGGGAACTATAATAATTTCTTTTATTGTATCAAGAGGGATTCCAACCCCAGCTTCTCCCTGACCAACTGGGATAGATTTTGCAGAGCATGGACACCCAAAAAATGAGGAGAAAAGACTGACTTTAATCCATTAATAAAGATGCAAACCTGATCATCTCTTTCCATTTTAGCCAATGGCAGAACTGGCCACTGTAGCTCATAACCTAAATGTTAATATGAACTCCTTACCTGTGCCCATTCCGCACCTCAAAAACGCATTCAACTTTATCAAGACTACATTTCACTATCTTAAATTTACTTCAGTGGCTCTCAAATGTATGGCTGTCAGAGTCCCCTGGGGAAATTTGTACTGGTAAAAATACGAAGGCCCAATGAGCTCTCCTATTTCAATGAACCTGGACCTCTGTGGGCTTTAGTAGCTGTCCACGTGATTAGGATATGCAACAAATTTGAGAAACACTGCTTTGGTGTACGCTGTTCTCTGGGATATTTGCATTCGCTTCTTTTTTTTTTTTTTAAGATTTTATTTTTTTATTTGACAGAGAGAGATCACAAGTAGACAGAGAGGCAGGCAGAGAGAGAGGAGGAAGCAGGCTTCTGGCTGAGCAGAGAGCCCGATGCGGGGCTCAATCCCAGGACCCTGAGATCATGACCTGAGCTGAAGGCAGAGGCTTTAACCCACTGAGCCACCCAGGCGCCCTTGCATTCGCTTCTTAATTGTTCCGTCTGACTCCAGCTTCTTTCTGTACCAATCCACTCCTCAGCCAGTCAACAAACCTGAAAAATCCAAGCTTAGAAAAATAAAAATTAATGGCTGCTTATCACTTCGAGAATAAGTCCGGATTTGCTATGCATTTAAGGCCCTTCAAGAGTTGGCTTTTGCAGTCTTCTCCAGCCTCATTTATCATCACTTGGCCTTAGGTGCACTTTCCCCTAATGCACAATGCCTTCCTGGAGTCCAGGCCATTTATAATCATTCCCATATTCATTCAAAAATTATTTATTAAGCGCCTGCCATCAGCACTGGATCTAATTCTGTGGATAAGGCAGTGAAGGAATGGAAATCATACCCATTCTCAAAAGGTGAAAAATATAAAAATGAACATAATTAACTTCATTAGAATTGTGATAGATGCTGCAAAGAGTCATAGGTTGTTCTGCTGGGATTTTCAGAGGTAGCTTCCTCAAGCAAGTGACTTTTGGGCTAATGCTTGAAGTTTTTATAGAAATTACAAAATAAGTGGCAGGAGGTTCAGAGGAGCCTTTAAAACTAGGGAACAGAATATGCAAAGGCCCAGTGGTGAGAGGAGAACAACATTTTCAAGGAACTAAAATAAGGTCACAGAGCGGTACCCCTTATTTGTGGGGATACTTTCCAAGACTCCCAGTGGATGTCTGAAACTGTAGATAGTACTAACTCTATATATATTTTTCCTATAATACATGCCTATGATGAATTTCAATATATAAAGTAGACCCAGCAAGAGATTAACAACAGTAGTTAATAGTAAAATAGAGCAATTTTAACAATGTACTGTAATAAAAGCTATGGAATTGTGGTCCCTCTCAGAGTATCTTCCTGTACTCTACTCACCCTTGCTCTTCTTGTGATGAGGTAGATGATAAAATGTCTATGTGATGAGATGAAGTGAGGTGCATGATGTAGGCACTGTGATGTACTGCTAGGCTACCATTGACCTTCTGATGATATGTCAGAAGGAGGATCACCTGCTTCTGGATGGTAGTGAACCAGGGATAATTGACTGTGGAAAGCTAAACTACAGATCGGGGGGACTGTTGCAGAGGTGAAGACAAAAACAGAGAAGGGGTGGGTAGCCAGAGATAAAGTTGGTCATAGGGACAGAAACGAGTCTATATAAGTACTTATTAGCCATAGTTGCCTTTTTTTAATCCTAAGGAAAACTGAGAGTTATTGAATATTTTTAAGGAGAGAATTGTCTCAGATTTGCATCTGAAAAGAATATTCTGACCACAGTGTAGAGGATGGATTAGAGGATGGGAAGCATGAGCCATATACTATCTTATAGAAGCCCACTGCAGCAGTCCGGGAGAAAAAAGATGCTGCCTGGAGAAAGTTCTAAGCACCAGATCTGCTGCAAGAAAAATGGCGTGAGAAGACAACTTCGTGGCATGCTTTATCCTCCACTCAAAGAACCATCTTCTTCCCACGTCATCTTTTGGTTTTACCTGCAAGGCCTAGATTAAATTGGGTTTTCTTACTTCAGTATTCTTAGCATATAATTTATCACTTGTGATTTTTTTAAGATCTTAGCATACACTGGGAACTATAATAATTTCTTTTATCGTGTCAGGAGGGATTCTGACCCCAGCTTTTCCCTGACCAACTGGGATAGATTGCTTGCTACATTTTAACATTTGTAAATATTTAAATATTTTTATTTTTTATTTATTTTTTATTTAATTAATTTATTTTTTTTGAGAGAGTTAGAAAGAGAGAACACACACACACAGAGGGAGAGAGAATCTTAAGCAGGCTCCACACCTAGCAAGAAGCCAGACACAGGGCTTGATCTCATGATCATGATCTGAGCCGAAGTCAAGAGTCAGACTCTTAATGGAATCAGCTACCTGGGCTCCCCGGCTCCTGCAACATTTTAAATATTGGTTTATACATCTCTCCCCTACGCTGAAATACAGATTATTAAGGGCAGGGGCAATGTTTCATTTTTATCTCCACTGCCCAACTAATTCTGTTTCAATAAATATTTGAATGAATTACCCATAAATTGACCAGCCATGTGATGTTGGACAAGTAATTTAACCACTATAGACCTCAATTTCATCACTTAATAAGTCACCTCATCCCCCCACTCTCTGTAAGCCCTTGGAGTTAGCTACCAGCAGGCAAATATCTTTTTCCTGGAACTGATGATATATGGAAAATCAATCAGGCAGATTTCAAAGGAGAGATTTAACTGAAAAAAGATTTTATAAAGGGGTTTTTATAGATATTGGGGAAGGGTTCAGGGTCCAAAAAGAATTTATGAGTCACCCAGGACCTCTGATATCAGGAAGCCTCTACCACTCCTACACTCGAAAAAATAAGGGGAATGAATAGTGTTGATGAAGCCTCCTGAGAAATGGAGCTATGGGTGTGAGTCTGTCCAACAGAAGTTGTGGTCATAAGAAAGAAACTACCGGCAGGACTATGGTCTGGCAGGGAGTGAGCTGGTGGCAGGAGCAATCTAGCATACCAACCTAGCTCTTCTCCCAGCCATCAATATGTTTCCAGAGCCTCTTAAAGGCCTGAGCCCATTTGAAAGCCAGAGGGCAAGGAAATCCCAGTGATTATGTTCTCGAGGTCAATCTTCCCGGTCACTGAACAGGAAATAGAGAAAGGAAGGATGGATCTAGTGATGCAAATGGAGAATAATCTGAACAGAAAGAAAAGGTTTACACAAGAAAACCATGGGAGATTGAATTTAGTAAACCAAAGGAGTCTAATAAATCCTTTTCAATGATGATGTAGGCCAAATATGAGCAAAAACAAGAACATGGAGTACTCAGAAAGGGGATTTACAGAAGAAATAATGGCAAAAATTAAGTAAATGGGCCAAGGAGAGGACAATATACCAAATGTTCAGGCCTAAATCTTCAGCTGTTGTTCACATTTATGTCCACAACTGCGTTTGAAGGGCACCAATAAGATTTCCGATCAAGAAATCAAGTGATCTTGATAGGCACATCAATTTATATAATGTGTTGGTAGCTGCAATAATATACCTTTTTACTCTCTACAACTTAGAGACTCTTGTCTTGTATACTTTATTTAATTTGATTTAAAATATTGAAAACTCCATGACCTACGAGTGTAAAACTCAATGCAACTCGGTATATTCAATATCAGTTGAATGATTCTTCGTATTAACACACATAATTAGTACTCATCTCCGGAGAAACTATGTGCTAGATCACGGTTGGAGACTTTCCAGATCGCATCCCATCATACTATCAAAACTGCACATGGAAGAGGCTTGTAATCCACAACTCTCCGGAAAAGAGCCGGGGCTCAAGGAAGAGTTAACACACCCTATGTGACCCAGAAAGTGGGAAGACTGGGGCTCACCCTCAGGTCTGGGACTCTGTAGCTCTCACACATCGCTTAATGTGCTAGAAGCATCCCGAGGCAGGGGAGCTGCCTGTAGTTGGGGCTAAAGAGGTGGTTGCTGATTTCCGTGTTTAGACACAGGAGTGCTAATGGGAATTTACTTTCTTTTCTAATTAATTGAGAAAAACATATCAGAAGAGACAGAAATTTTGAGTTAATTGGTTCAGGGAAATGAGATAGCTTGATTAAGCAAGAGTACATGATACCCAATCAATGTTTATTACAGAGGGACATGAGCCTCACCTAGAGTCCTGGGAGGAGTCAGCAGGCTGGGCCTGAAAAGTGGGGTTCGGCAGAATGGAAAGATCGGAGATGAGATTGCAAAAGGAGATATTTAGCCATGAGAGATTTTTTGTGGGAAAGAGCACTTTGCAAGTCTGCCTTCCTGGCAAACTTCAGATATTTCTTTACATCATCTATCTACTTCCTTTATTGACTTGTAAAATTTCTTCTTTAATTCCAAAAGCAAATTCGATTGCTTTCTACATTCCATGCACACTTCTAGGTGCGGGGCATAGAAAGACAAAGCGACGTACTCTTTCCCCTCATAGAGTTTAACATCCAGTGGAAGACACAGAGCCATGAACCAGCAAATATAATCTCCTATTACGGGTGTTAAATAGCTGCTGAGGGTGCTTTGGAGACACGGAGAAAAAAATATCTTCATTACTAAGAAGTCAGAAGGAGTCCTTTTCAAGAGCTTGGTCTTTAAGAATGGGAATTGAATGGGTTCAGAGAAAAAAAAAATGAAAAAGGTTTTAAGTAAAGAGAATGACACCTGGGAAATTCTTGAGAACAGAGGCAGAGAGTTTGCGGGACCAGAGTAGAGGATGCTTGTGGGACTGGAATGGAAGATGAGCCAAAAGAAGCAGGCAGGTGCCCAACCACATACAGAAGCTAGGGAATTTGAGGGGAACCACAAAGCTCTGTGAAGCCACTACAAGATTTAAATCAGCAGAGTGATAAAATCAGAGACAAGCTTAGGAAAGATCATATTGGATGCAACGTGAGGTGGACACAGGAGGAACTCTGGGCAGGAGGCACGGAGACCAGTTGGAAGCTTGCTTGCAAAGCTGAGAGATTGTGCAAATGGTTGCCATAATTGGGGAACATGGGGACATGGGGAACAGAGGATGAGGAGTGGACTTAGAGAAAATGATTATTTTCCCATAATAAATTCTCATGCTCTCTTCCTTAGCATATTAATCAGGAGAAGGAAGATATGTATAATTGATAAGAATGGATTTGAATATGCTTGTGCCTATTTTCTGGTCTTGATCTGAATGGAAGCTACCAGGGAACTGTGTTTATTATAAACCCACGGAAGCGGAAGACATGAACTAGGAAAGACCCCAATGGTCAATGGTCTTGCCCTGTTCTCTCCAGTCTGCACTCCTCAAGATTTCAAAAGATAGGAAGGCACCTCTTCCCAGTGACTTCGTGATGATCTTCAATGAGGAAAACCTAAGCTTCAGGCAGGAATAAAGGAATTCACTGAGACTATGGTTTTTACTTCAGTGCACTTAACTTTTGTCAAGTAGTGTCTATTACGCCCAAGATTCACATTAGCAAGAAGCATGAAGGAGGGAAGAGCAACTCACCTGCTCCATTGGAATGGACTTCTTACCTGCCCCACTGCAGATAAGGGACATTATTGATCTGATTAGGGTAGTTCAGTTAGCAGAGTGAACAGATTCCGAGACTAGTGAAAAGGCTGAATGACTTTTGTCCTTGACCTACAGAAATTACCTGGGCACTACTTCAGTTTCTCTGTCTCCTCCATGAGCCTCGTAAGTGGTACAATATCCAAATGAGTGGGTCTCGAACCCAGCTGATTTTGATGTGGTTTGGGAACCACTGCTCCAAGTATAAAGACCGTAGGGAGCTTTCGAGAACGGATCTATTTCATGTGGGCGCCCTCCTCCAAAATGGAGTAAGCAAACCCAAGACAAACAACGTGAGATTCGAGCAAAATGTACCATATCTTGGTAAGCAAATGCTAGTGATTTGAGAAAATATAATATTGCTGTAGTAAATAATGCTTGATGACAAAAATATCTGGTTATTTTATAGTATTGCTCAAAAGAGGAAACAGCATTAATTATAACACTTTCTTTTCATTCTTGTATAGCAAGCAGGATTCTCTGGTAGCAAACATAAGAAGCCGACTCTATAATTTAAGGAGAAAATAATAATTGTGGAAGGTCATGGGGGTGGCTCATAGGAATGATGGGTAAAATGACAAGGAAGCTGGATGGAGATGGGACCTGGGTAGTAAGAACCAACAGAAGTCTCTCCCAGGGGGCAGTTGAAAAAAGAGGAATTCTTACCAAATTGAGTGCTTTTGAAAATGATGTTCAGGGAGGAATGAGGCAGCATGAAAAGGAGTAATATTTAAGAAGAGGAAAGCATGCTTTAGAACTTCTGAGAAGCAGTCATTCAAAATGCATATACTTTAGTTCTTTAGTGAGTGTTGATCCCTTGATGAATTATACTCATTTAAAACTGGAAACAGCCCAACAAATATTCTATACAAGGAACATACCTTGGAGGAAGACAGCATGAGGAATAATAATAATTTTTTAAACCTGGATGTGCTATCTTGAGATCCAGCAAAGAAATGTAAAAAAGTAGGTTAAGTTGTGCAATGATAAACTTACGAAGCCTGACAAGTCACAGGAGCTCATGGGGGAGGGCGGGGAGGAGAAAAAGGAACAGGAGGAGGAAGAGGAGGAAACTTACCTTCCAAGTGGTAAAATAAAACTTAATTTTGGCAGAATTTATAATGAACTGAAAATTAGTTCCTTACCATGTGTGTCAAATTTTCTTAAAATAAATACCCTTACACAGATCGTGAATGATATCCTGCCCCAGCCAATGGATAATATTCCTTAATTGCTATTTAGTTCAACAAAATTTTCAGACAATAATTCAGATGATTACTTTAGTGTTGATTGTCACAGAATTAAATCCAGAAGTCTTGATGGTGGAATGATAGAGTTTATAGGACGAATTGTATGTGATGAAATGTGTCATTTTCTTAATACTACAGTAGAGAAGAAAGAGTCTTTTCCATCTTGAGACCTGTGGCTCAGTCTTACATGTATTATCGATTTAGCTTTAGGCAAGCATTTTGAACTTTTTATGCTGCCATCTCATCATACAAAAGGAGACGATTAACTAATTATAAACCTTGCCTATCTTACAGGATTATGAAGTACATTGGGCAAAATGATTGGTGGTAAAATCACTTTGCAAACTCTACAGCACCTTATGAATGCAAGGGTTCCTTTTAGATATCTGGACCTATTATTTAATAATAAACTTCAGGGGGGCGCCTGGGTGGCTCAATGGGTTAAGCCTCTGCCTTCAGCTCAGGTCATGATCTCAGGGTCTTGGGATTGAGCCCCGTTTCGCACTCTCTGCTCAGTGAGGAGCCTGCTTCCCCGTCTCTCTCTCTGCCTGCTTCTCTGCCTGCTTGTGAACTCTCTCCCTCTGTCAAATAAAAAAATAAAATCTTTAAAAAAATAGTAATAATAATAAACTTCAGGGAAAAAATTCTAATGATTTGGATTTCTTGATTAAGTCCATAAAACCAGAAGTGATAGAATTCTCGTTCATCACAACCATTTGGAGCAATATTTCACAAAGCAAAATGATGACTTTAAAGAGTTAACTTCAAAGTGCTAAGTTTATATTGTAACCCTTAAAAGGAAGTAATTTATGTCTCTAATATATGTATCTCCATAAACTGTTTCCTTTTTAAGACGCTGTGAACAGCACTAAGAAAAGCTGTTGTTGCAACACCACCTTTGATGTGACAGAGAATGAACATAATTAATATCGCGTACAAATACAATCTCGAAGTATTAGATAGTGAGCTCACTGCTTAATTGTTCTGAAAATGATAGGGTATGCTTCTTTTAGGCTACATCACCGAGAATTTTTTTTAATTGCCCTTTAATAGAAATCATGCTATATTTTTAGTCTAGAGAAAACAGAGTCTGTGGGAACCACCTTCTCCCACCCATGTCTTGGCAATGGGAACTAGTGTCTCGGATCAAGACTATTTACTGATCCCCATGGCAACAATGTGCTCTTTCTTGCATAAATCCTAATATCATAAGAACCCAATGGTTCTCTAGTATGGCATCTCAATCCCAAAATAACTATATTGATGTGAAATATAAATGCTCTAAATAGAACATTTTTTAAAAATTAAAATATTGTGATGATGTTAGAAAGCCTGATGTAGCTTTTTCACCAGATTTTTGTTTTGGAATAAACCCTCTGCCATTTCTGGCTATGGACACTGGACCTTCAAAGGAGTTGGGCCTTTTAATCTGTCACTAGGCAGAGCATTACGTGGACTGTGGCCATGTTGGGGTTGGAGCTCTGAATGACATCCCTAGAGCCATGGAGCAACCATCCATGAAGACACTGCCCATGGGTCGCCTTGGTTTGGGGGGTCATTACCCTCTTGTTCTCCAGGCTTCACAAGAAATTAAATCCCTAAAAGCTTCATCTACCCTGAGTTCTGGTCACTTTCCAGGTTGCTAGATGCATGAAAGCACACTGGCTAAGGTTCCAAATAACAACAACAAAGATTGAGTTACACCCATAACTTGCTTTGGGAGCCTCAAAAGAAAAACGCCATCTGAATACCAACAAGTGGTATTACACTTTTGTCTCATGGTCAGACCTGACATTTTTAAGCCTACACACACATTTCAATAAAAGTAGCGTTCCCCAGAACAGACTTCCTTCCATACACATACATTATAATCTTTGTTTGAGAGAGTGTAGGTGGTGGTACAGATATTCTATTTCCCTTCGACAGCTTCCCCTCCAATGTTTCAAATGCATTATCACTCAGCAGGTGAAATTAAAATACTTTTCATACTTCGGAACCGTTCCGGGTAAAATCTCCTGTGATTGTGAAATCAGGGTTGAGTGAGCTGCAACTGAATGTGTCATTCATTGATTTTTTTTAGGAGACATTTAACATTTCTATGCATTTTAACACCCTCTTTTGGTAATGAAAGCATTGGGAGCCGACTCATTCTCTGCTCTCTTGAAGGCCTGCTGTTCTTTCTCATTTTTCAAGGGCTTCATGAACAAATAAAGTAACTTGGCATTGTCATGAAGAGGAATGTTTCAATACCCTGGACCCACTGATTGTACTCCCAAATAATTTGCCTCTGCCCTTTGCATTATAAAAGCAACCAGATGAAAAAGAGTGTTGTACATCTAAGCATCGACAAAAGTGGAAAGGCTTCCCAGGCTCCAGCTTGACTCCCAAGGTTCTAAAATAAGTGGTTGTTTTTTTTTCTTCTTCTTTTTTCTTTTTCTGAGGTTGTCTAATGAGAATGCCGGTTGGGAAGGACTGGGTGAAGAAACAAGTGAATTTCAATCTCATTGAGGTCAAGAACTTTATTTTATCCCTGTTTGTATTCCTTGTGGTTATTGGCCCCATCCAGGCCTTACACAAAGAAAGAAAAGAAAGATTTATTAATCATCAAGTGGTCATTTTTGTAATATAACCAGGAGAAAGATTTTTATTTAAAGAAGTTATATTGTTAGATATACTAAACAAAGCATGAAGCATAAGTTTGGGGACTATTTCTTTTTCTTTTTTTAAATTTTAATTACTTATTTGAGAGAGATGGTGCATACAAGAGCAGGGGAGGGGAAGAGGGAGAGGGAGAAGCAGACTCCAAGAGCCAGAGGCAACTTGGGCCTTGTCTCAAAACCCTGAGACCATGACCTGAGCTGAAGCAGACGCTTAAGGAACTGAGGTACCCAGGTGCTCCAAGTTCGGGGAATATTTCTTACATAGCTATGTGTCTGTGTTTGTCTGTGATGTACTTGTGATACGGAAAGTATGACTTTGAAGTAATGAGGCTTACAGAGACACATATTCCAGACAATATATTGGTGTTGAAGTGAAGTTTAATGAAATAAGGCATGCTAAAGTGCTTCCCAAACTCAAGTGACATCCAAACATAAAATGTTGCAATTACAGATCATTCAACAACACATTTTTACTGATCAGCTTCTTTGATCTATCTCAATAAAATAATGACATTGTTAAGGACCAGGAAGAACGAAATGACTTTGCCCATAGCTATACAAGTCGAGAAAACAGCACAACCAATATAAAAATTGGTGGCAGGCTATAGAGGCGATGCACATCCAAGACCATTTAATGATGAGACACTCTTAGCTGTCCCATACACAATTTCTCTTTGGAATATATTGTTCCTTTTTTTCTAAGGAGCCTTTTTATCATTGTAATTTCATATCATGACAGCTCAGAAGCTGTCATTAAGAATAAGAATACACTGAAGCACTTTTTTCCTCCTCCACAGACAGTTTTGCGATCTATGGATGTAATGTGAACATGGCAACAGAGAAAGACATGAAACCGGACAGGTTCTCAATAACTTCATACCTGGAGCCACTGGCGATTGTGTTTGCCGTTATTCTCAGCTGCAATCACTCAGTCTCACTGTTGGACAACATCTCTCATTCAAAATCAACCTCCCATTCGTGATTGCTTCCTATCAGGTTGCTGCCATTTCCAGCTGTTTCTTGATCAGAACAGATTGCTTTAAGATTTGCCTCTTTATGTGCTCCAAGCAGATGAACAAGCACAGGAATATTTTGAAACATCTCATTACACTTACCAGTGTTATTTGACTCTGCACCGAGTTAAAAACCAATCACAATGAGTAATGGGGTGGTTGAAGAGCTGCAATTTCCATTTACCTGTATCTGTGCATAAGAAACTTGGTGAGCTTTTGGACCAGAGACTCTCTGTCCATCACGGTTGAAATTTTACGTGTGGGATGAAAAGACTGGAGGAAAGCAGAGTGATTTACTGAACTTGTTGCCTTCAGAAAGCAATCTCATCGAAGTAGCTTGTAGGTGGTTCTAAAGTATCGCAAATAAAATAAGCTCAGGTTTGGAGATCTTTATAGACCTCCCTATAATGTCTGGGCATTTTTCTAAACACTTGTCACACATTTTCCTATGTTAATGACTAGCTTAGGTGACGTATTACAAGACTTTATGGGCTCCAGTGGCTGTGTGAGCCTCTGGACATGGCTAGTTCCTCAGAAATGCATAGCAACACGTACTTTTGCAAAGTCTCTCGACTTTTCTTTGGACCAATGACCAAGTGTGTTTGCAGAAATGCTTCCATGACTTTACAGCCTCACAGCTCAGTCCTTCCAAGTCCGTACCAGCCTTACTGACCTTGCCCGGTCTGCCTCTGACTAGCCTGACAGGATGATTCCTCGTTCATCGGTGCCTTTAAGTCACCCTCTCCTGCAAAAACGTTTGCTGGGGTCCCAGAGAGACAGAATGCCATGGCATTCCAACATTTTCTCTTTACTCAGGGGTCCAACAGTTACAATCAAAATATGTTGAAATTCCTACCCTTGTTTCAGCTCATCTCTTCAAGCTCCGCCATAGCTGAATGAAACATTCGCAAAAACAAAACAAAACAAAAAAACTTCTTCATTGTATGTTAATGTCTCTGCCTGTTCTGTAGAGATAAGCCCAAGGACATGATCATGGTTAACTGGGCTATCTACATAGGAAGATAGAATAAGATAGGATAGACTTTAAATGATACACTATTACAATTAGTATAGGCTTTAAACGCTGATTTTTTTTTTTTATAGTCAGTATCTGGTGACCAAAAAACACACCTAATAACAGCAAAATCTGAGTAGATTAATGTCCTTAATATATTTATTTATTTAGAAATATTACTTTGGGAAAATATTTGGGAATAGAACATTAAAATTAGGTACTATAGATTAGATGGTATATAGTATATACTAGGCTTAGTTCCTGAAGTCACGAATATTCTAATTCAGTTTCAAAGGAGAATCTACAGTTTCAATAAAGAACAAAAGTAACTGAATACTTTTTCATCTTGTCTTGCTTTGTTTTGTTTTTTTAAAGGAGTTTTATAACTAAACTCTCAAATAACTATGGCTATCCCAATTTGTGTGCTTTCTCCTGGAGGGAGGTCCTTATATTCCACATAAAGTCAAAGGAGTATCACTGGACACCTATGATGAGCTTGAGAACTTAAAAGTCCAGAAGGAATACGAGACCAGTCTGGCTTTCTATTCTGTTGTTCAGGGGCTCATAATTGGAAGACCAAAAAAAAAAAAAAAAAAAAGATCTGCTTGCAAATAATTTTTTTAATGTTTCTTGCAGATTATGGGACATGAGTTTAGAAAGAAATAGAGGCAAGAGGGCCTATCATTTGCAAATGGCACAGAAGAGCAAAATCAAACCCTGTGACGAAAGTAAAAATGAGATGAATTTACTCAAGATCATCTCCCTGGATACCGCCAGCTCAGAGCCAAATTGCTATTGATGACTTCAAAGCACCGGATCATGTAATCCGACATACAAGGATATATGATGCAAATAATCAAATATTTTAACAATGAAAACACCAAATGAATTAAATATTCCTATTATATAGGGCTATTAGAATCACTGAAGGGACCTTCTAAATGCAATCTGTTATGTTAAGCACAACGATTCTGCTTTTCAATGCGCTGGGCAGAATTTAAAATCAAGTGCTATGTTGAGTGCTGTGAATTGTGTTAGACTGATGATTCACAGATCTGTACCCCTGAAGCAAATAATACGTTATATGTAAATAAAATAAAAAAAATGCAAGTGATCATATAAGCATGGCAGACCAATTTTTAAGCTAGCTGGAGCCCCAACACTTCATTTTGATGGGAGATTACACCTCTCCTCCTCTTCCTTCTTCTCTTCTAACGTATTCATATTCAATAGTTGATTTAGAAAGTAAGATGTACCTTTAGAAACAAAGAAGACATTAAGAATTTTCTTGCCAAGTAAGAACCCACCCACCTGCTTGTCTCAGTAAACACTTGCTTTCAAGATTGCTGTAGTATTCTATTATCAAGTCTCATCAAGAAGGAAAATTCAGTCTCATAAAAAAAAAATCACAATTTTGATTGCGCCAAAAGTCCTCCCTTTAACTTACCCAAAACCAACGTGCTAAGCCTGTCAATAGAGGTCCTTTGGGTTTTGTCCATCCCAAGCTTCAGCCAACATGGGCTCCTTACAATTAGTCAATCCAATTCTTGCTTGACTGCTTGACTTCTTGATTCTTGCTTCTTGGCAATGATTCAAACTCTGTCCATCTGGAATTCCTGCTTTCTCATTTACCCATTTATTCACTCAGGAACTCAGGACATACACATTCATTACTTGGTCTATGCCTGTCTCAATTCTAACGTTGCTTCGAGATTGCGGAGTCTCATTCAAAGCCATGCAATGAATCCACGACTTTATCTTTCTTTATCTTTCTGATCAAGAATAATTTACCAATCTACCTATTTTGTCATTTATTCATTTAAATATTGTACTGAATGTCTATTGTATGCTAAGTCCTAATAATACAAGTACAAATGAAATCTGTTCTCTGTATAGAACTTGAAACTGAGTTGAAAAGCAAACCAATGAAATAGCAGGTACCCCACAATTAGAGAGTGGAAGGGTTGTACAATGTGTGCTCTGGAACCTGAATCACATGGGAAGGGCTAGGGTCCTCTCCCCAGAGGAGAAAACTGCTGATCTGAGCATTGAAATTCAAGGAGAATTAGCTAAATACAGAAGAGCATGAAGAGTGTTCTATGCAGAAAGAAAAGGCACAGCAAAATAGCATAAGAAGTTTGAGGCTTTCTACCTGGCCAGGCTGCACGCACGCGGCAGTCATTCAAGGCTGGGGAAATGAAAGGACCTTGGTGGGTGGGTGACCAGAGATGAGATGAAGATCTGCACTGCAAGTAAATTTTGAAGCATATCTGAGAACCAAGCTAAGAAATTTATATTTTATCCTAAATGGTTTGGGGAAGGATTGAACAGTGCTGAGGGCAGAGTGGAAAAATCAGAATTTGAATTTGAATGTTAATCATCCACCAAAATACTTGGAACTGAAAAAAAAAAGAATTCTCAACAAAAGCCTGATCTCTCAAAATGGATGAAATCCACTTTTTGTATTAATTCTGGTTTTCTTTTTCTCAAAGAACAAGAAGTCCAAGGGTGGGTAGTTCATTGCTACAGTGACTCAATGACACTGTCAAGAACTAAAATTCTGTCTGTCTGCTCCAGCTTCCTCACCTCACAGGCCTTTGTCCTCCTGCTTGTCCCCTCCTGTCCACCGAGCAGCTGCTGTGATTTCAGGAGTCAAGTCTGTTCTCCGGGAAGGACATAGGGGGAAGAGGTATAGGGCCAAGAGGGGCAAAAGCTGAATCTGTCCCTTTTTAACAGATAAATACTTTTCTGAAGTCACTCAGGGGATTCCTGTTTACACCTACGTGGCCAGAACCCTGTTACATGGTTGTCCCTAGCTGTAAGGGACAGTGTGGGAGAAAAAAGAAAAAAAAAAGAGTTTCCCTTTAGAATTTCTCTCTTTCTTTTCTTTTTAAGATTTTATCTATTTATTTGAGAGAGAGAGAGAGAGAAAGAGTGAACACACAGAGGGAGAGGGGGAAGGAGAAGCGGGCTCCCTGCTGAACAGACAGCCCAATGCGGGGCTTGATCCCAGGACCCTGAGATCATGACCTGAGCCAAAGGCAGACACTTCACTGACTGAGCCACCCAGGCACCACCCCCCCTTTCAGATTTCTACAGCAGAAAAAAGGAAGGGAAGAAAAAGTCCTGAATGGCTCGGGGGTACAGTCACCATCTGCTATGTCCATCACTGAGCTACATTTGGTCAGCTTTTAAAATATCATATCTTGGACGCCTGGGTGGCTCAGGAGGTTAAAGCCTCTGCCTTTGGCTCAGGTCATGGTCTCAGGGTCCTGGGATCCAACCCCGCATCGGGCTCTCTGCTCAGCAAGGAGCCTGCTTCCCCCTCTCCCCCTCTGCCTCTCTGCCAACGTGTGATCTCTCTCTCTCTCTCTGTCAAATAAATAAATAAAATCTTTAAAAAAATAAAAATAAAAAATAAAATATCATATCTTAATTTTCCTTAGTTATACCTTATTGTTCCATAAGATATATATTATTATATAGATAATATATTATTATGCATATATAATACATTGTGTACATATCATACAACATAAAATGTATTATTATATGGAATATATATGTGTATATACACACACATATGTATGTCTGATTGAAGGGGAAGAGAGGGAGGTTTGAATGTCAGAATATTTTGAATGAAAACAAACAAACAAACAACTTGACCCTTCTTGTTTCGGCCTTAGTGCTTTGCCCAGAGATTATGCAAATCTAGAATTCCTCAAACTCACCATTAATATATCTATCTTATACTTTTCTCTCTTCTCTTTTATACAAATTGTATTTTTTTAAGATTTTATTTTTAAGTAATCTTTTTTTATTATGTTCAGTTAGCCACTGTATAGAACATCAATTTTTGATACAGTGTTCAATGATTCATTAGTTGTGTATAACGCCCAGTGCTCATCACAACACATGCCCTCCTTAATACCCATCACTATGTTACCTCGTCCCCCACCCCCTCCCTTCTGAAACCCTCAGTTTCTTTCCCAGGGTCCATAATTTTAAAATATACACAAAGTAGAGAGGATAATATAATGAGTTCCCCATTGATCACTCAACCACCTGAGACGACTATCATTTTACCAATCTTGTTTCATCTATCCTTCCCCTTTTCCTCTGGAATGTTTTAAGCAAATTAGTTCCATTTCAGTACACAAAAATGAATTATCCCCGTATACCTCAAATTTATTTTTTCTTCTTCAAACAAGAGACTCTATAAGAGTTTTAACATGACTCTGAAAAAAAAATGGCAAATGGAAAATGTTACTTGGAAATTCTCTCTATTTTATATATGTGTACACACACACACACACACACACACACATAAAAGTAACAACAGACAGGGGGGAAAAAAAGAGGGAGAGAGAAATTTTAAAACGGAAAAGCCCAATTTCCAGAAACTAGAAGGCTAAGTGGAGTTTCTACTGCCCCCCGAAGGAGTACCTCTCACCTATGTCTTTATTAGCCAGAGCTGAATTTCTCCTTCCCCGACCCCTATCCTTAAAATTTAGGTCACAGTTTTGTGTCATTTAAAGTATCACTGACAGCAAATGTAGCAATTAGTATTCCATTCAAGTTTACATTCTTTAACATTAAAAGAAGTTTTCTAAATCTCACACTATATGCTAGATGGTAGCTTATTAGGAACTGTCACTATATCCTAAATGAGAAGCTGTTTAAGAAAGAGCCTGGCCTCTCCTGTCTTAGAGATTTTGATTACTTTGACCTTCTGCTCCTACGTGATCCCTTAAGACAAAGAATTCAGAGTGTTAACAACTATTCTTTTTTTTTTTTAAAGATTTCATTTATTTGACAGAGAGAAACACAGCGAGAGAAGGAACACAAGCAGAGGGAATGGGAGAGGGAGAAGCAGGCTTCCCGCTGAGCAGGGAGCCCGACGCGGGGCTCGATCCCAGAACCCTGGGATCATGACCCGAGCCGAAGGCAGATGCTTAACGACTGAGCCACCCAGGCGCCCCGTTAACAACTATTCTTAACTAAATAAATGCATTAAATATGTATGCATCCATTCATATACACTGTCCATTTGTCCAGCCGCTCATTGGCACATTCATCCATTCACTAACCCTTGTGCAGGTCCTGTATGTATCTTATCGCTAAAATCTTTAAGGATGAAGACCCCAGTCAGGAACTGTAATCGTGCCTCTGTTTTCATAAAGCTAAGCAAACCCACATCCTAAAAGCTCTAAGTGGGAATCAGAGGGAAAGCGGTTGTGCTCCAAACGTCTGGGGAGTAGAAATGCCAATCTGAAAGCGTCTTTCCAAAAAGGCATTGTGGCAGGACGGCGGGGTGGGAAATGGGCCTGGCTGGAAGGATCTCTAGATGTGTATTTTTATCGTCCATGTGTCGGATGAAGCAGGGAGCTGCCAGATAGCTGCTTTTCCACAGCTTGCAGTTACTGTTGGGAACAGACCCATGTATGGAAGCGAAAGCCGAAAGGCACAGATAAGCAGAGATCCAGCTATGCAAACCATGTTTAGAGACACTTAAAGGACAAGCATCCCAGGTCCTTTCTTTCTGGTAAATTCGGAGAAGCCATCATCCCGGGTCTTTTTTCACATCCAGCCCATGCGGACTGAACAGCCCAGACTTGACAGAGAGGTACGTGCAGGGCTTTTGGGATGAAACTTATCTAAAGGATCATTCAGGAATATTCCCTCCCAAGAGCTCTTGATGTCCTTTAAGGGAAGCTGCCAGATGACATTTTGGAAAAAAAGAAAGAAAAAAAAAAAAGAAAGAAAGATTTGGGTTGGGGCTGGTGACTAAGAGGTATTTGACAGCTCTGCCTTCACAAAACAGGACAGCTTGGTTACAGAGGGAAGGGGACAGCACAGAATGGCTGCCAATTATAATCCTTTGTCCGGGGTCACTTACCGTTTGGATTTTTGTGGATATGAATCTTCCTGGATGTTGCCAGCACCTTTGGAATGAGCCACAGCTTCCCGTGGGTTCTGATACGGGGTATTTTAGGCTGCAGTTGGTAGGATTTGCCCTTTTCCTCGCTAGTTCCTCTGTAGTCCGCATAAACTCACACGTGGGGCTAGTTCTTCCTCAGACATGGAAGAGCTGCTTGTAAACGACATTATTATTTTTGGCAAGGGAAGTCATTTTTGCAGTGTTTCTCAGCAGATCGGAGGTTGATTACATCCTGCTCAAAGATTCTTGAGTTGCTTTCACAAACATGGGTCTTGCGCAAGTTGAAATTGCTGAAACCAGCTGTAAGCACTGGACGGTTCTCGCCACCTTTAACATTTTTCTTTTTTGTTAATGACTGAAAACATAGGAACTTGTGGGGAGATTTCCCCAAAGATTATTCTAGTTTAGCTGTCAGAGATGTTTGAGAATTCTGGATTGGGACAGAACCACAAAAGCTGCATGTCTCAGGGGTCCAAAGTTAAAGTGTAAACGTGAAGACAAGAACAATACCAGGATCTCTATGACTCCAGTCTATTTTCTAAAATACTGGTTAGCCCAGACAAGTCATATCAGCAACGCTTTGAAATGCTACTCTAGCTAATTACCAACTTGTAATAATTAGATCATTAAAGCAGTCCTTTTAAAATTGTTGGCAAAATCTGGGAACTATTGCCAAACACTCACAAAAGTCAAAGGAAAAATTTACAGGTCATATCTGCAAAATGTGTGTGTTTTTCCAAGATTGAATGAAAAGAATTTTTGCACAAGAAAATGAAATGTAAATTTAAAATTTCTCTCATCGAGAATAACGTGTCTATATTTCAGGGAAGATTCGAACTCCCTTGTTATTTAGGTTTTACAATCTTAAAATAGCACATAAGAGGGGGAAAAAAGAAACAAAAATTGAATGTGGTTTTTCCTTCCCTGATGACAAAGCATGACATGCAAAATGATTAATAAACCAGTGTAAGAAAACAATAAAATGGTTTATAATACCAAGCAAGGAGATGTTCTTTGGATAAATTAGATAGCAGGGGGAAAAGCAATTCGCTTAGGGGATATAGATAAGATAACTATAGTTATGCGGTGCCTTGTTTCAAATTGTGAACGTTCCATAACACGAAAAAAAAAAAAAGTAGCAGAGAAGGAGAAAACATGGTTCTATTCCAATAATAATACTTCATCATTATTAAAATAATTATAATACAAAACATGGATGTTTTCATCAAATTATTTCTTTTCATGTCTAGACTATTTACACTGACAACACGTTAAATTAACAGCACATTCAAACTTACCCTTCACACATCTCTAAAATAGGCTATTTTACTTAAAAATACTAATAGTCTGTAGCTGCGTGCACATGCGCCCCTGTGCGCGCATGTGCCTGTGCGCACGCGCGACAAAGGCAGGCAATAAACTATGCCTTCTTTTTTTAAACCAACAGAGACAAGCTGTCATAACTTTAGCTAAAGTGGAACAGGCCTACAAAAGGATGGCTTTAAAATATTTAATTAAACACTACATACCAACTAGCTTTTCTAAAGGAACAGCACAGCAGGAGTCCGGGCAATTTTCAATAAGTAAAAGGTTATTATAAATTATGTCACTAGTATTTGTGACCAGATGCAATGCATAGATGACATCATTGGCTGTTTTCTCAGTTGCTTACTGCCAAGTACATTTCAAGTGTGCATTCCTCATGAGAAATGCCTATTCCTGTTTTTCTTTAGCAAGGAAATTTGAGAAGTGTAATATAAGTAATAAAGAGTGACTTACTTCTATTTTTATATGGACTATGTAAATGTCTATGAAGAAAATTGACAAATAGATAAACTACTTGACCTTTTGACTCTGACCCCTGAAGCACTCAGTGATGACTATACGTGTAGAAAATCTTGGGAAGGTCATATTTTGAGAAGGGAATTGGAAGTATTGACAGTCTCATGTGAAAAAAAAAAAAAAAAGACTTGGATGCTCTATGCCTTAGTTAGCTGAAGATATGAAGGAAATTCATGGTGACCAAGAATGGTAAAGGGATTGAAATTTATCCTAAGAGCACAGAGCACAGATTTGAGACTCCCGTGTTTATGGCAGGACCAGAGAGATTAGTCCCTGGGCTGGATCAGTTGTGCTCCGAGGAGCAGAAAGGGCAAGGGCTTTTAGGGGCTTCAGTGGGAAACAACTTCCCTGAACACTGAAAGGGGGAGTTCGTATGAAAGTAAGAATAGCGGTTTACTTTTCCAGAGGTATGAAAGATTTTGACCTACAGGAAAGTTCATTAAGTTTCAAGAAAATGATAGCATTAGTTACTTTTTTAAAAATCCCTTTGGGAACGTTAAATAAAATAAAATTTTCTCAGATGATTAAAAACTGTGGGACATTGAGTGGTCTCAGACGAACCACTGATGATTGCAAGAACTTTAAAGGTGACATGGGACTAGGGAACAAATTTGAAGACCAGAGAGGCTATCCACTTTCTTCAAGGTTAATCAATGGGAAGTGAAGTTTCCCCAGAATCCAAATCATTTGGTTTTCTGATCAGAACCAGCCTGCCCTTGCAGCACTTCTTTCTTAATCTTAAAGTTACACGCTATTTTCAAGTGTCATGGCAAGATATTAGAAGAATTTCATGACAGAGGGTTTTTAAAGGCAGTTTTAAGGTATATAAAGTAACGAGAAGGTAACAAATTCCTGTGGCACTAGTGCTGGTGAGGAGAAGATGGGCTTTCCTCTCCCTTTCAATTTATTTCAGCCGGGGGAATTAACAGAACCACAGCTGAAGATTAAAAACGAGCTCTTTCCCAAAGAGATTATTGCTTTGAAAGTTTTATTGATGTAATCTTTGCTGACAGGGAGTTCCTCTTTAAAAGTTTCAGGATATTTAAAAACAAGTTTTCTCTAAGCCAAAGGATTGATATGGATCTATTTGACGTCTCACATACTTCTTTAGCCTGAAACATATGTGTGCTAGCCACAATTATTGAAAGGTAAAATATATGAACATGTGGCATTAGGGTTCTGAACTACAGATGTTAAATGAAATTTTATATTGTTTTAGCAACTATTAAACAGCCATCTTGAAAAGCCTTATTAATTTTGGATAGCAGCCATTTTCTAAGGAATAAGCAAATCATTGTCTTTTTTTGACTTTTGCATTTCTAAATGGTAAGACCTTTGGAAAGAGGATGCCTCATTTTATGCAGAAGATATATTAATTTATCACATATCAAAGTATAATATAATAAGAAACTAACACTAGCCAAAATATGATGAGGAGAAGTAGGGCCACAAAAGACTTCTGCCGTTTAAGTGGGAAATGAAGACTGGGTTGTCCGAACACTGCAAGGAAAGAGTCTGGACTAAATGCAGGTAAATAAAATTTAGAACTCTTAGATTTCAGCACAGGCTAAAGAAGACTCTTCAAGGTAGTGGGTGGAAAGCAGTGAGCAGAGTTCTGACGCTGTGGGTGGGTGGAGTCACACCACCTGAATTTCATTCTGGCTCTTCAATGTACTCATGGCTCTGTGACTTGGAACAGGTGACATCATCTTTGCGACCTCCATTTCCTTCTCTGTAAATTGTGGACAATCCTAGCAAAAACCACAGCGAAGGGATTAAGTAGAAAAATGCAAACTAGTGGCCAATAAATGGTGGCACCATCTTTGTAGACAATAGTAAAATCAAATCAGTCTCTCAAGGAAGTCTCTGAAACTAGAAGTACTAAAAAGAAGAGTGATCACATTTCAAGGAGAGTATAAATGAATTTTTTTTTTAAAGATTTTATTTGTTTATTTGAAAGAGAGAGCTCACAGGAGTAGGGGCAGGGAGGGGCAGAGGGAGAGGGAGAAGCAGACTCCCCACTGAGCAGGGAGCCCGCCCTGCTGGGCTCTCTCCCAGGACCCTGAGATCAAGACCTGAGCCCAAGGCAGACGCTTAACGGACTGAGCCACCCAGGCACCCCTAGATGAATTCTTAAATGCCTTTCAATCCAGTTCCTAAAGTCAACCTAGCACTAACGTTGAGGCTTTGGGAGGTACTGATTAAATACTCTTTGACTGGTTGATTATGAGCATTGAATTCCTTTCCTACTCCAAATCATATCATGAAGGTGAGCCTGGAAACTGTCTATTAATATACCAAGAATAAATAAATACAGATATATATTTACTCATAAATATTAAGAGACATACAAAAAAGCAATTTCAAAATGAATTCATATCATAATAGAAAAGGGCACTAGTTAACAAGACATTTCTTGAATCATTTTCTGAGCAAGGTGTGTTTTAGGTAGAAATAGAAGAATCCATTGAATACTCTATTCAGAGTAATGCATTATGTTCCAATTAATAATAATATATAATAGTAATTATAAGAGTAATTATAAATCTAGTGCTTTAGTCTGTCCAGCAGCTTGCCCCCTGATAAGATGTGATCATATATGAAATGACATTATCAATTGCAAGCTATTCTTGAATTTTGTTTAAAGAAATACAATTTTAACAAATGATTTCTAAATCGTACCTTATTTTTCCATTGTTTTACCCATATGGATAAAGTGTATGCTATGAAATAAAAAGCTTTTTCTTTTTGGGGGGGGGGGAGTTAAAGCCCTGAATTCTAGATTCAGACAAATCTATTAACTCCCAAATGTGCATCTCAATGCCATGCTAGGCAAGCTTCCTAGAAACTATCTTGACATGTGTTGAGGCCTATTATTTTCCAAGCACGCTTCTAAACAAGTCACATATATTAATTTATTAATTCCGACAATTGCTTTGTAAGATAAGCAGCCATTTTACGAAGAGTGACACACAGAAAAGTTAAGCAATATGCCCAAGGTCACACAGTAGGTAAATAAAAAAGGCAGGATTTGAAGTCTGTGCTTAGCCTCTGTATTACAACTGCCTTACAATTGTTTCCTGGCCTTTTAAAAATGGAAACAAATAAATTAATGTATGGAAAAAGTAATGTCGGAGAGTATTCAATATGATGTCTGATAAGAAAAGCAAACTTATTCTTCTCAGATTACTTTCATTTAATTTAGCCTGTTGAGCAAGTAAGCTAATCATTTGAAATAGTGCTTCTGAATAAGAATAATAAGAAATATTTAATATTTAGTATTATTTATGTTAAATATTTACTGAATAATATTTATATTTCTGAAAAAGAAATAATATTGATTTTTCTTTGTAAAGTAACATTTCCAAATTGTTGATTGGACATTTTTCAGACATAGAGGTTAAATTATTATTTTGTGACTACATTCCATCCTCTTCCCCTCTCTGTTCATTATATCATATTTCAATAAATACGTGTCAGAATTTTTGCATCCTTCCCCCCATTCTTCACTGTTATGTAGCAAAGATGAGTTAGACAAAAATCATAAAATGGGATAAGAATCATCCAAATGAAAGTTCGTGTTATATTCAGGGATCCATCTCACATACATGTTAAATTGCATTTAAATTCCAATTAATAAATCTAAAATGAAGAACAAGAACTCCACTTGACATTCAATTTACATTTTAGATTATGCTTAAGAGTGTGGGACTTTCAGGAATTCAACAGACAATATTGCAGAATTATGTATTAGTTTTATGAAAATTATGATGAAATCTATTTTATCTATGGCAATATAAATTATACAGAAGTTGATTACTTATTTATTTATTTTATTTTTTGCAAAGCACATGTAATGAAAACTTACCTCTTTTCTCCTCTTTTTATCATGCGTATGCAGAGGAATAGAGGTCAAAGTCACTCTCTACCACTCTATTTTGTTCTACCATACAGGAACAATCATTTATCTTATTGTTTCCCCAGAAATGATTTTGCAACTATTAATTTAAATATTCCTTTGCCTTAGAAAGAGAAATATCTACTCTGATGGAGGTAGGAGAAAGGGAAAGCAAATAAGATCAGAGGCAAGCAAAAAATGGGGCTCCTGTAGGCCCCATAAATCTATAAGCCCTAATAGGTTACATTTTTTAAACTACCAAAAGTCAACCACCGTATCAACAGTAAACAGCCATAATAATTCAGTAAACTAAATTGCAGTTTCCTGAGCAATTCAGAGTATGGAAAAACAAAAATAAAACTACAGTATACTATAAACCAGACACCAAAATTTGCATTATTAAGGAACTAAATTTAAGTAACACTATACACTTAGCTTAAGTTCAGTCCCTGGGTCCCAAAGCCAACATTTAGACCCATACTTTCTGGGGAACACAGATGAAGTAAATACTATAGAGAATGTATGTCCCGAAGCTCATTTTGCTTTTGTTTTTTTTTTCCCTTCAATAATCTATTTGAGTGTATGAGGATAATGTCTAGAGGCAATCTTTGCTGCTTCATGGTAAGAGCATGGTTTAGGGTAAAGACTAAAGCAGAGTGGGAAACAGAAGTTCCTTGATACTTTGATTCCCTGGTTACAGCACCAAGACCTGTACCACTCACTGCATTAAGGGGGGGTAGGGGGGGTGAAAGATTCTCTCTCTCTCTCTCTTTTTTTTTTTGGTCTTACAATTTAAACCTTTTTATTTTAAAATAGGATATTAGATGCATCTTTGTAATTTACCTAATCGAAAGGTCCCAGGCTTAAGTATTTTTTTCAAAATAAATAGGAAGTCAGTCACCAAAGATAAAGTCTTAGCAACACAAAGAAAGGGAGACAGCAGCTTGTCCTGGCTGGGACCAGAGGTCAAAGGACCCCAGGACCCCTCGGGGCCAGCAGTCTCTGAAGAGGAAAGGTTTCTTAGCACAGGGCTCCGGTAAGGATGCTGCTATGAGTTGAGGAGGGTCGAAGCTACAGCTCCCCTTGGATGGTATATTCTTATTATTAAGATACGGTCAGGTGTAGTATATGAGATGAGGCCGCAGGATTGAAATTGCTGCTAGGTGGGCAAGGGGCAGTTCCCAAAGGGCATGATAAGGAACAAACCCAAAGGTGACAGATGTCCACACACCCAGTCAAGGACTCGAAAGAACACTTTTCTTCCTGTTTTCCCTATCTTACTAGGAGCCTTACTGGGTGATCTCTAGAAAGTTCTTTGTCTCCAAGTGTCTCTGGCTCAATTACATGTCAATTTTCAAAAACAAAGAACGCAGATTGAATCCATGTTTTTTAAAATCCTGCATGCTTGTCAAAAGACAGTAGTTGCCAATCAAAGCACCTAGAATGGGGGGTTATGAAAAATTGGCAGCATTATTTTAAAATGTCAGTTTTCTAAAGTAAGGAAGTGTGTGGAGTTATTTTCAATTATTCTGTTAATTTAAGTCAAAGAACCGAACATAGTAGAAATTGTATACAAAGAGGATACATACACCTTAAAACGTATATAACATACATCTTCATTGTATATAACATGCACCTTCATTGTGTATAAAGAGGATACACACACCTTAATGGAGGTTCCACAGTGCTAATAGAAGTGGGGCATCAGAGGTATAACTCAATACCAACACCAGATAAAAACTACAGTAGGATAAGGAGATAGAGAAAAAGAAGGAAAAGCATTTTTAGATAGGTGGTAGGAGGAAGTGAAATTCAAATAGAAAATTAAGTATCGTGTGGAAACAAGTCACATGAATAATTAGGGGGAAGATTTTCAACAGAGGGAAGAAACAGCAAGTTTAAAGAGGCATTGAGGTAGGAGCATCCTTGATCTGTTCTACAAACAGTAAGGAGCCCAGTGAAGCTGGATAAAAGGTAGGAGTGGTGTAAAAAAAAAAATCAGAGATACAGCCAGCAGCCAGTTCATTAGGTCTTTGAAGCCCAAAGATTTGGAAGACTGAGTTGGGGGACTTTAATTCTGAGGGTGTTAGGAATCCATTGGAAGATTATGGGTGAGAAATGAAATGAACTAACTGACATTTTCTTAACTTAATTCTGGCTGCGGTAAATTATAGAAAGGTAAGCAAAAGAAAAAAATGCAGGGGTGCCTGGGTGGCTCAGTTTGTCGGAGATCTGACTCTTGATCTCAACTCAGGTCTTGATCTCAGGGTTGTGAGTTCAGGCTCCAAGTTCAGCTTCATGATAGGCTTGGAGCCTACTTAAAAAAATAAATAAATAAAAGTAGGTGATAATAATAGCTACCTTGTAGATCGAGTGTCTGTATAATTGGTCATAAGGACATTCTCGAGAATAAAAGGGGGAACTATTAATAATTACACTGGATCAATGTCAGTAAACCGGAAATGTCCCAGGCAAACTGAGACATAGGCTTGCCGTAATTAAGGGACTGTTTCCAAGAATAAATGAGTACTGAGTAGGTGTTCAAGGAAAAGCAGCTAAAAGTTATAGTTATGAACTGTTTCCACCAAGTAAGACTTATAATATATTAATGGGCTTTTGACTAAAAATAATTCTGTGAAAGAATAAACTAGGTACTAATATGTAAAACCTAGGTAAATTGATTCTTGGAGCTTTTCCTAAGTTAATCTGCCTTGAGAATATCTAGGCACTCTTTCTGGTATATAGTATTTCTCAAAGTCATTTGTCCATAGATTTTATTTTTTCAAGGAGATAGTATCTTATGACTTCAGCTTTCCATGGAATAATGTTCTATGAGAAAGCTATCCTTCAGGGATAGAATAGAATGGATGATGAATGTGGTTTCAAGATTTGATCCAGAAATTTTAGTTAGATTGCTGGCAAGATAACTCAGTGGTATGAAAAATTGCAAACCACAATTTAGAAACAATCTCACACTGATTTAGCTGCTACCAAAATGTCAAGGTTGCTCTGATCTTCTAGGGATGCAAATAAGTCTTTTTCCATTTTCCATGAAAATCTAGTATTTGCTTTGTGTTTATGGTTCCATGGACTTCAGTTTATGCCTGGGAGCTTTTAGAAGTAAAAGCTTCTTGGTGCCCTTTCATTTTCCCTGAATAAGGACTTGGATTTGGTCAAGGATTCTGAATTACCATTGATACAGAGGTCAAAAACTTGCATGGAAATCTAAAGTATGTAAAGTATGAAGGCAAGATGAGCTCAGAAATAAAAGTAGTACCTAACCTTGTCAGATGCCCAAGGAGAAATTTGTCTTGGCCCCTAGGGTGGAGTTACCACTTGCAGCTGACTTCCCATGTACTCTGATGGGAGTTGTGTAGTTGAATTAGCAACCAGAAGACTTGGAAATTGTCACCAACTTCTGTACACCGGCTTACAAGTAATTCAAAAATTTTAAAAAGCTGCTTAAAGAGTATCTCTATAAATCTCTTTTTCTACCTAGTATTTCCTTGGGGGTGGAGGGCAATTGTCCTCTATGTTCCTGTAAATACTAATAACAGTAGTAGCTAACACATAAAGCAATTTCTATGTGCCAGGCACTCTTCTCAGTATGTTTACATGTATTAACTCACTAAATCTTTATGAACTGGGTCTTATCATCATCCTCATTTTATAAGTAAAAAGAGCTAGGGAGGGATGAATGAAATCTGCCCAAGGTGACCCAGCCGGACAAATAGTAGTAAATAGTACATAGTAAATAATAGAACCAGACAAATATGGCTCCAGAGTCAATGATATTATCCACTCCACTATGTGCAAGTGCATAACAGAGATTAATAAAGAAGGGTAATTTCTTGTATCTAGTAATGCTACTTCTAGTCCTTATAATCTTGCAAAACATAATTCCTATTCCAACCAACATCCATTGAAGTCTCTGAAGACCAGCAGTTACTACATTTCCCTCAAACTTTCTCTATGGCTCCAGTTTCTTCAGTGGATTCTCCTATGACATGTGTGTGAATTCCAGCTTAGTGTAAAGCCTAAAAACTCTCCTTTGACTGTGCACTAGTTTCTTTTTATTTTTTAATTTATTTAGTTGATGTGTCGAGGGGATTGATACTACAACTCAGCCCATAAGTAAGTTGCAAATAATTTTGAGAGCTCCATGCGCAGGATCTTGAGACCTACCCCTATCGAATTTCATCTGTTAAGATCTTTATGGATCCTAAATGTCATCCAGCCTGCTTTTATTCTTCAACTTTGTTATCTATTGCAATCATAGTGACAGTGGCTTTTATGTCTTTATCTGCTGCTCTGACAAAGTATTTGGCCAAAGCCAAGGACAGTGCCATGCAGCACACCACTTACTTTCTGTCCATCCTGAGTCAGCGGTCTTTGAGCACAGTTGTTTAATAAGGATTCCACCTAATTGCATTATCAATCAGTCCATATTTCTCCTTTTGGTCCAAAGCACTTTTGTGTAGTTACATAAAATGTCTTGATGAAAGTCAGAAATCATGTGCCAACAGCATTTCTCTGTACTTTAAGATCCCTACATGTTATGAGGGTAGGCTGAGTTGACCTTGGACATTGAAACTATATTGGCTTATTGGCAATCTTATGGCCCCTCTTCCTATCTTCAGAGTTCCTCAAGCTATGGATTGGCTGAAGGTTCTCTTTTGAAAAGTTTTCATACATTGGTATATAATTTACTTAAGCAAAGCAACTGAAAAAATTTGGAGCAACCAGGTACTATATTACTACCACTTTTACCTTTGATTCTACTTTCCCATTACTAATGTTTACTGTCCAGCCTCCTATCCATACATCTGACTGTCTATTCAACCCATGTCTGCAGATCCCTTGACTCACACTTAATGTTTTCAAAGTTACGCTCATCATTTTTACTATCCACCTGACTGATCTTTTTGGTTTATTGAACTTTTTAATTGCCCTTAAACCAAAAAGTCAATTTGGACTCCTTTCCTTGACTTGCTGTCTCCCTACCACAACAAATCAGTCCTCAAATCCTGTAGTTTATGTTTCCTGAATATCTCTCATATCCATCGCCACTGCCTTTTATAGTTATTACATGAGTTACTGCAGTAGCATGTTAAAAGATGCCCTTCCTCCAGCCCGGCCACTCCCAACATCCCCCACTCACTTGCCAAAGTGATCTTGCTAAAATGAAATTTTAATCAGGCATCCTCATCTGTAAAATCTTTTAATGATAACTTCCAGGATAAAATCCAAATTCACTGGGTAAGCACCAAAGACCCTCGAAATTGTAGGGCTGCTTATGTCTCTAAGCCTGTTCTTCTCTGTCACCCAAGAAATGTTCTTTATTCCAGCTTTACCAAACTACTCTTGATTCACTGAAACAGTCAAAAGTGGCTCTTATCTCCATTTTCTAACCTGTTCATACCTTCTTCCTTCAGTGTGTGTTTATCTTTTCACTGAACAAACCCTGCCCTTGCTTTAAGACTCAAAACAAGAACCTTTCTCTCTGTAATGCCCCTCCCCATTATCCTATTCTGATCTGTATTCTCCCATTGTGCTCCTACTGTTCCCTGCATAGATCTCCATGATCATATTTAGTATTGTCGACGTATATTTTTCCGCCTCCTCATTAGACTCTAAGCGACTTGGGGGCATTTACTTATCTTACTCATCTTTGTATACGAAGGGCTTGGCAGTGTCTGACACACAGTGGGTGTAGTCCATAAATGCTTATTGAATAATGAAGCAAATGAGCCAAATAATTCTCATCAGATAGAGAGAACTAGAAGAAAATGTTCTCTCAGGAGTTATGTGTTTCTTTTGTCTTCCACATGCTCCAAGCTGGGGGCCTGTCCCCTCTTCATTTAGTTCCAAATTGTTAATTGTAAGAATCCTATTGGTTCTTTACACCTGAAGGTCCACATGACTAACTAATAACAGATTTTTATAACATTACTCATTCACATGTTGAAGGCTTTCCTTCATCCTATATCCAAAATATAGTCTATTTATTGTAAGACTATCCAAACTCACCAATCTCAAAAGCTGTCCACCTCACCAGCCTCAAAATGAGAGAACTTACATGGAGGAGAGGATAATTAAAATCTTTCTCTTTTAGATGAATATTCTTTTCCATTATTTTATATTCCAATACCCACATGTATTATGAGGATAACTTTTTAAGAATCAAGTGCTGGTTTATCTGGTTATGAGGGCAAAAATAACACGTGGCGATAGTGAGAAGCTTCCATTAGCATTTTTAGCCACATTATCCAGATCCTGATCCAACTGTTTGAAGTCTTTGCCATAGAGCGGTATTTTCTATCTTTAGATGTAGTTCTGAAATCCTTTTGGGTATCACTTTTAGAAATGGATTTTAATCTGACAACACCAGACACCACTTGGGTAGTGCCTCCATTTGGATCTGAAAACTTATCTCAGTTTACCAATGTATTCAAGTAGACATGCCAAGTCTACCTCATCAAATAATCTGTTTATTTAGACCACGTGGTTACCCCATTTAGATAACATCTAAAAACTTAGATAGCATCTAAAAGCTGACTCAGGTTTTGTATTCTTCCATTTACTAGAGTCAAAGTACTTCCTGACAGTGAGGGAAACATGATGATGAGTAAGGTGTAGGTGCCCGAATGTAGCCCCTGAATGGGTCTGCTTTATTTTTTAAAAAAAGGATAAAATGATAACATTTGAGAACCAAATAATTTCTGGTATCTAACCACTGAATAATTACTGACAGTCCTTTATGACAAAGGCTCAGTCTATCAAAAAAGGAGGCAAATCTTTAAATAAGCATCAATTTCAACTTGAAGACTGGGAGCAAGACTACTACACTCAAAATCCTAAGTTCTGTCTTTAAGGTCCAATTTTGTCACAAAACAAATAGTTAGCAAGTCACTAGTCTTTTCCAGACCTCTATTTTCTCCATGGAATGGGGAAATTGGACTTCATAACCACTGGAATGCCTTTGTATTGTAAAGTTCATGGTCAAAATGTGTGCAACAGTGGAGAAATAGACTTGTAAGAAGGCTTTCATGGTACATGTTGGTTTTTTACTCACTGACTGATGCATCCATGATTTGCTCATAAACCCACTCTATGTTCTTAGTATGGCTTTAAATTTTTACATAAATTGTCCTAGTCATTGTCATCTGATGAAAAATAAGAAGGCATAAGTGGAAAAGAAATAAAAACATGCTTTAAGAGTTTGTCCTGACTTAGACCCTGCTCTTTTGTCCTATATATTTAATATAGGATATACTATTCCTCAAAAGATGGTTAATCATTTGCAACAACATGGAAGGACCTTGAAGGTGTTCAGTTTAGTGAAATAAATCAGATAGAGAATGAAAAATAACGTGTGATTTCACTTATATGTGGAATCTAAAGGACAAAACAACCAAAACAACACCCCCGAAAAAGAAGATGATTTACTTTCAGACATAGAATAATAATAAAAATTATTATAACTACCACTTGTTGAGCCACTACATTGGAAGTAGACAAGCGAGAATTTGAATGTATGTCTACCTGACATTAAAATCTATGCTCTTTCCATATGTCTTGGATCTGGATAATCATCATTCAAAATGGCAGCTTCTGATATCATGAACACGGAAGAAATCATGTCTATGAGCAATCATAAAATTGTGTATCAGCTGATATGTAACTGTTCAACTTTATCATAGTACTGACATTAAAAGTAAAGAGTAAAAGTTGATAAATCTAGCATCAAAATTCATCTGCCAGTAGTATGACTTTTCAGTTCATTTTTAGCTCTAGCTCTTCCTTTGTAAATGAATGATAGGAATGATGATTTCACTGCATTTGAGGCTGTGTGGGCAAATGAAATAATAGATGAGAAAGCTTAAAAACATGATACATGACAAAGAGTTTTCTTTCATTCCCCTGAGTCCATATTTTCTTCAGAAAATGCGACTAAGATCATCTAAGACAGAAGGACAGAAGCACTTGCCTCTGATCCCAGCTCTGCCAATGGCTGACACAAATTCCATTGTTGAATGAATGACATGAACTTTTCTGAACACCAGCCAAAAGAAGGGTGGAACTAAAGAATCTCTAGGTCCCATTTGGCTTTACATAACTGTAATTTATTTAGTCTCAGAAACAATTTCTCATGCTTGTGCTTCCTCTTTGGAACCTGGAGCTTATTTTTAGTGTTTGCACTAAAAACGTTTTTCAAAAAAGCTATTGGATTGAGGACAAAAGAAGTCCAGGTACCTGAAAGAAATTACAAGTTAAATGGATGAGTCACCAAAAGGCAGTGGGACAGCCAGACCTGTCAGGACTGTTACTCGAATTTGGGCCAAATGATTTAACGATTTGATCGTAGTGATTGGCAGAGGCCTGCAGATGGGAGAAGGCACACAAGTTTTGGTGGATCAGGTCTGACCTGAAGTTTCTCAGAGCAGCAGAAAGGGGAAAAGTATCAAGCGTATTAAAGAAAAAACCAACTTGGGAGAGAGAAAATGAAGAAGGTAGAAATCCCGTCACAGAGTCAGAACATAGCTACTGATTGGCTGTCCACTGGCATAAATTATATGGGAAAGATTGCTGGATTTCTATGGAGCTGGGCCTGGTTCTCCAGCTGCCCAGTTCTGTGATCTTGGTAAATTTACTTTCATTTTCTGGATCTAAGCTTCTTTGGCCATAAAATAAGTGCTTGACTTGGGTGATTAACAAAGGTCCCTCACAACTGTCAAATTGCATGCACAGGAGAAATGTAGCTAATGTTATGAAATATACCCCCCTTTTTTTTTTTAAGATTTTATCTATTTATTTGACAGAGAGAGATCACAAGTAGGCAGAGAGGAAGGCAGAGAGAAGGGGAAACAGGCTCCCCCACTGAGCAGAGAGCCCGATGCTGGGCTCAGTCCCAGGACCCTGAGATCATGACCTGAGCGGAAGGCAGAGGCTTTAACCCATGAGCCACCCAGGCGCCCCTGAAAAATCCCTTTTTTATATGGAGAGAATCTCTTTTGTATTGGTTTGTCTTTTGGTCTTACAACTTCAAAATAGAAATTCTGTATTTTAGCATTGGCTTGTTATTTTCACAATCTTATTTGAAGAAGTATCACTATGGTAGGAAGCAGAGTGAATGGCAGGGTTTTCGAGCCCAGATTTGAGAAAATATTGTTATCGATCCCTCATTGTTATGATTTATAAATATCCTAATTGTATGTCTAGTATAATACATGCTTCTCTATAACATGATTCACATCTTTGCCCATATGTTCCAGCTAGATGTCAGTCATCCTAAAACTTTACTGTACTTTATAGTCTTTGCTTTTCAATGATGTTACTAATACCTTGTGTTCAATGTCTTTGCCAAACTGACATCAGACGTCTTCCCTTTTGAGTTTTATCCTCGGACATCCCTAGTTACCTGAGTAGGCAACTATGAATCTATGACTCCATGTCATTCCCCACAAGCCATCTCAAAGTATTACTATGTTATATTCAACTTTGCACCTTCAGCATATACCTAGAATTTTTAATAATGAAGTTTCCTTAAATACCTAGAAGACACTCATCTTTGTTTCCTCAACACTTATTGAGATGCTAGCTATCTAGGAGGTTCTAATCAATCTTGAATAAATTAATGTATTCATATTTATAAAAGGAAGCATAGTATATGCATTTCCTACATGAGCCAAAGCTTTAGAAAAACAAACAATTAGAGGATATGAAAGGAATAAATGAAGATCTGAAAACTTCACAACAAAATTATTCTGTGCTTATTATCTTCTGAAATACTAAAGTTTCTGTTTAGAATCCACATCAATAATCAAAGGTTACAATAATAACAAAAAAAACTATCTCTCCATGCTTTCCAATGAGCCACACGTTTTAAAGTCAAGCACAGTGCATCTGCCCTCATAAATATGTGATTGCACATTCCAAGTGATTGATGATATTTAAATGGTGCATATTTTTCTTGGGTACAAGTAAAATATCCACACTTTCACCAGTTTCTTGGTGAAAAAAAAAACTTATACATATTTAATGTCATCAAATTTCTCATGAACGTGTCTTGATAGGTAAGGGAACAAATATTTTTGTGTGCGTTTGTTTCTAACACAGACTTAACAGCACAATGTAAAATGTTAGAAGTGTTTCCTCGTGCCCTCCCCTTCCCCCGCCCCTGGCAACAACCATTCTACTTTCTTTCCTTGTTTTTGTTTTTTTTTTTAACCTTTTTTAAATTCCCCACTTCCTTCCCTCCCCAGTCTCTGGTAACTGCCTTTCTACTCTATGTTACTATGAATTCAGCTTTTTTTCTAGTTTTATTGAGAAATAGTTGACCTACATCACTATGTAAATTTCAGGCATACAGCATGATGGCTTGAGTTACATATACGGCGCAATGAGCACCACAGTAGGTCCAGCTAGCATCCATCATCTCATACTACTGTATAGGAAAAAGAAAGAAAGAAAAATACAAAAAAGAAAAAAATCCTCCTTGTGATGAGAATTCTCTGGATTTTACTCTCTTAACAACTTCCTATATTCCATACAGCTGGGTCAGCTGTAGTCACCATGCCTCACAGAACATCCCCAGTACTTACTCATCTTATAACAGGGAGTGTGGACCTTTGGACCCCTTTCCTCCAGTTCCCCCCACAACCCCCTTTGCCACCAGTAACTGCACGTCTGATCTCTTTTTCTATGAGTTTGGCTTTGGGGCTTTGGTTTGGTTTTGTGTTTGTTTGGGTTTTGGTATTCCACACGTAGGAGAGATCACACAGCATTTGTCCTTCTGTGTCTGGCTTATTTCCCTTTGCCTGATGTCCTCCAGGTTCATCCATGCTGTTGCAAATCAATTCTGGAGACAGTGGTGATGGTGGCGTAAAGCACGAGTATCTTTAACGCCACTGAACTGTACACTTCAAAATGGCTAAGATAGTACGTTTGATGTTGTGTGCATTTTACTGTAATGAAGAAGTAGATTTTTTAAAAGAAATGTATCGTCCTGTGAGGCTGAGTGAGTTCCTTCAATTTCACATGGGGCTGGAAAAATCTGAGGACTGGTTTTTTGATAAGGTGATACTCTATTGGCTCCTTGAGGCCGTAGAAAAGTGTTTTATTGGCTAAATTTTTGGGGTTGTTCCTATGAAAGAATTCTACCAGCAAACCTGATCCTTTTCCTGCTCGGAAACCAGGCCCATGGAGGAAGGATGTCAGGAAGCCACTGAATGGCTCTCGTTAGAGCAGAAGGCTGGGTTAAGTGCTGCGTCTGTCTCAAGGGAGACAATGGAGTCTGTCTGTTCTTTGGCCCTCCAGCCTTCTTCTATCCTCTCTCTTTCTCCAACCGGAGTGTTCTAAACCCAAAGTGAAACGGAGTCTCCATCCCACTTCCGCTTCCAGCACTATGCCATACCCCCTTACCACCAGAGTAGACAAAGCTGCCCTGGCATTCTAAGAGAGTAATGCTGAACATCAGAAAAGTAAGAAGAGACTTTTAGGTTGGTGACAAGGCATAGAACCATGACCCTGGGAAGGAAAGTTTCTCCCACTTTCCTCTGCCTCCTACCCCACCTTACGAGGAGTCCATTTTCCTTTCCACACTTGGTTTTTATGTCATGTTGTCCTTCACACAAATGCTTTGGCATATATATTTCTCTGGGATCTACGAGGCTCAGGTATTGCCATTTCAGCATGCAAAATTGGGGGGAATTATACCTTTATCTTATAGATGGTGAAACTGAGCAGAGAGATCGGATTTCGAATTCCGTGTCTGCTCTAAACGACCGGTAGCATGTCCCCTTAGCCTCAGTGTCCTAGCTGTAGAACAGGGATCCTGATAACCTCCTGGGTTGAGGTAACACCTTCCTGAGATGTTTGCAGAGCACTCAGTGCTATGCCTGACACCGAGTAAGCACTCCATCAGCAACCGCCGCTGTTGTCAGAGGGTTATTATGTCCACAGTTATGATTATCTTGTGGGATTCCGGCACAGATCTTCCACTTCCAAACCCACCATTCTTTTCTCCATCACGGAGACTCACACAGCATTGCAATCCACCTTGGGGCCGATGGAGGGCTCGGTCAGAGAACAGTGTGTATCCTCTCTCCACTCTCACTGAAATATTACCAGGAGTAGCTACTCTTGAAGATATTAAGAATGCTAAGGCATGAGCAGAGTCTTGAAAAATCTCAGTCAGGTAAAGAAATCATATTATACTTAATACTAAGATGGCACAAAGAAGAAACTTGTGTGAATTTAAGTCACCTTTCGGTTAGGAGGAAAACAAAATATGAATGGGGAGATTAATGGCTTAGTGCAAAATGCTTGGATTTCTTTTCCTCCTCCCCTTCCCCCACCCACCCCTTCTGGTCACTTCACTTAAAAAGAAAAGCAGTTGGTTTTGCTCAAAAGTACACTGTCATCTGAGACTTCCCTTTTGACAGTTAAAGGGGAACATGCTTATTCTTTCCACGTGCTGAGCTGCTCTAAAAAAAAAAAAACCCAGAAGACAAAACAACAACCAAAAAACCCCCACAAGTTGGAGAGTAAGCAGCTTAGGAATCGTGTTTCAAGAGAATTTGCCTGCAGATCTATGAAAGGAGCCAGTAACAGTCAACCTTAGGGGCATATTAATGGACCCGAACCTCTCATAGTCTCTCTCTTAGCAGTTCCCTGGCATTTAGAGTCTTTCGCCAGCTTTCTCAGTGAACTTGGGGGAGGAAGAGAAGGAGGATTATGGACAAAAAAGCCTTCACTTGCTTTTAGTCTATTTATTTCTGTCCGCAGAAGGTGTCCCCCTTGTGGTAACAGCAAAGGCTAGTCTGGCATTTCATCTAATCTTGTGATATTTCACACGTGTACCAAGACCTTTCCTTTTCTGTCTATCCACCCTTTAATAGCTCGTGCCTCTAAATGGGTAAAACTTTTATTCAAATACTCATTCCTATCTGAAGGTTAGTGCTAAACTCAGAGATGCAGTCTGTTGGCTTTCCATTTTTTCACCTTGCTTACTATTATTATTTTAAAATTCTCCTTTCTGGGACTAGGTGTATCGTTCTTGCGTGAAGTAGTATTAGAGATTAAGACAGTGTTAACTGTCCATTAACGATTTACTTACCGGAGCTCAAGAAAGGGCTTAAGCACAAGTGTCAGTGTCAATGCCATGGCTGACCAGTAAGCTTTCTCTGTTACGCAACCCACTCTGCCTTTCTAGCAGCGACGGGAAAACCAGTCTGAGTCAGCAGGCACCGCAATGGGTTTCCTTCATTCTTGTTCCTCTCTCCTTGGAGTCGGAGTCAACAGCAAAGTAGTTAGATTTGGCAGTTTTGCTTCTTTTAAAGGAAGTATCTCGATTGAACTGCGGGGTGTCTGTTTTGAGTAGTGAGTTGGAATACACTTCCCCCCACCCCCGTGCTGTGTCAATATATCCAATTATCTTTGCCAAAACCTCAGGATTAATAAAGGCTTATGTGCTGCTGTAGTCAAGCGAAATAAAAGGCGACTAGGAGCTTGGAGACAGTAGTTTTAGAAAGGAATTCCAAACTAGACTCTGTGTCCATTGGAGAATCAAAAGAAAAAAAAAGAGGAATGTGAAATGTTCTTCTCAATCAGCTATCTTTTATAACTAAAGGAATTTCTAGGATACCTGGGGAATGTATGATATGGATCTAAAGTGTTGAAAATTGCCAATTATTAAGGAGAAAATCTGAGCAGTGGTAAACCGGTGTTTAGAAGTATGGATTTCTACATCTTCCGTATTTCATTTCTAATGCCACCTTCTCAAAGAAGTCTGACAGACTGTGTTTCTCACCTCCGGTGACTTGATAGCCTGGCATGTTTCCTACACACAATGCATGGTATAGATTGACTAACTGGGGGAAAAAATGAAGTGTATATTTCAATAATATTTGGTTTATTTATGCCATCTTTTTCTCAAAAAAGATTTATGTGACAGTATTATATACAACGATTAGGATGATCCTAATTGGAAAACTCACTAGTATGGTGTCCTTGGACATATTTTCCCATCTTCTACATATGCTATCTAACGTTTCCTCATTGATATGTTATATTCTGTGTTTTACAAATATGTTACCATTTCCAAAAGTTTTAAAACATAGAATGACTCCTATAAAACACATTATGGAGCATGAGAATTATTTGTTAGAAAGAGGGATATATATATATATATATATATATATATATATATATATATATATATATCTCCTATCGTCTGCGAGCAGAATTACATTTCAAGGCACATGATCTGATGAAGCATCCAGACTCAGGAACCTACTGAAATAAATTCCATCGCATTTGATACTCAGAATGAAGCAGAAGATATCCATACTCTCTTTCACAGTCTATGTTATTCCTCTTACATCTCCTCTTACGTATTTTTCTGGCAGACATTGTTTGAGTAAGTTTATTGATCATATGTTTAAAAATCTGTAGCATAAACAGTTCTATTGCTTTGTATCATCAGCCTGTCCAAGTGGAGAAGGTGGAGCGGACACATAGATCGATCCAAAGCAGTGGTTGATTGGTTCGTTGTCATTGACATTTGTGAACAGAAATGAATTGATAAAATATAACTGTACCTTCAGCAGTGATTGAGCTCTTCATTTTTCTGTGGCATTGGGCGCAGCCTAACTAATAAAAACAGTGCTTTGATCATGCCCTGTCATCTGAGGACAAACTGCCCGTGAGTGAATATCGAATCCTGGGATCCTTATGAAGCTCACGTAAGGCAAAATACCCACTGTTCAAAGAACTAAATTGTTCTCCTGGGGAACACTATACTAAAGACACCACATATTTAAAGAGCTAAAATATAAATGAGCAGCAAGGCAAAATATCTGGGCTGGACATCAGTGGCAAACAGGTGAAGGAGCCAGGGATGTTCAAATTTATTTGACAAGACCTAAGAACTTCCTTCCCGTATGGAAGGGTCCATCATCCAAAAGTGGAGGGTTTTGTTGAGAGTGTAACAATAGTACCCGTTGGAGATTCTATAGCACGGAAGAGCTCCAAACAACATAAAGACGTTTCCCATAATTTGAGAGGTACAGCAAAAGGTTGCGCTTCATTGCAAAGAAGTGTGTTTCTTAAGGGTGATTAAAAGTGTTCAAAGAGTGCCAGACAACTAATTTTCTGATGTGTTAGGGAAGGAAATATTTTATTACAGAAGAATTTAAACTCTACAGTCTTAAGGGCTCTTCCAATACAAATAATTTAAAATGATCTGATTAGCTGGCTGGTAGCAAGTTATCAAGGAATGGAAGACTCAGAACATAAATTCAACTTCACACATAACAAGTGAAAACAGACGCTAATTGAAGGAATAAAGGAGAATTATCCGTAAGGGACCTGAGTATGAAATGCACAATCCCAGATGAGACAGAATAGTGACTTGGCCAAGAAAAATGACCCCCAAATCAAACTATTGCCATAATCTAATTTGAACAGTTAAGGAAAGCATAAAGTAGGTTCTCAATTATTATTTGTTGTGTTTATTCATGCACACAGTCATTTACTGGGCACTTCATAAGGGCCGGGCAATATTCGAGGTGCATGTACTTTGCCCAAGGGACTATACTAGATGTTAACACTAGAGTGGACATTCTTTGCCCTCGATGAGCTTATACTGCCTCGATGAGCTGTTGCTGATCTAGATATTAAACACAAATTACATTTTTAACTCATTACAGTTATGGTAAGTGTATTTCTAGAAGTATAGGGTGTATAGCAGGGGATCTGATCTGGTCTGGGTAATCAGGGAAAATTTCCTTAAGGAAATAACATTTTCCCTAATGAGCTGACTGGTGAGAAAATAGCAACCAAACTTTAAAATGCTTATAGAAAAAAAAAAAAGAAAAAAAAATGCTTATAGAATGAATATAGCAGTTCTATACCAAAAAAGTAAAAATGCATAAATATGGACAACAGAAAAGCATGTGGCAGTATGGGAAGACATGTCAAATATAGATGATATAGTCATGTGCTATTTATATTATATCATCATCATGTGTAATCTACTTTGCTATGATAAAAATACATGTCCTGCAGGTAAAAAATTACATTTAGCAAAATTTGGGCTAAATATTAGTGAAATGATCTTAAAGATCTCATTTATAAGAGATCTATAAAACAATGATAACTATGAGACAAACAAAAATGCAACCAATTAGGAAACATACAGAAAATGTTTGACCATGGGGGCACCTGGGTGGCTCAGTCAGTTAAGCATCTGCCTTTGGCTCAGGTCATGACCTCAGGGTCCTGGGATTGAGCCCTCCATTGGGCTCCCTGCTCAGAGGAGAGTCTGCTTCTCCTTCTGTGTGCTCTCTCTCTCTTTCTCCCTCTCAAAGAAATAAATAAAAATCTTAAAAAAAAAAAGAAAATATTTGACCATGAATCATTAGCATTAAAATTAAAGTAATAGATGCAGTGCTGAGGAATATTTAGATTATATGGCATCTTCCACAGTGTTGATTACTTAACAGGATTTCAACAAATAATTATTGAGCAATTGATTCTTTCTCCAATATCTGAATTAATTAATTTGTTTAGAAGAAACAGATTTTCTCTTTTCTGGAAGATAATGCCTTGTTGGTTTAATTAATTACTAATCCCTCCAAAAGTAATTATTTTACAATATGGCTGATTTTTCATGACTAGTATTGGTTCTCCAAGCGTGAATTGTCGATTTTGCTCCATTGATCCAACATCTGCTCCTACCTTCTACACACCTTCCTCTTATCCCATGAAAGTGATTTGCTTCACACTTTCCACCAACGCCCTTCATTTTTCATATGTTTGCATTTGCATCACGTCCACCAATGGTGCTATCTATAGAATAGCATTTATTTGTCAAATTATTCACTCAACAAACACTGAATGTCTGACATGGTCAGATCATATATGAAATTTTCTGCATCATATTTTTTGAGCATGGCCAGAAAGGTACTACATAAAAAATGTCTTCACTTTTTGCTAGAAATTCCAGCCTTGGTACAATTACCTTTTATTAACTACTTTTAATACAATAAATATCCACACAGGGACCTAATTTAGAAGAAGATATCATGGAAATCATCTGAACATGCTTCCAAAGGGAAAGCTTTAACGCTAATTTGATTAGTAGTGTTATGATTGGAATAATTGTATCTTCTCCCAGAGTGAAAGTTTGTAAGGGACATTTTTACATGGTGCATTTTTTTGAAGTGTAATGATGCATTTTTTTTTAAAGTGTAGTTGTATAATGTTAGTTATATCTGCTTTATACAATGAAATCTTCTCAAGAAAATGATGGCTGGAGTTAGCATTCTTGGTATAGGTTTTTATAAGTTGGGATTAAATTCAGCTATAAATGAAAGTAACCCAAAATAAACATTTCTTAAATAAATAGTGGTCTGTCTCTCTCTGATGAACATAATCTGAAAATAAGCAGTTCTGGGCTGATGGAGAGGCCTTATGGGCATTAGGACTCCTATCTGTCTTGATGCTTTGCCAACCTTAGTGTGCTGTCTCATGGACCATGGTGGCTGCTCAAATTCCAGCCATCGGTCTGCATTTGAGCCAGCGGAAAGGAGAAAAAGGAAGAGAAAGGAACAAGGGAGCATGGCAGCTATCTTTTAACAAAGGTTTTTTGGAAGTTGCCTCATAACACTTCTGTTCATCTCATCAGGCAGAACTTAGTCACATGGCCACCCTTCCCTGCAAAGTCATCTTTATTCTAAGCAGTTAAAATTGAGGGATGTGTTGCTAACAGAATATTGGACTAGACAATTAGCCGTCTCATTTTTTTCTTTTGTTCTGTTTTGGTTTTGTTTAATGTAGCTCTTCTTTTGCGGAGGTTAGGAACCTACTTTCTCCCCTCTCTTAATGCTGAAGCCTTCCACATACTTCCTCATGCTGCTTATAAAGTTCATGGTTATCTCACCCTTGAGATATACCACCCCCTCTATTCACACCCTTGGCTTATTAGATTATAAATTTCCAGGGATGATAGATGTATCTTCTTTTACTTTTAATCACCCAGAGACTTCATCCACTATTTATCATATATATGATATGTATTTATCATATATATGATATGACATATTGATATATATGTGTATATATATGATATATATATATACATGCAGCATCATATATATACCTCAATATATATTCTGAGTGATTGTGTATTTTAAATTTAGATTTTAAAATATAGAAATATGTAAGTAGGTAACTTCATAGTAACTAACAATGCAAAACTACTTGACTAATCATTTTATCTTTTTATTTATTGTCATCAGCACTTTATTTCATCCAGTAAGAGTGTCCCAAGGGGTCCTGTAATGGAAATAAGAAGAGGTATTGTCTCTCTATGGTTTCAGAAAAAAGGAAGTATCTATAAAAGACATTATGTTGTCATGGCGAAAGGAACAAAGGCTCTGGAGACAGGCTGCCTGGATTCAAACCCGTGTTCTGCCACTTACTAGCTCTTTGACCACGACTCGTTCCTTCATGTCTCCTTGCTGAGTTTCTTCGTTGTGTAAAATGGAGACAATAACGAGGATGCATTGCCATGTTGGTACTCAGAAGCGAATGTACTGGGAAGCTGGGGAAGCTTATGTCCAGGCCCCCTTACAGCCATGGGTCCCTTCCCAGGCCCCAGGAGAAGTCTCGGCAATACGTCCATGTGACCGTATGCTTTGGCAACATTTACAGAAATAAGATTTTTTTTGTTTCTTTTCTTAAAACAGACCCCAAACTGTAGAAGCTTCAGTCCCCACAAAACCCGAAGCCTCCCCTGGCCATGCAGCTGAATCAGAAGCCATTTGACCCCATACTGGTTAGAACCTTGAGTTAGACAGCCCTAGGTCAGGGGCTGTTGTATGTGGGTGTGTGAGCCACTGAACCAGAGATACTTCGGATATTTGTTTACCAAGGGGGAGGTGGGAAGGGGCTTGGGTGAACCAGGGGATGGGGATCAAGGTGTGAACTTGTGGTGAGGAGCAGTGGGTGATGTATGGAAGTGTTGAATCACTAAATCGTACACCTGAAACTAACATTCGGCTGTATGTTAACAACTGGAATGTAAATGAAAACTTACTTAAAAAAAAAAATGCGGGAACTCGGGGCCTAGATCTACAGAATGAGAACGTATGGGGATAGGTCCTGCCAATCTCCATTCCGATCAAGCTTCGCGAATGATTCTAAGGTACCTTAAAACTTAAGACACTCTTGTAATAGGTCTTCCAACTCTGAAATTCTAACCTTAAATTACATAATCCCGATTCAGAAATCACCAATCAAAAGAAGAATCAGAAGATTGTATGGAAGAATCAGAAATGTGGCCCCCTCTGCCAGGATTTGCCCAAGGCAAGGAATGCTCTGAATTTTGATAGAGACAGACAGGAGTGGAGTTATGAAAAGCTGAGATTCCACTTCCCAGCCTGTAAACACAACTTGTCTACAAAGCATTAAGACTTGTAAACCACTACTTCTCCTTGGGTTTATTTTCAAGAATAAATACATTACGTCATTTCCTTCCCCTCCCCATAAGCCCTGTGGCAAAGATCATGATCATCCTCTGTGATACAAGATTTTATTAGCCCAAATCAAGCTATGTTCTTTAATAGGGAGAGAAAAGGGATCTAAGAGTTACCGTTGCTCTTTCCCAGACACACTGTTAGATGTTCTACAAATGTGATCTTGTTGAATGGTAGCAGCAATCCTTCAAGAAAGGGGTCATTCCTATTTGCATGAATAAGAAAACTACAGCTCAAGCAGATGAAATAATCTTGCATAAAATCACACAGGTAACATGTGGCGGGGATTCAAACCCAGGTATGACTGAATTCAAAGCCCATTTTGTCCTCCCAACACTATGGCGCTTACAAATAAATATGGCATACATTTGTATGTGCAGTGACATTCAAAGCCTAAACCTTAAAAAGATATGATATATGATATGATATGATATGATATACCTCAGAACCAAAAAATTGCCCTCTTTCTTATACCCATTGCTCCCCATGGTAACTCATGTTCTTTAAAATACTGAAAAGCATAGTCTTTTGTGCAAACACACATACACACACACGCAAAAGGAGAACATTTGCTTCCTTTTGGAAAAGGACTCTGAATGACGCCATCTTCCTAAAACAGTTGTACACTCCTTTCTTCCTCTCCCACGTTAAAGGGTATCTCCATAATTAGAAGATTGTGAATGTGATGCTTTGTATTGCTAGGCATTTGTGCTGAAGCATCAATGCAGTTATAGAGAGTGATGACTCTCTTCAAAATAGAAGATTACACGGTAGGTGCTGGTCACAAACGCTGTGTGACATCATGGTCTTCATCTCTTAGCATATCGAGTTCATTCATTCCTGACGATGTATGGCCTAGGAAAAGAGGTGTATTTTGGAGGGGCCAATCACTCAGCACAACTTGGAAAATGAGCCCTTTTCACCCCCAGCAAAACCTGCTGGTTAGGATTCAACTAATACACTCAACCTCCTTCATCAAAACATCAACTAACCTTTGGCCGCCAAAAGCACTTCGTTCAGGGAAGAGAGCAACGTTTGGCTTCCTCTTTCAATGCTTCACAAGGCTTTTTGTTTTAGTTCTAAACAATGCACATTTGTAGCCTCTCTACTCTCTACATTCTAAATCAGAACGTAATTCGAAAAAACAATAATGAAAATATGCAGTTTTTATCTTATGATCTTTCCTTGTCCCATTTTTCTCCCATTCCTCAGTAAAATCAAGTCACTATGGAAACCTTATCATGTGTCTTCAGTCAGTTTTCATAGCTATATCAACAGACGTGGCGTCAGGAAGAAATTGCCCTGCTACGTTAATTAGCGACCCATGAATGGGGACTGAGGACAAGCATTTACACAGCTATTAAAAGGACCACTATGAAGAGACAAACAACGCAAGGGATGTTAAATAGGCTTGCATTTTTCTCCCAATAGTCATGGCTTTTAAAATGGTTTCACAGATCCAGAAGTGTTAGATGTCAAAGCAGCTTGTAATTAAAGCTAAGATGGAAACATTTATCATTACTACTTTAGTGAAATTTCCCAATTAGAAACAAAACCAGTGTTTTCAGCAATAGGAACATGAAATCTCTATTTACTGCCCCTGGAATGTTTTTCTCTTTCTAACCAAGATGAGAAATTTCTGTTTCCTCATCTGTGGAATAGAAGAAGTATTTATCACTATTATCTCTATATCAGGAAACCTTAAGGAAAAAAAAAGTGGTATCCAGCCAGGTGACCAAGAGAAAGATTTTTATGAGTTCAAAGAATATTTACGATTTCCCTAAGCCTGAGAAAATTCATGATTAGAAGATAAATAGTATATCAAAAATTTGGGGTTCAGGTTCTAGTGGAACAATGAATTCATTGTGATTATATGCTATAAACATCAAAAAAATTACACAAAAAAGTAATTTTAAATTTGTAAGTTAAAATTATATACAAAAAAACATAAATTCTGACATTTCTTGAACATTTATTTTCTTAAAATACTGATTGAGAATTGAACTCCCCCCACAAAAGGACCTCAGAAATTCAGCCAAATATTTTAAATGTTTATTCAATAATAACCACATGTCTAAATGTTTCCACATTCTGAATTAGTGGTCCCAACTGGTGATGCTTGAAAGTTTTCATGAAATTTAAAATTAATTGATCGATAATAAAGAGCAACATCCGGTGAAATGGATGTGAATTTCCTTAGAAAATCTATCACAGAAGGGCACCTGGGTGGCTCAGTGGTTAAGCGTCTGCCTTTGGCTCAGGTCATGATCCCAGGGTCCTGGGATCGAGCCCCACATTGGGCTCCCCGCTCTGCGGGAAGCCCGCCTCTCCCTCTCCCACTCCCCCTGCTTGTGTTCCCTCTCTTGCTGTGTCTCTGTCAAATAAATAAATAAAATCTTAAAAAAAAAAAAAAGAAATGAAAATCCGTCAAAGAATAAAATCATATTGAAATCTGGCTATCTCGGAGATCCTTTGGAACCCATCAGAAATTGATCTTTCAAAAGGGAGAGAGAAATGCACTCTGTTTGTATAGGAGAGTTTTTCAATGAGAAAACTAGCCACCTGGCTTTTTACTACTCAAACAAAATCGTAGACTCTTAAATGGACAGTGCATTTGATTCTCTAACACAAGATGCTTTAAAGACTTTTTCTAATGTTTAGATTTATAAATACGAAGATAACTACCCATTGCAGTTTGTGGGGATAGTTTAGCTCTGCAAAGGTCAAACTGAGTTTAGTTGGCCTCAGCAATATGTAAACAGGGACCGAAAGACACCTGGTTAAGCCCAGTACTCTGCTGATTATGGCTTAAATAACAATTGTCCTCACTGTGACAAGTAGAATAGCCTTAAACAGGTGGCTTGTTTTGTTTTGCAGAAAAATGGTATTTGTGTGCCTGCGCGATCGAGTTGTGGGAGCGGGGGGGGGGGGGGGGGGGGGGGGGG
>CM052885.1:28210255-28227945 GCA_028534135.1 Potos flavus | reverse complement strand
TTATTAACTGATGTCTTCGCATTTCATTCCCATGTTGACCCAATCTCCCCCTATATACAAACACACGCACACACAGGCCCACAAACACACACACACACACACAGAGCTACTGACAGCAGTTCAACTCAAGGGTAAATTACTCATGCGGCTTAAGTGTTCAGAGCAGGGAGAAACGCAGCGAAGTTCATCTTCAGCCAGAGGAAGGAAACTTTCCATGCCAGCTGACCCCTTTTCTTCCTTCAGCAAAAGGTCAAGAGTCTTTTTCATTTGGGTGGTGACTATAAAGTTGAGCAATCGTTTCTCAAATATTGTTTACGTGGCAAGAAATTAGCTCTTTTTAATAATGTGAGACAAAGAAATAGGGAGGGGATTGGGGGAGAGGAGCAGGTGGATTGTTTTACGGATAACAACCTGAAGCAGAAAGGATTGAATTGATTTATTTGCATGCATTCAGAGGGTTCCAAGAATAGGGAGCTACAAAGCCTCAGCTCTCAATCTAGGACTACATCGCGCAAGGTCTTACGTCTTTTAACATAATAGAAACCTGACGTTTAGTTCAGACTCCAGTGGTAGTTTAGCCTACTAAAAACAAATTTTAAAAGATTATGTTGGCCAGGAAATGTACCTATTTATTTAACAAGCTCTCTATCCCTCTTTTTAGAGAACAGTATTATATGTTTTTAAATACTTAATGTTACAAATAATGCATGACACTGTCATTGCAATATTATGTCTGCTATAGGTAAGATGCACCCATACATTAGTCATAACCATATTTTCCAGACCAAAATATCAGAGAAAATAGACCGTTGACTTTTATTCATTGATTTAATGGTTCCCTTGCTCCTTCAAAAATTTAATGTGTACTTAATATGCAGTAGGCTGTAGGTTTGGTGATATAAACAAAGGAGTGAACAAGATGGACTATGGAAAGGTGATTATATTAGACCATCTGAAATGGATGATCCCTATTCCCAGATACTCAGCCATCAAGAGAATCATGCATGTCCTCCACCCCAATTAGCTTTTCTTGGAGAGAAAAGAAATGTACGTTTCTCATAAGATACTCTGCTCTTCTTGATACAGTCATACCATCAGGACAGAAGTTAATAATGGAGGTGCCAGCCCCCAGTGTGCTCCCCACTTTTTTATAGATTTTAACAACCGTACGCCTATCAATAATGCTCGAATTTTTATTTTGGGCCACAACCCTGTGTTCTAGACTCACACACTCAGCTAAGAAACCAACATCCCTTCTTGGATACCTACTAGGCATCTCAAACTTCATACATTCAAATCAAAACTTCATTTTTAACCCCTGGATTCCCTATCTTAGTAAAGAGCACCAACATTCACCCAGTTGCTCAACAGAAAAATCCACTTACTCTTGTTTACTTACTTTTTCATATATCCCAGTTTTGATCCATCAACGAATTCTGCTGTCTCTGTCATCCAAAAAGACCTCTTCTCCCACTGCTGACATCCTAGTGAAAGCCCCTGACAGCTCTCCTGACACTGTTCTCCTGCTTCCACCACGCCCCTGAGGCAATCTCCACAGTGGAGTGATTCTCTTTAGACATGACACTCTTCTACTCAAAACCTTCCAAGAGCTTCCAGCACTTTTAGAATCTATTGTAACAACCTCTCCTGGTCTTCATCTCATTTCCTGCATCTCTCTCACTTGTTCTCTTTTCTCTAGCCCCACTGGCTCCTGCTCTTTCCTCAAATGCAAAGAATCCAAATTTCTTCTGACCTGAGGGAATTGGCATGCTCTATGATCTCTACCAGGACTGTTCTTGCCCCAGAAACAGACATTCCCATTTCTTTATTCATATTCCTGGGCAAATGTTACCTACTGAAAGAAGCCTTCACTGACCACCTTGCCTAAATCCCTCCTTTGTCAACCTCTATCCCCATAGCTTGATTAAGTTTTTTCTAGGGCTATTATTATCTAGCATTAGATTATATCTGTGTTTCTTGTCAGTATTCCTTGGCTAATGGACCCGTCAGAAGGGTAAGACTTGACCTCTCTATCCCTAAATGAATGCACTGACTCTAGAGGGTATCAAGAATTCAGCCTCCTTGCAAATGCAGTCAGACAAAGGAGTCTGGACAAGAGCACATGGTGTCCTTGGGAAATGCATAGCACTCCCCTTTAGGCCCTAGGCCCAGAGATTTTATAGGGTCCCTTTAGAGGAAAACAAGGGAAAATCAGTTGTTGCAAATTGGATGATATGAAGAATATGTACACAGGAAAAGTCATAGTTCTTAAAAGAGAATCTCACATTTGCATAGAAAAATCAAGTGTTCCACAATTCCCCTCAAAATGCTTCAACCGACTTCTAAAAATTGCTTTTAATTTCTCATTACTGATTTAGTCCCATGCTTTGAAACAAAACAAAGGCTCTTAGAGATAGAACAAGTCTGGGAATATGTTAAGGTTGTTAACTATATTTTTAATAGAAAATTGCTGAGAGGAGCAAAATTCCTCCAAGCTCTTTAAAAATTCTGAAGCATCTTAGAAAGCTATGTGTTTTTTTTGAAAACAGAACTGAAAATAGGAGAATCAACAGCTTACGTAATTACCTAAAGGAAGTCCTAAGGTTTCTTTTGTTTTTCTCCTCATCTGTCAGTGTAAGACAGCAGTTCTCAAAGTGTGATCTGCGTGCTCTTGAATATCTTGGAAATTCTTTCAAGGGCTGCACAAGGTCAATGCTATTTTCTTCATAATAATATAAGATGTTATTTTCCTTTTTCATTCTCATTTTCTCACATGTAGTACACTGGAGTTTTCCAGAGGTTACATGGTGTGTGATATTGTGACAAATCAGATTAAACGGAGAACCAGATATGCAAATCCAGCTGTCTTCTCTTGAGCCAAGCATTAGAAATATTTGCAAATATGTAAAACAAGACCATTCTCATTGCCAAATATTTTTGTTATAGAAAATGTAGTTATTTGGGTAAAAATTTATCATTTATGTTAACATGTAGTAGGTATACCGTTCTCTTTATTGAGTAAATAACCACATAATTAATTTGTAACTTCTAATAAATATCTATAGATACAACCACATAACCAAAGATCTGTTTGATCCTCACTGATTTTTAAGAGTATAATGGGGTCCACAAAGTTTGAGAACTGCTGATCTAAGACAGCAAACTATCAACAAATAGATTCCTCAATAAATATTTTATATTTAAGTTGATGAAGACATAGTTAAATACCTTGGTTACTTTAGTTAGATATATTTCTGAGGACTCCAAGAAAATCATGATTTTTTTTTTTTTTGCATTCATTATGTCTTCCTCTTTCCACAAGGTTTTTAGTGTACCCTCAGTTGTTTCAGCTTATTTGCACAATGTAATTAACTAAAGCTTTGCAAACATGAATCCAAATGGGAAACCACGGAAAATCTGAAGATCTAACACTGTGGTCAGGAGCACAGGCTCCCCGAAAACTGCCTACATTTACTTAACCCTTCTATGTCTCAGTTTCTTTAGCTTTTTTTTTTAAAGATTTTTTATTTATTTATTTGACAGAGAGAGAGATCACAAGTAGGCAGAGAGGCAAGCAGAGAGAGAGGGGGAAGCAGGCTCTCCGCTGAGCAGAGAGCCAGATGCAGGGCTCAATCCCAGGACCCTGAGACCCTGAGATCATGACCTGAGCCAAAGGCAGAGGCTTTAACCCACTGAGCCACCCAGGCGCCCCCAGAACCCATATTTATTTATTTATTTATTTATTTATTTATTTATTTATTTATCCCAGTTACTTTTATTTTATTTTTTCAGTGTTCCAAGATTCATTGTTCATGTACCACACCCAGTGCTCCATGAAACACGTGCCCTCCTCAATACCCACTACCAGGCTCGCCCAACCACCCACCCTCCTCCCCTCCAAAACTTTCAGTTTGTTGCTCAGAGTCCACAGTCTCTCATGCCAGAACCCATATTTAAAATCATCTAGCCAGAGGGTATTGTCCTGATAAAGAATAGTGGGAGTCAGTAAAAGCCAGCCTCGTAGGAAGACAGCCTATTGGAGAACCAGTCTCATCATTTGGAATACAGAAAGGACAGCAGTGAAAATAATCTTAATTGGAATGCTCTAGATCATGTAACAGTGGAAATAATCTTAAATGGAATGCTCTAGATCGTGTAAACTTTTTTTTATATAGTCATATACCATGACTATATCTTGTAAAAGTTATATTCTCGGCATGTTTTCAGTCCTAAAACATGTTTAGGTTTATGTCCACTTCTGTATTGAATATCAATTCATATTGGAATTAGGATCACTATATAGAGATTTCAGAGTGGCAGAATTTGGTTCAGTGTCAGAAGAAAACAGGAAAGATCAGAGTTGTCCACCCACCTTGCCTGAGGAAATGAGCTCCCCAACATGGGATGTATAAAAGGAAAAGTGTATTTTTCTATCAGGAAAAAATAGGCCCATCTGATTATACTCCTTACCCATTGCAATAATACCAAAGAGACCCATTAACTTTCAATTGTCTGTAATAGAAATAAAATGTTCTATGTGGCATTTCATATTCTGGACAACTCTCATTCATTGATTCGACAAATATTTGTAGGGCAGACATTCTTCTAGGAACTTTAAATATAGCTGTAAACAAAACATATAAAATCTCTGCCCTTACATGACATATTATTTTGAGACAAGGTGGATTAATAATTAATGAGTCAAATATGTATATTCAGAAGGTGTTATGTGCTTTGGAGAAAAGCAAAGCAGGCAAGAGGATAAGGAATGTCAGAAAGGAGATGAGGGGATATTAGTTGGTTAAATAGTGAGGGAAGGATATTTCCAGAAGATATAGAAGAAATGGGAGTGAGGATTTTAGGAAGATTTATATTTGGCCATTGACCGAAGTATGCTATCAGAAATCTCACCAAATACATTTATTTTATTTATAATTAAGTATTAAGTTTTAGTGTTTAATAGTCCAAGATAAATATCTTCAGTTTTTGTCATTATTTACCATGTGCTAGGACTTGTCGATCCTCTTTATCTTAGGTCTGTCCCTCGGACATACTTAGCCAGGAACACTATACTCAAAAATGCAGGGGAGAATGGGAAAATTACCGCCCCCTACCCCCTGTCTTCTGTACTCTGGCTTCCAGCATGCACAGTCCTTCCTTCAGGATGCTCTCCTGACTCCTAAATCTGACTTATGGGTCTCCTAGTTGCATTATCTTAGCCGTATTGTGCTGTATTGAGGCCCATCTTCGACTTGGCAGACTCCAGGCTGCCTTCTTAGCCATGAGCTTCAGAGCAGGTAGTGTGTATATTCTATTCCATTATTGTGCTTGACTCATGGCGGTGCTCAGGAATATTTGTTGAGTTGGATGGATTAATAGCCCTTACAAATCTCGTAGTCTATAACGTTGCTCTCCACTGATTGGCTATGCAAACTCCAGAGGGGCAGTAAGTTTTCTTGTGCTATACTCGCAGCACCTAGAACAGGCCTGGTGTGTCCCAGGCGCTCCGAAAACATCTGTCGGAGGACTATACATCTTTGAAACAGGCAAAAACATCATATGCAAGTCAGAAGGTCGCTGTTGACAGCACTTGGCTTTCTATACCACTTTGATTCCTCTGCTTTCTAATCCATGCTTCGAATCCCCCTGGCTTAGACATAGGTCAAGTACGTTCATACTGCATCTCAGTACATTCCTGCCCAAGCTGGAAAATTGCTCTCTCCTATATACTTGATGCCTCGCCCTTTTCATTTATCAGATGATGCATCCCATATGGAGAGACATCTTTTAAAATTTCTTAATATTTAAAGATTTGCCACGTATATGAAAGTTTTGTCTTAGAAAGTTTTGTTTAATGAATCTTGCCCTATCTTGCCAAAGTTATCTGATATTTTCACTATTTGTAATTTCAGACAACCTGTTTCAGCTTACTGCAATTGCAGTAATCATTTCAGATTGAATGAATAGGGTATTCCCAGACAGGTGCCTAAGGTCGGTTACTTCTTACTTTAATGAAGGGTGTGCTTCCTCTATATAACTGATGGAAAAACATTATGTTTAGGCAACACCAGCAGTTCAGCATGCTTGGCTCACAATGACCATCTCAGTAGCTAGGGTGGTGGAGGAAGTAGTATGTCCCTCCTTCACAGGAGCTGAAGCTGTGCTCGCTCATGAGAGCTTAGACAATGATGGATAAGGTAATCTATTCCAACAGAAATGCGGTGGCAGAAAGTTAAGTAAGATATTCTCTGTGTGGTTAAGACTTGTCAAGATAAGACTTTCAAGGCAGAAAAGAGGTAAATGAGACTGAGAGGGGATACAGTGGTCTAGCAGGCAAAGAAGGGACTTGAGAGTCAAAAATCCTGGGTCTGATTCCCAGTTTAGGGGTTTATTAGCTGTGTGAACATGGGCTTTGCTCTCATCTGTAAAGTGACGTTATCGATACTTAAACCACAGAGTGGTTCTAAAAATTAAATAGTGTACTATGGATTGAGTCTCTGTGGACCACAGAACATTAACAGTGGCAACGGCTTCTGTTTGAGAAACTTAACCTTCAGTGTAAAGCTTCCGGCAGCCCAGTTCAGTGTAAAATCAGTAATTTCACAGGTGATAAGAAACATCAAGTCTAGACATAAAATTTTAAAAGTGGGAAGGTAGAAATCATAGCAATAGCAAAACCACTTAACTCTTCGTAATCTGCACCATGATGTTTAAGGGAAGAGAAAAGGGTGATGCACGTTAGCTTAAGTGTCAATAAACTTCTTTATTTACAAATTGAAAGTTTATTTATTGGTTTTTTTGAGATTAAAGAAAGATTTTTCATCGTTGGTTGAAAAATACTTCTTTAATCGTAATCACGTTGTTAATTGAAAAAATTCATGTATTAATGAAAGTAAGTAAAGTGAGAGAGAAAATTACTCAAATGCCACAGTCCAGAAATCAATAAAGATAAGTAACATTTGAAAGGATAAGCTTTCTTAATTTATATATATATATATATATATATCTCATATACATGTATCTATTCTTCTGAAATTATGCTTTTTACAATTATAGCATTTAACTATACATCATATTTTATAACCTGCTTTTAACACAATATATGTTCATGTCAGTATAGATCTATATTCTATATTGATCTATAGGTCATTGTGTTCATGTCGACACGGATCTATAATTCCATTTTTAATGGCTACTCATGGTTATCATGTGTTACACAGCCTATAATGGTAGACATTTGGATCGTTTGCAATAATTTTTAGCTATTATAAACAATGCTATGTTGCATTTCCGTGCATTTATATTTGTGCATACTTTTCAATCATTCTCTTTGGCTAAGTTGCTTGATGTAGAATTACTCTGACTAAAGGCATGTACATTAAAAATAAAAAGTTTGCCAGCTTGCCCTCTAGAAAAACTGCTTGGACTTAAACATAACAGGAAATTTTTGAGTGTCTATAAAGTATGGAGCTCTAACTGAATTAAAGCTGTTTTTAAATTTTTAATTAAATGCTGTTTTAAAGGGGTGGGTTACATTAAAAAGTGGATTAGGCCAAGTAAGAGAAAATAGGGAAAGAGTGTGCATAAGCAGGATTAGCTAAGGTAATGAAACTGTTCAAATCAAACTTCAGGGTAACCAAATAGTTGATGAGAGTGTAGAGGAGGAAAAATAATTTTCCCTCTACTTTGCTAGGTTCTTGGCTGAGATTCCCTGTAATAAATTACAGATTGACAGGAGAAAAACAACAGAAGTTTAATAACACGTGTGTGTACCTCCTGTATATACGGGATATGCAAAAAAACTGAGTAACTCCCAGAATGGCCCAAACCATCACCTTAAATGCCATCTCCACATAAAGACAAAAGAAAAATGGTGGGGGTAGGGGGGAAGCGGCCAGTTATGGAAGGTCATCAAGAAAAGCACCGAAATCAAGTTTACTGTTGTTATTCAGATTTAAGCACAAGGCTTCCCCACTAGGAGTTTCTAGAGATTTGGTCATCCCCCTTCTCCTGGTACAGAGTAAGACACTCTTACAAATGGAGATTTCCCTATAAAAGTAAATGTTTCTTGCAACATAGTAGTTTCTATTCAGTTTTCAGAACTTCTCCTGTGTTGTCTGCTTCTGAAAAATAATCACTCTAAAATAATCCTCATACCAAAACATATTTTGGGGTGGTAAATTTTGCTCCCTTTCAAGAGTAATTTCTGCTTTTAAGAATTCCAACTAGTAAATTATGAAGTAATACAGATAGAATATTTTCACTTTGAAATCTCCAATGAAATAAAGGATCTAGGCAATAATCATCGATGCCTGCTGAAAACACTAGATGGGGAAATTTATGAGAGATGACTAAAGCTCATGATACCTGAACACACTAAGTTTATCAACACAGAAGGAGAGCAAACAGATATTATCTGCTTCTTGATATGATAAAATGGAAGATACGTACACAAGACTCCCTATCACACAGTCATGCCAGATAAGCAAGTTTATAGAAAAGGTAGAAGACAGAAGTCTATTAAAAGATACCACAGTAATGCATTCGGTAAATTCCAGAATGTGTGAAACTTGACAGAACAAAGGACTTGATTTCTTGGGATATTAAATAGTAAAAATAAAGAGAGGAAGAATTTTTAAAGAGCTTCTTCAAGACATTTCATACTTACGTAATGTTTTAATGTTATTTAGATCACTGTTCTCACAAACTACCTGCAAAAATATTGTTTATTCAGAGAATCAGAAATTTCTACACTGGATATCTGATGAAATTAAGTAATTATTGCTAATTTTTTAAGTGTGACAATGTGGTTGTACAAAAAACAAAGTCCTCTTTTAGAAATACACATTGAAGTATTTACTGATGAAATAGTGTAATATCCAGGAGTGGCTTTGAAATATCAAACCTGGACAGTGGAGGGAGATCTAGATGTTACAGAATCGACAAGTTGTTGTTAACTTGTGAAGTCAAAGGTGGGTATGTGGGGACTAGCTCTACTTCTCTCTACTTTTACTTATGTTTGAAACTTACTACAATAAAAAGTGAGGAATGTATTTAAACATAGATTATTGCATACAGAAGATTTATGCACACTGGGAATACATGAAATGCAGAAAAGAAAATCTACTTTTAATTAAGAGAAATTAAAATAAAAATAGAAAATTGTGATAATCTAAAAATTCTTTTGGTTTTAGGAGAAGCCTATTTAAACTTAATGGGCAATGCTAGGAACCATGTGGAAAGACATGACAAGTCTTCATAATCAAAATAATTGAGTGATTGTTGATTTTAAAAATTATTATTTAGATAGGAAAGAATACTTTTCTGTAAAAAGCAATCACAGTAGACAGTAAAAAATACATAAACACTGCTTATTTTTAAATAAGCAAACACCACTGAAGTTAGTATTATCTGAAAGTTATCTTTCCAGAGAAAATGAATGACTATATTCTTAACAAGATAAAGAGAATTCCCAATCACGGAGGAAATTGCTGATAATTCCGTACCACCTCTCTTATAAGATGCAATGTAGACCAAATGATGGAACATGAGGTTTGAAACCCTAGAGTAAGCACTGAGACTTTATATCCTGAAATCTCAATGTTTTAGTGGAAGAAAAAAGAAGAAATCAGTTCCAGATACCCATTTTACAGATATTAAACATGAGCTCTAGGATCCTGAAGCAGCTTGCTTATTGTTATACACATAGTTAATAATAAATACATTTTTGCACAGTAATATGGTCATATATGAAAAAGTCTTCATTTCAATTTTGTTATTAAAAATTCCTTTGTTAAGATTGCAAGGTGAGAGCCATAAATATTTAATATCGTGAATATAATAGATAAAGGTGGTTAGCACATAGTAAATTCAAAAGTATCAAAGGAAAACACTTGTTTTCTTTGGGGAAAAGTGGAAATTAATCAGGATTTAATTAAAGCAAACAGCATTCTGGAGAGAATGACAAGGACAGAAGATGTTTATCCTTCTGGAGAAGAGGCAAGAGGAAACAAAGATGGCAGCTAGCGATGTTTGAGAGGAGAAAGAGAATTTAGAGAAGCGAAGGAAACAGTTTAGAGTTTGTTCTTCTTCCATTGTACTTACACAATTAATAGCACCATCACCCCTCATCAGAAGCAACTCTAACCCTCAGGATGCTGACCTTTGTTTCGGAGGGCAGTGCTGCCTTATGATCCACGGGCCATGCTTTAGAAAGCAGATCTTTTCACTTTGAGCTGGTCTTCAGCCGTGGTACTGGGTTGGCACCCATCACTCTCAGCTCTGTGCAATAGGAGACATTTCCAAGGTAGGCAGCATGGGCTTAATGGTGAAGTCTTTGGACGGGTAAAAACTGAAGCCCAACGACCCTCCTGAGGGTCAGATACAAACTGTAAGGGGCACAATAAACCCTGTGTTCTGCTAGTTTAGACTCCAGCCAGCCTTGGGGAGCCACTCCACTCCTTTCACAGGATCTAATTAACAGTTCCCCTGGTGGGATTTCACTCTCGAATCAATCCGTCTTCTAAAACACTTATCCAGCTTCTTTCCTTCTCTGTATATTTTGTTTTTAGAGTACCTGTTCCTATAAAATATATGATTAATGCACCTCAATATCTAGACACTACTATACTTAGTGCTTTTTTGGGCTCTTTATAAAAGAATTAATGATGTCAAGTGATCATAGGTTTTTCAGGTACATAATCCATGTGAATAAAGAAAGTAGAAGCTTTGCGCAGTGGCAGTATCGTAGCCAATGAGGTTTATCCGAGGCGCGATTATTGCTAATTGAAAGAAAGTAGAATCATCCATAGGAAATATAAAGACCAAGTCAAAATTTCCAGCGTCTGTGCTTGTTGGGTTGGCGAGGGGAGGAGGACATATGCAACATGAACTATAGGTCTCAGGACCTTCGAATGTAAGAAGGTACAGAATCATATTTCCCCTCATGTTTATTGCACCAAATGATTCTCAGAATAATCTTGAAAGAGACAGAAAGAAAGAAAATTTATTAATATTCTCAGTTTGCAAGAGAAGCAAAGCTCGGTGCTGTTATAACCTTTTTTTTTTAAACGATTTTATTTATTTACTTATTTACTTACTTAGAAAAAGAGAGAGAGAGAATGTGAGTGGGGAGGGGCAGAGGGAGAGAATCCCAAGCAGATTCTGCTCTGCGCTGAGCCCAGAGCCTGAGGGCGGGGCTCAGTCTTCCAACCAGGAGATCCTGACCTGTGCCAAAATCAAGAATCTGTCCCTCAACAGACTGAGCCACCCAGGTGCCCTGAGTGCTGTTATGACCTTTAATGAAGGAGCATAAGGTAACAAATCACTGTTCTGTAGAAGAACTAAAAGGAGACAAAGTTGGCAGCAGCTAGGTAGTAGCAAAACGGTAACTACACACTCTTTCCGCTGTTCCAGTAACTACACACTCTTTCCGCTGTTCCAGTATGTGATCATTCAACTGGATACAAAAGCTGCAGGGAAGACCCTTATGTCCTGGGGGAGTGATTGCCTCCAGTGGAGCTCTGGTGGAGCTCCTTTCCTGCAGTGGCTCCCTAACCCGCATACCAGTTCAAAAAATTCGCGATCGATCCTCTTTATTGTAATTGACTCATTCATACGTATTGTTAAATTTCTATCTCATTGTAGATTCAGATTTCTCCCACAACTCCTGCCCTTGACATCACAGACTGTATTTGCAAATATTGGACAGTTATGAACTTGGAGAGGTGATCAATTCCTTCAGATCCAATTTCCCTCTTTTACAACAAATAGGCTGCAGCAACCTCTTCATTATTGTGAAATAAAATTAATTGATAATATAACCTATCGTGTACATATTTTTTAATTTTATAAAATGTTCTCCTTATAATATGAAATGGGAATAAGTGCCAACATTTTATACTGAGCTAATATGTTGTTCAATTTATAAATCCCAGATATGACCACTTTAGAAGATATGTGGGAGCTGTCAGAAGCTCGTCCCACTATGTAGAACTCCCCTGAGGGCAAGAGCTACAAATGTTGGTTAACAAGCAACATTTGCCATCCGTGAAGTGATTTTCTAAAATGGTGAATAGCTCTTGTGAAATTTCAAATAAAACAAAGTACAATCTTTCCTCAATATGCACAGTAGTTTTATTCCTGGAAAAATCAGTGTAAGTTAAAACATGCCAAAAATACTTTGCTCTTATACAAAAACTAGAGTAAGATTCTAGGCTCAGATAATAAGTTTTTCACCTATATGAGGGCTTCGTAGAACATCTGAAAATTATATGAAATGAAGGACAATTATTCACCATATGGGACTGGCTCAAGCATTGTAAGATGTGTTGCATTCCAGTAAATGTCTATAACAACGTCCATATTATTGTGACAACAACAAAACATCCCCACGAATTTCCAAATTGCCCCTAAGCAGCCCTACCACCCCAGTTGAGATCCAGTGCTCTAGAGACTTTGGGAAGGAAGGGGATATTGTCTACATTCTGCCCGTCCTCTTTCCTCTACATTCCTGTACTGTTCCGGCAGGGAAGGATGATGGCTGCTGAGCCATCTCATCTGTTATATGCTCAGTGTGGTTGGGGAGGGACACTCAGCGTCTTTTCCAGGCATTGAGGAACTTCTGTGTGATTGGATTATTATTTTGGGTCTTAGTTCCTGTGGTGGGATCCTTGGCAGGTCTACACCCCAATCCCACTTCCCTGCTGCAGTCACATTTCTGAGACCACCTCTCCCCATTTCTCCCAGGTGGTCTTTTCACCATCTCAAGACTATATAATGCAAAAGTAGACTGGAGACTAAGACTCGGAAATCAGCTAGCAGTCTCTGCTTCCTCCAGTCTTTAAAGCAATTCTTCTGGGAGCCTCCTCTCTTTATGTCAACGAGGAGGAACTGGTTGAGTCCTGTCCTCCCATAGCTCCTGACGGAGTGTGTAACACACCAGGCGTAGTTGCTTATTTGTTTACATACCACATTCAGAAATCTTAATTTCAAATAAACAGGTAGAAACATAGAATTCTTTTAGTTATGAAATGTGTTGTCTCTATGCCAGAATTGAGCCAGAATTAATATTTTATTTTATTTTATTTTAGACAGAGAGAGAGCACAAGCAGGGAGGAGGGTCAGAGAGAGAGGGAGAAGCAGACTCCCTGCTGAGCAGGGAGCCCGACTCAGGGCTCGATCCCAGGACCCCGAGATCATGACCTGAGCCGAAGGCAGATGCTTAACCGACTGAGCCACCCAGGTGCCCCTTGAGCCAGAATTAATTTGTTCACTTTGACTTTCAATATTTCTTCTAATCCATAAATATAAGAGAGTAATTTTTAAGAGCATTTCTGGAAGATATGTAGATAAAAAAGAACAGACTCTTCTAAAAATGGTCATCTTCCTGCATTAGAAATTATGTAATTTGGTTAATGTTTCTTTTCTTCCCCAAGATGAAAGCCCCATTTTTTTTATGTGTTTATTGATGATTCCTAACTCTAACATTGTCCCTTGCTTAATAGTTACTTTTAAAAACTCAATAAAGAAGTGATCCCATGAATAAATGATTTTTATCTTTGGTTGTATAGCTAGCAGGTAACTTCCAAAATTCAAGTCCATTTCCACAAAATTCAAGCACGCATCTGCTCTGACCACAAGAAACTTTCTCTCATAGAAAAAAGAAAGAAAGATGTTTCCAAACTTGTCAGAAAAATTCATTAGGCATTTTTAAATATTAGTATTAATGAAATTTTATTTAAATAAATGTATTAAAACTTAATCTTAATAATCAAATTTATTAAATTTATTTAAATGAAATAAATAACATTTCACCTTAAAACAAAGGGATGAAGATCTAAAAGTCTAGCACATGCTTTCCATTTAAAAAATATATCTTACCATGTCAAGTAGTGTTAGTGTTAAATTAACACTAGATTTCTCCTAATGACGAATGTACACACTCTTAGTTTGTGTCAGGATAAAGGTGTGTCACAAGAGATGTCAGAAATACATAGGAAAAATCAAGTTAATTGGTTCATCTTGCATCTGTTATCCAGCAAATAAGACTGCTTTTAGCAAAACAGTGTTCTTCTGAATGTGTGTGTGTTCAAAAGACAATAAACATTTGAGTAAATGTTCTATGTTCAGATTTCCTTCATTGATTCTGTATATTTCTAAAATAATATTAAAAACAGCTGTAGTTAGGGGAAGCAAGAGTCCCATTATAAAGGCCATCCTTTGTCAAACTTAGCTCCATTTGGCTTTCCCACACAGTAGATTTTAACGTCTGGCAATTTACTAGTGGACTGGCTGTGAAAGTGGGGTCGGGGGGAAGGATCTTGTCACCTGCTCCCCACTTACAAGTCAGATCTATGTCATGGAAAGAAGACCAGATACTCCCAGTCTTCTATCACCTATTAAAAACGCAGCCACATGTCAAGGGGGTCAGGCAGTGGGAGGAGTGACTCTAAGGTACAAGGAATAAGGGGATGCATTGTCCATAGAGAATTTAAAAACAATAATAAAACCAACCAAGTGTCGTCCACTCTTCATTATCACCATGCACCACCCTAGTGATAAAATACTCTCCTTATGTGCCAGAGTAGATGACCCCCACCCCTTTCGTATGCCACACTCAAAGGAGACTTGTTTCCTAGAATACTAGCAGCCTCACAGAAATCATATGTGTTCCAATTGGAACTATCCAGAAGGGTTCCCCTGAAAGTGAAAACTCGGTAATTTTAAAAAGTACTGGGCTGGGAAAGGAGCAGTAATGAGACTCTGCTGAAGATCTGAGCCAAGGAGAAAAATAACTATATTCCCTTCCTTCTCCAGTCATTGCTTAAAGTCCTCGTACGGGCTGGGGGTTCCGTGAGATGACTGGAATCATCTCCCTGCTGGACTCTTTACCCCTGCCCGTGCTCACTTTGACACATCCCATACCCTCCCCAAGACGTACCTTCATGAAGTATATATTTGGCTATAGCACTCAAAATCTTCAGAGTCTAATTCTTACTACGAAACTAAATTCCTAGAGTTATCTAATTCATGTTTTTAACTATCACAGGACTTAGTTCATGGCCCTGGATGGAGTAGTCACTCACTGTTTGCTGCCTGAATGATTTACAGGTTCAGCCAGTAAATGTGCTACAAAGTTTCCTTTACATGATTGTCCTATAATAAGGCATGTTCTATTAATTTGCATCATTTATTCAACACATATTTTTTGACCATCTCTTTGGATTAGGTTGGCATTTTGCTGTGAATAAATTCCATCTAAAATTTCCATCTAAAATCTTTCCATGAGCCATTTCTAGATTCAGAGATTTTTTTTTTTTTTGACAAAAGAAACAGGAAGACAAAAACCAAATGTCTCTCAAGATCTGTAAGATACATAAATCAAGTATCTTTTTTAGGCCTCAAATCTATCATCATTCTTTTTGAAAGAGAGCAGTGCATGGGTCGTACTCTGCATTAGCCTATGAGCCTCTAAGGAGACTTGAAACCAAGTGTATAGGATCTGCCCAATAAAAGACCATGAAGGTTAAATAAAATTAGAAAAAAACAAAACAAAAAAAACCAAGAAGTCAGCTCTTATTTCTATGTGTCTTTGCAAATTTGCAAATGGTGATTTCCTAATAATTATTTAGCCCCAGTTAAGATTTGTGTACGCAAGTGTGTGAGTTTGTGCAAGAGTGTGTGTGTGTAGGAGTGCAATGTGGATGTGTGCATATGTGTGCGTGCTATGTGTACTGTGTGATCTCAGATAAGAAAACAGGAAGAAGGATACAGGAGGTGTGACAAACTCGTGGAAAATAGTCCTGGAACCATCAGTAAGCTACACATGTTATTCCTCTCCCTCCTCACCAGTGCTGTTGACTTTGTGGGAAGAGGTTCCCCCACGAGAGCCCACTTGTGTAAAGTTGGCCATCCCATTGCATTAAAGCACCATCCTTTAAATAAAACCCAAAGGGGTAGTCAGAATTCTTGCAGCAGCTCTGCCTTAGAAAGAATATAGCCTTTTCATGTGCAACCTCTAGGATCTGTCATTTTGTTTTTTGGGTTTTTTTTAAAGATTTTTTTTTAAATTTATTTATTTGACAGAGAGAGAGAGATCACAAGTAGGCAGAGAGGCAGGCAGGGAGAGAGGCAGGCTCCTCGCTGAGCAGAGAGCCTGATGCGGGGCTCGATCCCAGGACCCTGAGATCATGACCTGAGCCGAAGGCAGAGGCTTTAACCCACTGAGCCCCCAGGCTCCCGGGACCTGTTATTTTGGAACGACTCTTGGATTTATATCAGATGAACTTGCACCTGAATACAGAGGTGGAAACGGTGTGTCTGGGCCCCGGCAGCTGAGCCTGACCAAGGCTGGCTGCTTTGAGGTGGGAATTCCTCAAGGACCCTGGACTCAAGGCAGAAACTAAGTATCAAACAAACAAACAAAAAAAACACTGGGCTGCTCTATGGTTTCATCTGTGTGGGACTCTCAAAACAAGGATGGCATGGTCGATGAGAAATTCTGACCATCCGCAAAACTCACCACCTAAACTCGTACTTGCTTCCTAAAGTCACGAGCTTGTGTTCCTTGCTTCATTTCTCCGTAGCAGTGTCTCCAGCTGATACCCTAGCATGAGTTCGTTTGTTTATTTCATATATACTGCCTCTTCTTTTTCCAGTAGAGTGTAAGTCCCAGAGGATGGGAAATTTAACCGATGTTTTCTCCATTGTATCTCCTGGTCTGGGACAGTGCCTGGCACAGGGTAGGCCCTCATCAATAGTTGTCGAATGAACACATAAAGGAATGAATGAGAAAATGAATTAGTATGACTATTCCCGATTGTGTTCTCTTTGTCTCTGCTCTGCCCAGCTTTTTGCCTTTAATAAGAGTTGCTTGATGATTGACTTTGAACATATCAGAAAATTCACAGGTCCCTTGAATCTTGAAAAATAGTCAATGAGAAAACAAGCACATATCCATAAATTATATGCTTAAAGAGTCTCTCTTAACAGGAAATAAGAGATTCTCTGACATTCTTACAAAGTGGGCCAAATGAGCTTATAAGTAATTCTTGAGATAATTGACAAAGGGTCAGCTTACTGGCGTAAGCCTGAGGCTTGGTCAGATTGCCATCTCTGTGTGGTCTGGCCTCCTGCAATGTCACAGACAATCTGTCTGTCATCACAGAGCAGGTGGCCAGGCAGGACTGTGGGTGTGGATATGGTGATGATATCAGTTGCTAACCAGGGCCTGCATTGTAGCTACAAGGAGATGATTGCTATTGAGTTGCAATTTGCACTGGACAGGGGCCAAAGAGTTCTACTTGACCCTAGAACCCAAATCCATCTTTTGTCAACACAGAGCAGTCCCTATTGGGGCACAATATGTGCTTTATTAATTCATCTACCATGTACCAAAAACTGTTCTAAATGCTGGGGATTGAGTGTTCAACAAAATAGAAAGAGGCCATGTAGTCAATGGTCTCAATTTTCTTGATCATCTCTTCCAATCCACTTATCTATCTTTGTCCGGTTAATTACAAAACCCACTTATGCCCCTTAGAGATGTAAAAAGGCTGCCAAACATTTGTAAGCTCTCAAGTTTCCAAGAAGAGTCCCCATTTTTACATTTTGTTAAATATCAAGGTTTGATGGAACAGCAGAATACAAGCAGCATTGTGGCAGATGTAAAGGGATTTTTTTTTTTTTTT
>CM052885.1:28150983-28209755 GCA_028534135.1 Potos flavus | reverse complement strand
TATAGAATTCTGTATGGTACAAATGATAGCCTAATCATTATTGATAACTAGATGGCCTGATTATGTGGAACCTAATTATATACTTTTTTTTTACATTATGAATATCATTTTTATGGAAATTTACCAACAATAGTAATAACAACAGCATCATTTACTGGATAATTACTATAACCAGAGAGTATGTCAAGCCCATGATATACATTTTATTCTTCCAATAACTCCTTCAAGGAGATTCTACAGTCTAGGTTTTCCAAAGATACTGTGACTCAGATTAAAGAACTTCCCCAGGGTCCCATGGCCAGAGGTGAGATTCAAACTCAGATATCCTGACTCCAAATCCTTAACTCTTAACCATTTTCAGTTCTTTTCTGACCCACTAATTGTTCTAGATAATGATTCTGCCATCAAGTTACTCACTGGTAAAGTTGTAGGACACTGACTAGATAATGTCTTTAATGGGATAAGAGGCAGAAATGGAAAACAAGAGTGTCAGGATTTTGTTCAAGCCCACTCCTTGATGATAAATCACTCAAATGTGGAAGTGCAGGTCCCTGATCCAAACACTGTAACAAATTCAGAGGAAGTGGGTTACCTCCCCCCCCAATGAAGGAATTATGGGTTATAACTGCGAGTCTACTGGGGAGGCTGCTTCTGGCCAGCAGGAGGGCCCACTTACTGGATGGAATTCAGAGTGGTGCCGAACTAGTCAAAACAAAACAGAGAAGTAAAAGTTCACTTGCAGAAACAAGCCCCCAGGGAGGAGGAACAATTGCACTCAGAAATCAACAAAAATTCCCCGCAGTCACCCTTGAAGCAAAGAACCCTGGATCCAATCAGCAGCAACGGAAGTCCAAAACACAAGTCCACAAATTGTGCCAGTGGTCTAGTTGAGGTTCCTAGGTGTAGGAGCATGGCTAATGCTGAGCTCCACGTGCTGACCACACTCGGACGTGCTCGGACGTGCTATACTACTGTTTTCGTATGTAGAAATCAGTATCAGACTGAGCTGAAGAATGAACTGTGAAGACTGGCTGAGGAGGAAATGACGTGGGGAATTACTGACTCCGTCTGAACACACTTGCCAAGACCCAAGACTAGAAAAACAAGGATGGGACCTCTGACCTAAGTAATTCAAAGTACGAATGCAAGAAATTGTTGTTCTTATGTTGAAAAATTATTGAGAGTTTTAGCAAAATATTAAATATTTTATAAAATTTTGGTAGCCTTGATCATAGGTCCATTTTCTCTGTAGACTGGATGAAAAAGTAGGGCCTAATTCACAACATGTACACTTGGTCTGAAAGTGAGTTTGCTAAAAAATCTCCTGACGGTTCGCAGGGAATTAGTTCAAGAAAATCTGAACCATCTTTAGAATATATCTAAGCTTAGTGATTTCCCTGTGGAGTCTCCAAAATGGTCATGCCCTACTCCTTCAGATACATAACAGAAGAGACCCATATCTCTGAATCCTAAGCCTGAAGAAAAGAATGGCAATCAAGATTCAAGAATACAATTAAGAAATAACGATTGGCATTGGAATGTAAATCACCACCTTCCTACATACAATATTTCTTCTTTCCAAAGCCACAGACTGCAGAAACCACTCTATTTCCTTACCTAGAGCCTTGTGCCAGTGATGTAGCCTTTGATAATTCTTGCAATAAAAATCCAGTCATGTATGACATTTAGGAGAGAGCAAAAGGTTTGACTTGCCTTGGGGCCCTGGAACCTTTATAAAGATGCCTTTAATGAGAAATGAAAGGAAAAAAAATAAAAAATAAAAAAAGGACTCAGAAATTGAGCCAAATCAGAAAGGGGGTGCCAAATCACTAGGCACTAGGCTGCCTTTTAATGGTTTTAGGTAAAGAGAGGACCTTATGTAGATTCCCCCCCCACTTCAAATTAACCTAATACCAGACTAGATTGGAAAAGAAGAGGAATAAAGGGGACCAAGATGAAGTCTTAATGCTTTCTCAGCGACTGACAAGGTGAAATTTGGGCACCACTGGAATATAGACATTTAAGAACAGGGTGTCACCCTGTCACCCACATCACAAGCACGCTTACACTTCTGAGAAAATCTGAGCTTTCACCAAATGGTCCCTAATAGCAAGAATAGGCCACACCCCTTCCACAGAATCTGTTTCAATGGGATGTAGTCCACTCGCATTTTCATTCAGCTCTTTTGATCAGTTCCTTCAGTTAGCCTGGTCCTATTTCTTGTGGGGAGAGTCTTCAGTTACTGGCTATGCTCTGTGTCATTTAGAAAGCAGCCACTTTTCTCTCCAAGTCCCTTTCATTGAGTGTGAGCCAAATGTCTGCCTCTCACACTCTCTTGAAATCAGTACCCTAAGTAATTTTTGGCTAAGGACACACTCTTACAGAGAGATGGTGACCTTCTCTGTCTCCCCACATGCCATTCTGTTTACACCCACTGGTCAGTGCCCTCTAACAAAAAAGTCTGTGGCAAGTCAAGAACATTTAACTCCTAGTCAGGAAAGGAAAATGTTCTCAGGGGAGAATGACTCCTGGGAATATATGAGACAAGAAGAAGCTTGGTTTCCACCATCAAGCTGTGTATCCCCGACCATTAGGTGGACGCAGCCGACGACGCTTGTTAATTAGAGCGCAGTTCTCATCCGGCAATACTAACATCACTTGTAAGTGTGCTCGAAATGCAGATCCTAGGCCTGCTCCAGAGGAACCTGCAGGCCCCAGGTGATTCAAATGCACATTCAGGGTTGAGGGGTATTGGTGCTGGAACAGTGGTTCTCAACCTTGGTTACAGGTAGGAATCAACCAGGGAATTAAAAAAAAAAAAAAAATTACCCAGGCCTGGGTCCTACCCCCAGAGAGTCCAAGTTAATCAGTCTGGGGTGTGGCCTAAGCACTGGGGGTTTTAAAAGCTCCCCAGGAGCTTCTGAAGTGCAGGGGGCCTTGAGAGCCATCGGCCTCATAGTCCAACAGCGGGATTCCTGGAGTCAGAATCTCCTTCCCCCAGTGGCCTGGCTGCCAGAGAGCTGCAGAGTAAGTAGCGGGAGATCTCTGCTAAGACTTAACTTTCTGCTGGGTGCTCTGTTCCTCACCTTCTCCATACAGCTGTCCCTGACCCCTCACACCTCAGCTAAACTACACCACTGGTGAATGTCAACTGGTGCTTTACAAACACAAGCTCGGAGTCGCCCTCGAGAACTGCAACATCAGAATCTCAAGATGGGATGCTAAAATCTGCCTTTTTTAACAAGCTCCCCAGGTGTGTCTGATGTGCAGCCAGGTTTGTGAACTCCACAGTGGGTCTAGCCTTTCATCCTGCCAAGTCATTAAGGATTTGTAAGGATGAATGAGCTGTCAAGAGAGCAAGGGCCTGGTGCAATGCTCCTTTATTAATTATGGGGAAGTGATTTATTGGCAATGATAATGCTTCTCTTGGAAAGGCCAATGAATGGTTCGTCGATTGCTGCATTAGATTTTTCCCAACTCGACCTTAATGCTCAGCTTTTACTCGTCTGTGTAGTTTAGAAGCAAGGGCTTTCGCATTAAACAGTTTCTGGGTCTTTATTCCCAGGTGAGCTGCAATCTTGGAGGGAAATACCAACACCGAGACTCTTTCAGAGATCTTGGCTGGGGAATACCTCTCCCCTCACCCCACATCCTTATCTGCTTGTGTCAGCAGCTTCTAGCCACGGTATTGCTGTGCATGTCTATACGTAGGAAAAACACAGTGAGGATATAAGAGAAAATCATTGATACGTCCCCAGGTCCCCTTGCTAAAGGAAAGCCTCCTTTAGCAGAGGACTAGAAAGCGGAGGAAGAAAGATATATCTGGATGAACAATTTCAGAGGTGAGAAATGGGTAGGCAAGTCGGGGTGAGGGTTCTGCCTGGTGGGAGAGGCGAGGAAGGTTCAAAAGAAAAGTTGCAGCGCCCGTCAGCGCGTGTAATCGATGGGCTGGGTGCCCGGGAGAGCGCTAGCGCGGGGCCAGAACGCACTGCGGGGCCGAGGGCCGGGAGCAAATCGACAAATCTTCTCGGCGGCGGAGGCTGGGAGGTTGGGAGGCTGGGAGGCTGGAAAGGCTCCCCGCCCGCTCGGGGCTCCAGAAACGCGCCGGCTCTCCTTCTGGGCGGTCGCCCAGGGCGCCGGGGCTCGGCGGCGGCGGCGGCGGCGGTGGCGGTGGCGGGGCCCAGCGCGCGTGTGAGCGAGTGCGAGGCTGCGGGCGGCGGGCGGGCGAGTGTGCGCGGGAGGGAGGGGGAGCGCGCGCGCCGCCCGGGCCCCGGCCCTCCCAGCCTCCCGGCCTCCGCGCCTGCCTCCCGCCCGCGCGCACCGGCTGCCCGCAGCCGCCGCTCCCGCTCGCGCCGGCGCTGCTCGGGAGCCTGCCCGCCGCCGCCCGCTTTGTGCTTGCCCCAGAAGATGGGAGCGACCTCTTCCCGGTCGGGAGCTATTTAAGAGGAGGGAGTGCGCCGTATTGCCTGCCAGCGTGGAGGAAACGGGGAAGGATCCATCCACACTCCCCCCTAAACCAGGTAGGATCTTACGATGGGCAGCAGAAGGGATTTTGTCAGCTCTGGCCAACTGTTTTCCAATTCTTGTTCCTAAGGCTACACTTCCCTCCGCTTGGGCGAAGGACCGGCTGCTGGATTGTGTGTGTGTGTGTGTGTGTGTGCGCGCGCGCGCGCGTGTGTGTCCCTACACGTTTTCTGGGGTGTCCGCGCTTCTCGGGGAGCGAAATTGCTCGGGCTGGTGCGTCTGGGCGTGAGTGTGCCTGCCTGCCAGTGCCGGCTGCCGGAGGAAGAAAGGGCTGCTAAGGAGGATGCTGCACCCTGCGCCGCTCTGGGCTCTGAGGCTTCGGGGCGCGAAGAGCTAAGTCCGCCCGGAATGCAGCGCTGCTGGGGATCCAGGCGTCCCCACCCACTGGGCGCTGCTCCGCGGTCATCCCACCTCCTGGTAATCCCTGGGGTCTTCCCCGAGGCCACGCTCTCGAGGCTCTTTTCCGGCCAGCTCTGGGTGCTCCTTCACCACGGACTGCGGAGAGGAGGGAGTTGTGGCCGGGGCAGGAGGAACAGGCAAGGGGGGATTACAGCGGGAGGGTGGGGGGGAGTGGGCTGAAGGGTCCCCGTCTCTGGGCCCTGTGCCGGGGCGTGCGTTGGGGCTTCGGCATGCACAGGCATCTTTCCCCCACGAGACTGGAAGGGAACTTTGCAGCTGCATTATCTGCGTCTGGAGCTTTGCTGGCTCTTGGGGAAATGGTCTGTGTTCTGAGGTGTGAGGATATCCTTCTTGGCTCCTCCTTAATGAAGAAGAGGGAGGTCTTATGGGTGGTCAGTCGGCTAAAGAAACCAAATCTGCCCAGAGGATGCTTTTAAAAATACAGTATGTGTGCATCTTTGATTTTAACCCCTCCGCCCCATGGATTCTGTTGACTGTTTTGATGAATGACTGGGGCTGGCAATTTGTATTTCCCTCTCCAGACAAAGTGGCAGTGGTTGGGTTGAAAGCAGAGGGATCAAATTTAGCAAATAATTTTTTGAAGAGAGCAATAGTGCATGGTGTCCGCAGTCATTGGAAAGAAAGTCATGCTTTGCACTAGATATCTGTTTAACCCCCCTTAGCCTGGCTCCCTTGCCGGCGCTCTGTATCTCTCTTGCTAGTCAGCCACTAGTGGTTGTGACTATAACAATACAAACTTTGTCCTGCTGGAGGTGTAAAGACTAAAAAGAGAAAAAAAGGATATCAGTAGGAGGTGTAGTGGAAGAAGCTTTTTAAAAAATGACAGATGTGGTAAAGACAGTACTGGCATCCAGATCATGGAGGAGCTGGCAGGGTAGGTGGAGATTCTGATCAGATCTGGTTAAAGGCATAGCTTGAGTATCTCCAAATATGAGCAATTGGAGCACCCACAATCTAGCATCTGTGGGAAGATTTGTTAAGGGAAATGGGGAAATGGGGAGCAACCAGGAGGGGATTCTGCAAGTGTACCTCCCTCCCCACGCCCCCCCCCCCAACACATGCATGCACACACTTGCGTGTTTTCTCTTTCTCTCAAAGCTACTCCTGCAGCAAGTCGGGAAAGGAGGGTAGAAATGGATCTAGATGTTCCATTCATTTCAGATATGAAAACGAAACCACAATAGGGGTGATGGCTTTTAGGTTCCTCTTTCAAATCCTGTGTTACTTGGATTTAGCTCTACGGGTTTGCTAAACTTGCTTAATTGGCTGCTTAGGCTGGTGTGAAAGGAGGAAGGAAGGAAGAGCTAGCTCCATCTTTGGGGCCTTGGGAGTGAGAAGGTGGGGGGAAGACCCACTTACTTCATCAAGAAGCGAGATGTGTTTTCTCAAATGGTTTTCCTTTTACAAATCCCGCCTGCTTGAAGAATTCCATTTGATTCTAAGGGCTATTTTGCTAAGATTTCTCCCCCCTACTAAAAAAAAGAGCCCTGATTATTTTTTTCTCCCTAAAATGGCTGTTGTCTTGTATTAAATATGGAATGATTAATTACTAGGGAATTAAAGAACTGGATAGAGGTAAGCCGGTATTGACTATTGAGCTGTGCAGTGTTGCAAAGAATGAAAGTGTCCATGACAATCAGACTTCGTTTACTCTGTCCTGAAAGCTTCACAAGGCTGGAAGAGAGGAGTAATGAATTGAAAGAATATGAAGACTCTGCTTTATATCTCTCTATCAATTTGTCTGTTTATGTATCTACCTAGCTATCTATCCATCTGTCTTCCTATTCTTTCTATTTATTTTATCATTACTATTGAATGGTTTCTGCTATATCGTTTTGGATTAAAATTAAGAGCTAGCTAACCATTTTGTTGACCATGAAGGGGAAGAGAAGTGATAGCAGTGCTTTTACTCCAAATAAAATTAACAAAAGGAAGATGAAGTACAGTCAGGACTCTATGCAGGAATTACATTAATTGCTCTTTGAAGCTTACTATGTTTTGAAAAAAAAAAAAAAAAAGAAAATTCCAAGAGAGCTTCAGCATTTTGTTAGCAAGCTATATTTAATATGTTTTTTATCAGACAAAAATAGTCTTTTATTTATCTCACAAAGTAAATGCATGGTTTCTTCCCTCTCAGTATTTAATCTGTTTCTTCGAAAAAATAAATGATGATAAAAGCTCTGCAGATCCACTGAGGTTACATTCTTGCTTTAAAGCAAGTTACAGCATTCATTTAGGTCATGGATGTGTTTCTCCCCAAGTAAGTGCATTTTAGGACTTTGCCATCTGATTTTTGTGTTGCAATTCAGAGAGAGGAGCCCCTTCTCCATGACACCTTCAGGTAGAGGGAGCATACCATGGAGGTAAGTAGCAAGCAGTCTACCCCATCAGCAGGGAAATAACCAAGGTCCAAGCTGAAATAGAAATTAAATCTGGAAAAAAGAAATACACTATTAAAGAGGGTGGGAGAGCACCTATCTTGCATGTTTTGTATTTTCGCAGTGTAAATGTATGTTGCTCTTAACCAGGAATTAAATTTTTGCTTTACATTTGCTGAGAATTTGGGAATCAACGTGTTGCAATCTCTTTCTTCTTCCTGCTCCTTTCATCCTCCCCCCCCACTTTTTTTCTTATGAGGGACAGAGGTCTCTTACCAAAACATCTTCCAGTATTGTCCCTACCTCATGCTTAGACCCCTCATCATAACCTCTACCAGATGGTCTCCCATCTGATCAAATTCTCCTGCTCCCTCTTGTGGCAAATATTCTCCCTGACTTTCCCTAGATTTCAGAACCACAGCTAACATCACTCAACCGCTCCCTTAGCTGCCTATCACTTGGGTTCTAATCTCGGTAATACTTGTGGCTAACCAAGCTAGTGGGCTGCTGAACTAGCTGTTTCAAGTTTTCTCTTGGAACAAAGGGATGTCTATCTCCTGGAGACATACTTGAGATTTAGTGGAAGTAAATGTCAGATGCTTTCTGACCCATTGGGACGGAATAGATTCGGGAAATGTGAGCTTTCAGAGTTGGCCTCTGAGATTTTGATTTGGACTCAGGGCTAGTCCGGGGGGGCCTCATTAAATGAAGTGAGATGATTTTCAGTTTTCTTTCTTTCTCTTCCAAAAGATACCTCTTTGCCTGTGTGTCTGTGTCTCTCCATCTCTCTCTCTCTTACTGCCTCCCTCCCTCCTCAGGCTCTCAGCAGCGCACGCGCGTCCACACACACACACCACAAAATATATTTTATACAACACGTATTTTCAAGACTTACACTAATCAATAATTAGGTTCTCAGTAAGGTTTGTAAATCACACAAGCCATTTTCTGAACTGGAGACTTCTAGGGTAAGCTACTCTCATTGGCATGTTTTCGTCAAGAGCAGCTCAGAATACAAATGAGGAGATCGGGTGCCTTCTTCCAGTGTGTTGACTCCACTTGGAAGACAGTTGCTTGCAGCCCTTGCTGCCTCAAGTGTTTTGGGTAGACTGTCCTTGCTGACAACTCTTATTGAACTCTAAGTGTTTTATATCCACTCCGTGATTGTCCTTTGATCTGCCTAGTCAAGACAGTGTAGTACGGAACAAGAGAGACGAAGGTTCAAGAGAATCACGTTTCCTCTTTACCTGAAACTTTCTAGCCGATTGCAGGAGGAGGAGGAGGAGGAGGAGGAGATGTGGAAGGAGAGAAGTCCTGACTGGCATCTGAAGTGAAGGAAATGTGTTTGTGGTCAAAGGCAAGTGCATTATAGGCAACCGCCTGTTAAGTGATCTGAGGGGGTTGCAAAACCTCCTTGGGGTGGAAGCATTTATCCATCCACCAACGTGAGATCAGAAATTCTCATTATTAGACATGTATTTGAATAAAGTAATTCTATCTAGTAGATCCCTAATAAAACACAAAGACATCACTTAGGGAAGAGCTACCTTTAATTCTTATAAATGACAGGCATCTACTCGTCTGTTAACTTTTATTGGTTTATCAGGTCAGCTGACAGAAAAGTCCTGAGGGCCTGGAACACAGGAAGGTACAGAGAAAGTGAAAGTAGTTTGAAACCGGGTTGGTGCCCAGTTTGTGCCCTCAGAGGCTCCTTCTGGTGGGCAAGTGTAAGGACCTGCGTGCCCAGGCAAGTGGCTGCTGACGGAGGAATCGAGAGCAGTCAGACAGAGAGAGTGATGCACGCCCACACTGAACTCTTACTTCTGGGGCAGCAAAGATATCAAAAATTTGATCCTTTCTGGAAAATGTAGCCTTTCGAATTCTTCTGAGAATGGGCAAATTATGTTCCCCAGCGTGAAATGATATCCTTAAAATCCTGAATGGCTTCTACTCTATGTCGTTTCAGAATATTCATACCAGTAACCTACAAAATGTCCATGCGATACCAATTCAGACCAGTGGTTTCTTGCAAAGACAATAGACACCGAAAAATAAATTTAAATATTAGAGTCTTAATTTAAAAAAGACCGAAAACGTAATCACTTAGTAGATGTCATTACATGTGAAGTCATAATAATTACTAATTTCTTCATCGAATCTAATGTGAGATGAAGGCAGACAGACAAGAGGGTGATTCAGCAATTTACTCCAACCCAACCGTGGGATTTTATTGAGCCCTCATTGTATGCAAGGCACTGTGCTGGGCTTTTCAGAGAACGCAGATGGTGAAGAGGAGTTATTTGACATTTGCTGAGTGCCCATTGTATGCCTAGCACCAATCTAAGCGCTCTGAGTGTGTTTTCTCATTTAATGCTCATAAGTGCTCTGCGAGGAAACATCTTTATCATGATATAAGAATGAAGACCATGGCTCTGTTAAATAACTTATCCAAGAGTTAATAAGTGATAGTACCAGTTTTTGATGCTGTTCAAAAGCCATGACGTTCTCTAGTCTTAGGGATGTCGTAGTCTAGAACACCTACGTGCTGAGCCACCTGGGAAATCTCGCTACAACTGTCTAATGACCACAATGCTGTAGAGTGGAAAGAAAGAAGAGAATATTGGAAGAGACTTCATGGAGGAGGAGGCATTTTAGTTTATTTTTCAAAGAGCGAAAAGGGCTTCTAAAATAAATAAAGCCAGGGCACCTGGGTGGCATAGATCGTTAAGCACCTGACTCTCGGTTTTGGCTCAGGTCGTGCTCTCAGGGTCGTGAGATCCAGCCCCGTAGCCAACCCCAAGTGGGACCCTGCGATCAGATTGGGCTTGAGACTCTCTGCCCCTCCCTGCCACCACCCTCCTGTCCCCTGCCCATGCACACAGGCGTGTGCTCTCTCTCTCTCTCTCAAATAAATAAATAAATCTTTAAAAAAAAAAAAATAAAGCTAGCTATTTTTGAAACATGTAAATCAGCCCCAGCTAATTTATGACAAGGACAACCCTGGGGCAATGTTAGGGCCATTTCCAGACTTTTCAGATCAGCTGTGTATCCCAGTCAGAACCATGCCATGGGAACCGTGGATCTGGAACAAATGATAGCATAGGGCACCAAAATTCAGGGTGAATTTCCAGCATGACCTTTAAAGAGAGACATTGTAACAGTGTGAGAGGTCAGACAAGGGACAGACCACCTGGCATCCTGTTCCTCCCTTAAATTTAATGGTTATGTTTTCTGGGCCATTGCAGGTGGTTTTCCCTTTTTTTTTCTCTTTTTGCACCAAATGGCTCCAAGGGTTTCTCCCTTGAGTTTCTCAAACTCTTGTTCCTCATTTCTGCTTCCCCTGTAAAGCACAGGACCCAGGGCCTGCTGTGGCTCTCCCTGCTCAATGTAGAACATCCAGTCCCAATAGCAGGTTTGGAGAATCAGGCTGCTTACCCTTGCCCGCAAACCTAAACTTCCGGCATAGACCATGGTAGAGCCCCCAAAGTGAACGGCACTGGGCAGAGGAAAAGGATAGAATTTGGAAGCATGCTAAGTCATATATCCTATGTCTCTCAAAAGTTCCAAGTCCTCTTCCAAAATAACCTAGCAGCCAGATGTTGGGGGATATGAGCTCCCTCGAGCTGAAATTTGTGAATCGGTACTGGGCAGAGATGGTGGCTCGTTTTCCCCTGACTCCTCACTGCCTCTCTTCTCCTGGCCTAAGAGCTTCTCCTTCTCTTTGCTCTTGCTGCTTAGAACCACAGCTAGCTCTGGAAGGGACGGCAGAGATCAAATAGTTCTTTTGAAACAAATGAAGGCCACGTGAAAGTAAATGACTCTTGAGAGTGCAATAGGAGATAGTTGAATTCAGATCTGGGGCTCTGAGGTCATGTCACCAAAGTCACATCTACTTTTTTTGTCTGATACCATAGAAGGCCTCCGGGAATATATCTGTGTTTTCTGGCCTCAGGAGTCCCTGGAGGTCTCCTGATGATTCCCCAAGGTGGAAAGAGAACAATGACTTTTGCTTCTAGATTGAGGGTATTGACTAACAGAACGAGGGCCCTGGAATACTCGGGCTGAAGTTCTCGGAGGTCAGCAGGCAGATCATGACAGTCATAATATTTATTTGGATGCAACAATTGGCATATTTAACCTCGTGCTGGTTCCTTCACTTCTCTGTGCCTCATTCGGCTCATCTATTCGATGGGAGTGATAATAGCAAAAAGCCATGTGGGGTTTTTACGAGAAATAATACATTAATACTTGTAAAACATATGGAACAGTTTACGGCACGTGAGTGCTCAATAAGGATTTGTTCTTGTTTCTTAAGATGAAGAATGAGAGGGTCTCTGTCCCTTCCTGCTTGCCTTTATAGGAACGTGCTAATTGCGGGAGGTTGCCATGGAGAGGAGGAAGCTAAGGACACACATAATGACATACACCAGAGGTCACAGAACTGTTTTTCAAAGGGCCCCATAGTAAACATTTTTGGCTTTGTGGACCACAGGGTCCGCAACAATGATTTGACACTGCCGTCGTAACCTGAAAGCGCCCATTGATGATACTTAAATGAATGGGTGTGCTGTGTGCCATAGAGCATTATTTATATTGATACTATGATTTGAACATCATATAATTTCACATCACGAAACATTATTTTTCTCATCGTTTCAATTATTTAACAAAGTGAAAAAAAAATTAGTGAAATGGGTCTATAAAAATAGGTGGCCGGCTACAGTTGACCTGTTGGCCCTAGGTCGCCTACTCCTGGCACACAGCCAGACGATGAGAGACACAAAGGCAGTATCAGGGAGCTTGAAGAATCCTAGCATTCGGGGTCGGTGTCGTGCAAAGAGAGGTGGCCTAGAAACGGAGACCTTGTTTTAGAGCCTAACTCTGTCAAATCTGAGATGTGTGCCTTTGAAAAAGTCTTTTAAGTTATCATGGCCTGAGTTTTCGTGTTTGGAAAAAGGGAGGTAGAGGCAGAGTTAGATGGCTTTCAGGGGCCTTCCTAGCAATAAAAGCAGTTTTATGAAGGGAAATTGGACATTTAAGATGGATCGTGGAGGGCAGGTAGAAAAGCATGAGAAAGGAAAACATGGTACATATCTGGGTAATTTTTGTTTAGCAGCTCAGTTGATTATCAGGAACAATAACCCTGGGAATGTAGACATGTGCTGTATTAGGGTAATGACCTTGAATGCCAAAGTGAGGGATCGGGGTACTCTGGCTTCCTCTTGTTAGCCAAATTCCCTAGTTTTACAGATCAGGCTGAGAAAGGGAAAATGCCTTGTCCTAGGCCACCGGACTGGTCCTTCAGAGCTGAGACCAGCACTCATTTCTTTTGGACCCCGGACCAATGACCCTTCTGCCTACCACATTGCCCCCAGCACAGTGGCAGAATGAAATGAACGGCAATTACGTGATTGTGACCTCAGAGGGGCAAGTCTCAAAAAAAATTACAGAAGCTACTTTGAGTGCTCTCTTTTTTTGAAAAAGAGATGTATTTATTTATTTATTCCAGAAAGTGAGAGAGAGAAGGAGGAGGGGCCGAGGGAGAGGGAGAGAGAGAATCTCAAGCAGACTCCCCGCTGAGCATGGAGCCCCATGGGGGGCTCAATCCCAGGAACCTGAGATCACGATCTGAGCCAAAGTCAACAGTCAACTGCTTAACCCACTGAGCCACCCAGGTGCCCACCCACCCTGTGCACCGCTCCCCCACCCCCGCTTTGAGTATTTTCTAAACATGATCTCATCCCCCCACCCCACCCCTGCCCAGCATATCTAAGATGGTAGGTCTGTGAGTAATCCCATTACAGAGAAGGTGAATTGCAAAAAGTTTAACCCAAGGCCTGGCCCTCCAACAATCTTTGGCCTGGCTTCCTGCTGACTATCTTAATTTTCAGCTGAACGTGTTATTTCTTCAACAAAGCCTTCCCTAATACCCTAGTAGTTCAGGGCCTCCCTTACTTACTCTTGGAGGGTAGTGTTTTGCCTTTACAACATTTATCAGAGTTGATAATGATGCTTGTTTTTGAAATAATTTAAATTAATGTCTGTCATCCATCTTCCCAGCTACATAATACATTCCAGAAGGGGAGAGATTGTATCCTTTACTTCATGGCTCTGGCCCCAGTGTCTCCCCCACTCCAGACATGGAATAGACATTCAGAGTTTGTTGAGTGAATGAGTGAATGAATGTTCTCGCATAAGTCATTGCTTAAAGTCATTGCTTAAAAGGCAGAAGTTAGTTACTATCTTCCCTTGCTAATGAAACGATTATATGATTGGCATTTCTTCCTCCACTGACTTTTTTCTCAACTCTTCCACTGGCTCCTCTCCAATCCTGGCCTATCACAAAAAGACCATAACATAATAGGCTTGGCATAGTTACTGACATTGAAACTCTAACACTTCAGCCAATATTTAAACAATTCTTCAAATATAGATGTATGGGATTGGTATAAAGGGCATATTCACTAGATGCTTTATCTAGTGGAGAAACTGTATGTTTCATAAACTGTGCTCAGTGATTTGTGTAAAAATTTCATGTTTTCCTATAAGCTACTCAATTTATTCCTGTAAATACTAAAATTTGGCCAGTTCCTTTCTAAGCTATTTCCATTTAAAAAATTTTATTTGTGTGTGTATTTATAAAAATAAGTATAAATACACACACACACACACACACCTGGTTTTAGAGCCATGTCACTGTGTGTATCGTCAGAAACTTTAGAAAATTGTAGCACAGAATATTGACAAAGGGTCACCAGTACACAAGCATCTGATAACTTGAGTTTTAAAAAAAATATTTCTTTTTACCTCCTTCTTCTGCTTTTCTCAAGAGCATCTTATTCTTTCAAGGACTGTGATTTGACACTATGCAGGAAAATTTAAAAGACTTACAAACTTCACGTTGATAGGGTTCCATCTCCTGAAAAGCAATCTACTTGAAGATGAAGCTTAATGACTCAGGGAAAAAGCTGATGAAATTCACCAGCCTCTGCTCACATAACCAGCATTTTCCTTGTTAAAAAAGATTTTTTTTTTTAAAGGCATTCTGGATGTTCCTATTACATAGCTTGAAATTAGATTCTGTATTAAACATCTCTAGTCCCAAGAGGCAGACTAGAAGGCAGAAAGTGACTACAAAGATTTACCCTTGAGTTGAGGTGAACAGAGAGAGTGGTGATATCCCCCTAAAGACCCTATAATTTAAAGACCAGAACTTTCCTCACCATCCAAGGACTCAGGTTTGGGGTTTACATTTCTACATATTGTCTACTCTTTTCAGGAATTGTGCATGGAACCTGGAGAAGGTCTCCAGGGACTTCCATTTGTCCTCGGTCTTTGCCATGTGTTGATATAGTGTCTTAACAATTCTTAGCTATTTCTATTTAAAGAGGCAGAACTAACCCTTCGCAAAATTATGAAGTAGGTATAAGTTACTCCCAATGCTTTAACCGCCTCTTTTGGGGTCCCCTCTGATCTCCTATTAGGGTCCATTCTCCATTGTCCGCTCTCCTACCTCCCCCCCAGCTCACCAAGGAGCTCCATATTTTGATGCCATCTGGAGTCCTAAAAAGATCTGATATGTTATTTCACATCATCATTTTACTGATATGGCAAGAACACTATCTTCTAATTTTTTTTTAAAGATTTTATTTTTATTTATTTGACAGAGAGAGAGATCACAAGTAGACAGAGAGGCAGGCAGAAGGAGAGGGGGAAGCAGGCTCCTCGCTGAGCAGGGAGCCCGATGCAGGGCCCGATCCTAGGACCCTGAGATCATGACCTGAGCCGAAGGCAGAGGCTCTAACCCACTGAGCCACCCAGGCGCCCCTATCTTCTAATTTTTAGGCACTACCTTCGGTCAGGTACCTGGTCTAAGCGCTCTGTTCTGCAGTCTGTGTTTGCTAAAGATACCCCATGACCTTTCAACTCTCTACCCAGTTCTGCCCTTTATGCCAGTGCCCTTAATGGGTGGTACCAAGACTGCCTATATCGAATCAGCTGGGGTGCTTATTAAAGTTCAAATTTGGGCGTCCTCTTTAGAACTACTGTACATCTGATGATAGCCCCCAGTTATCTGCATATTAATGCATTTCCCAGGTGATTCTTAGGTGAACTTAAGTTGAAGAAGCAGCACTCTGTGCCTTTATGCACATCATTCCTTCCTTCTGGAATGTCCTCTTAGTCTCTCCAGCTTTTGTCATCCTTCGAGTCCTCTCCTTTTAGGGAATCTTCCATATCCTTCCCAGTACTCGTGGCCATTTGAGTAACTAGTTGAGTTGTTTGAACATTGTCAGTTCATCAGGCACAGGTGCAATTATCTTTGTAATCCCCCCAGTGTGTGGTTTGGTGCTTTGCCCATAGACGCCACTCCATGAATGCTTGATGAATACATGATTGTCCACTCTCTCGAACTAGAAATATAGAGAGGCTGTCCTTCACTCCAAAACACACACACGGTTCTTAAGGTGAAATGACAACAAGCTAGTGTGGAAAATATTTTTAGGTAGTAAATCTTTTTTGGTGACCCAGATATAAATGGATGCATGTGACCTCATTTTTTTGTTCCCAGTGTGTAAGGTCAGACATCAAAGAAAGGCTGCTCTTTCCTTCAGGGTGGATGGTGAACAAATTAGTATCTGAAATAGTTATTATTTTCCATCGCGAGAGCCCTGAAAGATGCACAGAACACAGACAAGGTGCTCTAAGGCCCTGGCCTGCCTCGGGCAGTTCACTACGCTTGAAAACCCTGGGTGGTGGAACTGTAGGCTGAGCAGTCTGAGGTTTCTAGAACCCTGGTTGTATTAACCCAAGAGCTCAGGTGCATTAGCCTGGGAACGAGGTGGTCCACTTGGATTGTGTCACTCTCTCAATGCCCGGAAAGTCTCTCCTTTTCTGGGATTCTCTAGCAACGAAAGAGTTCTGTTCCAGGAAGGAGACTCACACCTTGACTTTTGTAATAACCACCGCCCCCCCCCCCCGCTAGAATATGAGCTTCTTGGAGGATATGAACTTATTCATCTTTTTAACACAGTATCTGGCATATGTGAGTAGCTAAGAAAGCCTGGCAGATAAAACCATGAACAAATGTGTTGTTTTCCTATTTCTTTGAATTACTTAGTGGTTTAAAAAAAAAAAAAAAATTCTTGACCCAAGACAGCAGATTTGTGAGCTGCGTTGAAATTCTTGAAAAAAATATTGATTTATTGCTATTAGAGCAAAGTATTTACTTTGCTCTAAATTCAGTATCATTCTCCCCAGCCCCACCCATCTTTTATTTTAGTTTTGCTTGCTCACTGCTAGGATCTCTTTCTCTATTTTCTTTTCTCCTGACCAAATGGAAAAACCTCGAGATTATTGGAGTGATCTCAGACCTCAGATTGTAGCTGATGATCCCCCAAATGGATAAACTTTCCCTTGCTACGTGATAAATAGAAGGGCTTACAAAACCCTTACTCGGGGTTTGGGGAGGCATGAGACAGGAGAGGCAAACATGAAGGCTCTGGAGAAGACAGTACTAACTACATGCATTTGTTCAGGGGGAAAGCAGGGCAGCATGGAAAGGTTACTCTGCACTAAGTATCGAAGTAGGATGCTCTTTGCTACCAGAGAACAGTATTGTTCACCTAGGTAGCGAAAACAAACAAAAAGATGCTGCCATTTTGGAAAGCACAGTGACAATGTGCTTTCCGAATGTAAAGTGCATGGAGTAAAATCCTAGTTCACTTCTGTTTGTACGACTTTAGCCAGTTTACTTTTACGAACCATTTATTTTTCTCATTTGTAAAATGAGAATGATACCACCTCCTCGCTGTATTGTCAGAAAGGCCAAGGACAGTGAGCGCAAAGCAGTCAGTGAAGCACCTGGGACGAAGCAAGGGCTCAGCCAGTGGTGTCAGTCATTATTGTCATAAATGCCAATTTATGACAATAAGTCAGGCCCTCACTCTGCCCTTGGCACTGGCAAAATGAATCTGAGGACAGTCCTGGCCTGAGATGAGCAGAGCAGCTTCCCTTTGAATTCCTCTTTATTTATTTAGTATTGAAAGACTCTTTATTCCCCAGCTTTCTTTCTCTTACTCCTTTTCCATACCAGTATGCAGAGTTAATATATTTAAATTTAAATTCCTGATGCACTTTCCCTTTTATGAGGCTTCTGTAATGGAGCTGATTTGTGGTGGATGCTTGACCCGATGTCTTCTTATTGCACTGGAAGGAGAAGATATGCTTTGTGGAGGATGTCCGAAGTATCAGGACCCTCTCCACACAGCAGAGGAACTTGGCATTCCAAAAGAAATCAGCAAGCTAGGGCTCAGGGAGGAGGACCCGCCCCCAGGTGCTGGGGGAAACTGCAGAGCCCCCCTTTTCGATGCTGGAGGTCAGTTTTTCCAGCCTGAGGTTCTCTGCCCATGAACCTGAAACACATTTCCTCTCCTCCACTCAATCCTGACATTGACTTTTCAGGGTAACACTGGCATCTGCTCATTTTAGGGGCTTCTGCTTCACGCAGGGCACACTTTTAAATGGAAATGCCTCATCCCAGCTCCCAGATTCTGATTCACCTTCAGAGATTTGGTGAATCAGCCCATGACCCTATGAGAATGATTTTATTCATTCAGTAAGCAGGTGCTATGTATTTTTTATGTGTCAGATTCTGCTCTAGGAACTGGGGATCCATCAATGAACAAAAGAGACAAAAATCTCTACCTGTACAGAATTTATATCTATCAGAGAGAGAAAGGCAATACACAGAACCATGAAATAAATTATATTAGCACATAAAGGGGAAGAAGTTCTATGTAGAAAAACAAAGTAGGGGAAAGGGCCATAGGTTACATCTCATGACTTTTCAATAACTTCTTCATTATTTAAAATCCTACATTCATCTTTCTGTTTTTGGCCGCATTGCCTGACCAGTCACCCCAGTGGCTTGCTTTGATGAATGAGGGGAGTGTTTTCTGACCTGGCCCGGGATCCTGGCTGTAGTCTCAAACATTCAACCGGAGGGCGTGAGCCCCTCATATGACCTCTCACTGCCTGTACTCTAGAGGACCTGTCCCAATTTACTAAGCAACAAAGAGGAAATTCTCTCTTTGAAAAGAAAAAAAAAAAAAAAGTAAGAGCAGAGAGTCCTCGTGGGACCAGAGCTCCTTCATAACTCGTAGTCACGGTCTGTCGACCTGAGGTTGGGTGCCAGAAGAGTAATTTGCACCCTAGATGGATGGTCAGATAAGGAAAATCATTCTGGCATCATCTCTTTGTCTAAAAGCATTCACAAGTGCTTGTCTCAGTAGTGGATAAGAACTTAGGGTTGCTTCAATGTTGCTTTAGAAACAGATTAATTGCTTAGCTTTGATGCTTTCAGTCAGCAAGAATTACATAGAAGGGAATTCCAGGTCCTGACGAGGGAGAGTCAAAGAGTTCCTTTGACTCACCCCAGCTGCCAATCAATAGAATGAGATTTGGCCGCCTTGTGCATGGGGCTGGCGGGAATGCCAAACATATTTCTTCTCTTGGAGCCGGGTCCTCCTTGGTGGTCAACCCTGGCTCCAGCTTCCCACAAAGAACCCATCGCTCTGCTGCCTGATGAGTCTTTAGGCCTCGGCAGTAGGGGGCTCTTCCTCACCCTTTACAGAGGCCGTTTGCTAAAAATCTGTCTTGCACGTGCATATCCCCTTCCCCTGACCTCTCCCTTCAACGCTGGTGTCTGGGCTTTTCCAGTAGGAGCTCTTTCCCCCAGCCTTCATCATGTGCCGTTCACATTCCTCTTTATGTGCTACTACAAAAGCACAACCCTCCGTAGGAGCTGGGGTTGTCTGTTGGCTTTAAAATAAAGAGTGAGCAGAAGACGCTCCGGGTCTTCTTGCTACGGTGCTGAAGGCTCATTTGGATGATGTAATGGCTATTCCCAAGCAAGAACTGGCTGAGGATGGAAGAGTTGATCTGAAAGCACCATGAAAACCAGCCTACTCTTGTTCCAGAGTTCAGGCAATCAAGGCAGAATATAAAAAAGCCAGGCAGCAGAACAACATACTCCCAGCCTCTTTCCTACTGAATTTTTATGGAAATATATATTTGAGGAGACAGTGGGAAGGATCCGCTTGAATCTGATGTTGGAGGAAAGACCCTGAAATGAAAGAATGAAGAAGGACCTCTCGTTTAGATGCTATCTGTCCCCCCTCCTCCCAAACATTTGAATTTGGTATTAATTTAATAAAGGAAGAAACTGAAGTCCAGAGAATTCTTTCCTTTTGCTCCATGGCCAAAAACCTGTATCAGTGTTTTGTGTCCGCTGATTTCACAAATTATAATACTACCACCTTTTGAATATAATTGTGATATTTTGGACTTAAACTCAGAAAGCCCTTTCCTTTTTCTCTGATTGGAATTTTTACAGTTGCATCCACTCTTACACATCTGTACCCTTTTGGCTAAGAATTGCGAGATGTGGGTTGGGGGAGGGCTTTTTTTTTTTTTCCCTGCTGACCTAAGAGATTGCCCTGAGAATGTACGTAAGAAGAGGGGGTCAGGTAATTGCTGAAAACCCAACAGGTAAAGGGCACCAGTCTCTAGAGCATGTCAGCCCACACGTTACATCGCAACTATCGATGCCTGCCTGTTGGAGTCTCTGATCCATAAGATAAAAGCCAGGCTATTCAAAACTTTCCATGGAACTTTTGCCGCTGAGGCCCTCCTTACCCTGTATGGAAGCCAAGAGGTTTTCCAACAGGTCCGTCCAATCCAATACTCTCTGAGATGACTTCATACACTATCAAGGATGCTCTTACCAGGGTTTGGATCTTAGTTCAGGAGTTTCCTATCTGTATGACTTCCAACAAGCCCTTAACCTGTCTGAGGCTCAGTGATCCCATCTCTGAAATGGGCTAATAATATCTACCGCATAGGGTCATTCATAGGACACTGTGCATCGCACAACTCCAGGTGGTGCCATTCTCATGGACCGTAATGGAAATGACAACACCAAGAGTTGCGTAAAATAACAATGCTGGTTAGTCTAAGTATTAGATATAATACTACATAAAGAATTTAGCATAGTGTCTGCGGTCGTGTTTACGAATAAAACCTGTTAATCTCTCGGGCAACTGACCATGATTTGCTGTTGTGCCATTTTGACATTTGCTTTTAAGAAACAAAATAGTGGGGTGCCTGGGTGGCTCAGTTGGTTAAGTGACTGCCTTCGGCTCAGGTCATGATCCTGGAGTCCCGGGATCGAGTCCCACATCGGGCTTCCTGCTCAGCAGGGGGTCTGCTTCTCCCTCTGACCTTCCACTTCTCATGCTTTCTCTCTCTCTCAAATAAATAAATAAAATCTTAAAAAAAAAAAAAAGAAACACAATAGTTTGGGGCACAGATAACACAATCCTGAAAGCCCTGGAGGTAAGAAAGTGTTGTCGTGGTCAGGAAATGGAAAGAATTTCCGTATTCTAGAACTCAGAGGCTAGATCCTGAAAGGTCTGAACTGCCTACTGAAGAGATTGGGTTTGTTTTTAGGGTAAGAGGCAACCAATGAAGAGCTTTAAGGGGGAGGAAGAGAGTCATATCTGTACTTTCGGAAGTACTGTGCTTGTCTGAGAAAAATATCAGAGCTTATCTCCCCATAGTGATGAACTAAAAGGGGCTTTAGGCAAAGGGTGGGCTCTTTGAGGGTCTGCCAGAAAGTGCTGGGCCGGGGGGGAGGGGGGGAGGAGTCCTCCAGGACCTTGGTGAATTTCCACTTCATGCTCATTTTGGCTGAAATGTGAAAATGGAATGATGAGATTTGGCAGGAATTTGAAGGAACTGGTTGATTGTATCAGTCCTCGAGACGGGCACAGGTTGGAATCTCTGTTCTGTGTTTACTCTCTCTTTTCCATACTACTCTCTGGGAGCAAATACTTAACCTTTCTGATCCTCACAGATTCCCAAGACACTTGAAATTGTAAATCTTCCAAAGGGTCACTACAAATTATTTCCTTCTCCTTTTTAAATTTGAGATCTCTACTGTATCATTTTTTATACATACCAGACATTGGGATTATTTGTAATTCTGATTTTTTTTTTTTTTTTTTATAAAAGGCAAACACTGTTCTCCTTGTTCCCACCCTTATCCCTGTACTGTTCTTCTTCACGGAACCAGCAGAAAGATGTTTTTAATAGGAAAATCAGCTGGTACCACACCTCTGATCAGAACCTCCCTGTGAGTCCCATCTCTTCAATAATCAAAGCCAATGCCTTATGGTAACCTCCATGCCCCTCATAATCCATCCTCAGTCTGTTCCGAGCTCCGGAACCCTGTTCTTTTGGCTCATGGCCCTCTCATCACACTGGTTCCTCTGCGGTTCCTGGACTATGCAAAGACAAGTCCCACAGGGTCTTGGCATTTGCTTGGAATTCTCTTCCTGTAGATATCCACAAGCCTTGGTCTCTGTCTTCCTTCAGGATTTTGCTCCAGTGTTGCCTTATCAGAGATGCCTTCCTTAACCATGCAGTATAAAATCCTGCATGCTACGTGTGTACACACAGACACACACACACTCACACACACAGACTCCCTGTCCTACTTAACATTGCTTTCTGCCCCTACCTCTCCAGCGCTTTTTAGCATCTGACGTTTGTATTTATTTGTTTGTTTCCTCCCTGATAGAATATAAGGTCTGCAAGGACAGAGACTTTGTTGTTGTCGTTGTTAATTCTCTGATGAACTCTTAGGACCTAGAAGAGAGCCTAGCAGGTGATTCTAAAACACGTAGTTAGGCGGCACCCATAAATCTTTGTGGAATAAATGACTGCATGATGGAATTAGAGCCAGACCTTCCACTACTCTTGTAGGCTGCTTCAGTGTCTCCTTGTTTAAGTGGTGATCCCACCTAAGCCCTGTAATGACTGATGAAGCAGACTTACTGACCATGAATCTTGCATATGTTGAAAACACGCTTTTTCTATTTCTCAGCCTTTTATGTAGAATGTAATGCTGCCACCACAGCCCTCTGCTGTGTGCTCGTCTGAGAAAAATATCAGAGCTTATCTCCCCATAGTGATGAGCTAAAAGGGGCTTTAGGCAAATGGTGGGCCCTTTGAGGGTCTGCCAGAAAGTGCTGGGCCAGGGGGATCCTCCGGGGCCTTGGTGAATTTCCACTCCATGCCCTGAGCAGCAAACCTGGGCCAGAGAATGTAGGTGAGTGTGTGGGTGGCTCTCAGACGGCCCCAGGCTATGGAAGGCTCTAGTCTAGTTCCTGTGACCTTTTTATCAGGCCACAAGGCTGTGTTCTGACTCAAGATCTCTCCCCCTTGCCACCACTTTGATGTTGGAACTGGCCTTCCAGGCCGGAGTCACCATGACTTGGAGCAGACCCTCCTCCCCGTCAGCACCTTACCAAGCCTCAGAGGCGGAGAGGCGTTTTGCCTGAGTTGGTGGGTGAATTGAGAGGCGTGGTTTCTCAGTCTGCCACTTGGCTTTGCTTACCAGGCTCCGTGCGGCTGGGTGACTGTGTTGCTCGATCTCTAGTTGCCTCCAGCCCTTCATCAGATGTATACTTTGTGGTCACCGCTCTTCTGCCACATGAGCTAATTTAGTTGGAATTATTGCTCCTGTATTTTTTTTTTAAAGATCTTATTTATTTATTTGACAGAGAGAGAGATCACAAGTAGGCAGAGAGGCAGGTAGAGAGAGAGGGGGAAGCATTAAGGGGGATGCGGGGCTCGATCCCAGGACCCTGAGATCATGACCTGAGCCGAAGGCAGAGGCTTTAACCCACTGAGCCACCCAGGCGCCCCTGCTCCTGTATTTCTTCTGTTGGTCGCTTGAACCCTCTGGGGAACTAATATGTGTTTTAGAATGACCATGGAAAGGATGACATCAACACCGAGAAGGAACGTTTTATGGCTGGTAAAGCTGATTTCGCAGCGTGCCAGACTAGAGTCTCAACACACAACTAGACCCGGGCCTGGTTATCTCCTTTTCCTGCTGTGGACAGCCTGCAGATTCTAGTGCAACATCTGTCCCCAGATGTGGAGAGTTGTGCTTCAAGACCCGGGTGCCCAGCTGCTAACGTATCAGGAGCACTGGGCTTGCTGAAAATGAGGAGGAGAAATGTGCTCTCAGCAAAATATACTTTTCAAAACTCTACTTAATGTGCGGAAAGATTGCATTACAGAAGTCCCCCACCCCCCCCCAAATACAACGAATCATTGACTTTGTAGGAAAGCTTGAAGAGATCTCTGTGTTTCCAAGTCCGTTTGGAGCAATAGGACATGATTTCAAAAAATGCGGTACAAGGTCTGCTCCAGAATTTGCGATCACCAAGAGGCCTTGTGTTGGCTAGGTTTTTAGAGTCTGAACTTTGAAGCATCAGTCTTAAAAAGGTGATCTAGGTAATAAAACAGTTTTTGGAAGGTGATCGTACTAACCAAAATTTAAAAGAAAATCTGCATTAACAACAAGGAGAAAATTATTTAATGCATCAAAAGTTTTTTTTTTCCCCCTTATTGGCTCTTAGCATGCAAAACTATGTATTCAACAAGGCAAGGCTATAATCGAACTTCTCGTTTCCAATAAGTCAATTGTGTACTTGGCTCAGTGAATGGAGACTACTAGTAGAAAATCCACACACGGAGAGATTGAGTTGTAAATTTTTTAAAGGATTGCTTAATCACTGATGGATACTTAGAATAATGATTCATCATAGGTGTTATGGTAGTCAAATTTAAACAAACCATTGGTAAAAACAATAAAAATTAGTAATTGCTCATGTTTGGATCTGGCTCTGATGATGTGATTTTTTTTTCCCCCCACCTTCCCTCCATCTTATTTTTGCCAGTAGGTTGGGACACTTGGAAGTCTACCATTGTACAACATGCTGCGATTAAGACTTTCACCTACCTTTTCGCTGGGATGTCATCTGTTAGCCATTGTGGCTCTCTTATTTTCCCATGTGGACCTTATAAGTGCTGAGACAGAAATGGAAGGAGAAGGCAATGAAACTGGCGAGTGTACTGGGTCATATTACTGTAAGAAGGGGGTGATTTTACCCATTTGGGAGCCCCAAGACCCTTCCTTTGGAGACAAAATTGCTAGAGCTACTGTGTATTTTGTGGCCATGGTCTACATGTTTCTTGGAGTCTCTATCATTGCGGACCGGTTCATGTCCTCTATAGAAGTCATCACATCTCAAGAAAAAGAAATAACCATAAAGAAACCCAATGGAGAGACCACCAAGACCACTGTGAGGATCTGGAATGAGACAGTTTCCAACCTGACCTTGATGGCCCTGGGATCTTCTGCTCCAGAGATTCTCCTTTCGGTAATTGAAGTGTGTGGCCATAACTTCACTGCGGGAGACCTGGGTCCTAGCACCATCGTGGGAAGTGCTGCATTCAATATGTTCATCATTATCGCACTTTGTGTTTACGTGGTCCCAGATGGCGAGACGAGGAAGATTAAGCATTTGCGTGTGTTCTTTGTGACGGCAGCCTGGAGCATCTTTGCGTATACTTGGCTTTACATTATTTTATCCGTCATCTCTCCCGGGGTCGTGGAGGTCTGGGAAGGTTTGCTTACCTTCTTCTTCTTTCCTATCTGTGTCGTGTTTGCTTGGGTAGCAGATAGGAGGCTTCTTTTCTACAAGTATGTCTACAAGAGGTATCGGGCCGGCAAGCAGAGGGGAATGATTATCGAGCATGAAGGAGACAGGCCATCTTCCAAGACTGAAATTGAAATGGACGGGAAAGTGGTCAACTCCCACGTTGACAATTTCTTAGATGGCGCTCTGGTTCTGGAGGTTGATGAGAGGGACCAAGATGATGAAGAAGCCAGGCGAGAAATGGCTAGGATTCTGAAGGAGCTCAGGCAGAAGCACCCAGAGAAAGAAATCGAGCAATTAATAGAATTAGCTAACTACCAAGTCCTAAGTCAGCAGCAAAAGAGTCGTGCATTTTACCGCATCCAAGCTACTCGCCTGATGACCGGAGCCGGCAACATTTTAAAGAGGCATGCAGCCGACCAGGCAAGGAAGGCTGTCAGCATGCATGAGGTCAACACAGAAGTGGCTGAAAATGACCCTGTGAGTAAGATCTTCTTTGAACAAGGGACCTATCAGTGTCTGGAGAACTGCGGTACCGTCGCCCTGACCATTATCCGCAGAGGTGGTGATTTGACTAACACTGTGTTTGTTGACTTCAGAACAGAGGATGGCACGGCCAATGCTGGGTCTGATTACGAATTTACCGAAGGAACTGTGGTCTTCAAGCCTGGTGAGACCCAGAAGGAAATCAGAGTTGGCATCATCGATGACGATATCTTTGAGGAGGATGAAAATTTCCTTGTGCATTTGAGCAATGTCAAAGTCTCTTCTGAAGCCTCAGAAGATGGCATCCTGGAAGCCAATCACGTTTCTACACTCGCTTGCCTCGGCTCTCCTTCCACCGCCACTGTGACCATTTTTGATGACGACCACGCAGGCATCTTCACCTTTGAGGAGCCTGTGACTCACGTGAGTGAGAGCATTGGCATTATGGAGGTGAAGGTATTGAGAACATCTGGAGCTCGAGGAAATGTTATCGTTCCCTATAAAACCATCGAAGGGACGGCCAGAGGCGGAGGGGAGGATTTCGAGGACACTTGTGGAGAGCTCGAATTCCAGAACGATGAAATTGTGTAAGTTCTCTTTTTTTTTTACGTATGTGTGGGGTTGAGTGTCTTGGTGGATGGGAGAGTGGATGCCATTTTTTTAAAAAAAACTAAATGGCACACAAAGAATGGAATATTTGCTATACAAGACCACTTGAAAACTCTCCTCGCTATTCCACACTTATCAATCTGCCCCATACAGAGATCTTAATTTGGTTGTATTTTTAACTTCTGTAATTTTGCATATTTTAAGTACATTATAGCAGTTATGATAGAATGAATTTTGTGATACAATTTATCTAACCGCGTATGATGGGTTGGGAAATTTGTATTCTATTTTGAATCGCATAATACACACGCAGAAAGGGAATACTTATTTATTTTATTTATTTATTTATTTATTGAAAGCGAATATTTAGAACATCACATTAAGTCCCTAACTTCATTGCTGAGTACAAATTGGGAAAGCTTAAAAAGGAAACACCTTTGAAAAGAATTTCCTGGCTACCAAGGCTGGCTGGAATGTTTTTTGCTGCTTTTATCTGATGCTGTGTTTTTGTGACAATTTAAGATAATGTTTCTGCTTACATGCTAATGCTTAATTATGACTTAATGACCAGTCCTGCTTTTTTCAGTCTTATGCCAACGTGGGAAAAGTCATACAGCTCTTAGGGAGTTCTAGTCTGATTTTATTTTCCATGGTTAAGTGAACCTTTTTGCATCCCCTACTGATACAGCGATGGGGAGAGAATAAGATTCTGTCCAAGCATCCTAGTTGACAGGGAACAGGTCAGAGAAAAGAATTGGGAACGGTTTACTCTTCCTATTGGCACTTCTGGTGACACTTGCCAATGTTGTAACGCCAAGTGCCTGGTTGTGCAATGATTCTGCCTTTGACAGCTGCTCTTTAGAGCTGTTCCTCCTTCCTTGCCTAAGAGGGGGCATTACACTCACCAAACGCAAACCAGAAAGTTGACTCAATGAGCAGTGTCCAAACTGGAAGGAAGGAAGGAGGGAGTAAAGGAAAGAAGAAAGGGAGGAAAGAAGGAAGAAAGGATAGAAGGAAGAAAGGAAGGAAACTATAATATCTGCAATACAACAGAGAACATTAAAATGATTGATTATGTTGGTTGAATCATTGGCAACTTAGGAATTTCTAGGAAAGAAAAAATACATATAATACAGTTTGTTCTAAAAATGGTTAACTCTTGCGTGAACATTATGTGATATGTCAAATACCAAGTACATTCTCTCCAAAGTGAAATTTCTCTTGCTAAAAGAAGAGGGTGGGGGTGGGGGGAATGGGCAGAGGGAAGAGATTTTCCTGCAGATACCTTCCTTTTTACCTCTCTTTGATGTTGTGTTATAGAAATGAACAATTACTGAGTGTGATGTCTTGATGAAATCAAAGCAGAGATTATAATATCCACCTTCAGATGTGTAGGGGTAACTTTGGATGAATATCTATTTTATGTTGGTTCTTGTATTGTGAATGTTCCACATGTTGAGGTGTGTTTTGTTGGACGTGTATTTTATATACGTTATATATATTCTGAAAGATAGTAATATAGAAGCAAATGAATATCCTGCATACTAAAGGAAGGATTTTCCCAGAGGTCTTGTATTGAGTGTGATCCTGCCCACATTAGCTCATAAACTTTATTCCTTTGTTAGGAATTCTTTCTCATTATATTTTCTAATCATTTCAGTTACTGAACCCAGTTGTATTAGATAGCACTTGTAATCCATGTAAAAGTATATTGCATGTTACTAAAGGAGTATTGAATATTATTAAATGAACTCACAAGGGTAGCACTTAAATATGACCAAATGGGTGTTTTATTTTGTTTATTCATTCTACTTGGGATGTCTTCTCCTGAAAATTTGGTCTTGCTTTTTGTTAAGAAGAATGGCTCTGTACTTGTTTATTTGAGAGGCAGTCTTTCCTTATCTATTCTGCTATCCAGGACTTTACCAAACTGTAAATAAATATCCTTCTTTTGGACACAGAGTAGAAGAGGAAGAAGAAGGAAAAAAAAAAAAAAGATTGACAGTGATTTGATGGAATAATTTATTCTGCCAAACTCCATTTAAAACATTCACCCTATGCCATTAAATTGATTTAATTCTTGCTAAGGAAGGAATATTGCCAAATTCCAGCTTTAGAGATTTAAATATCTTGTGAAAATTGGTAAGAATCGGTAGTATTATTGGCATGCCATCTGTGTGTGTGTTCTTAGGAGTATTCTAGATCAATCACTAGTTCCCAGTTTAATAAAACCCTTACTGTATTTTATTCACTAAATTGAAATATGAAATTTTGGAAATATCAAACATTTTATTTATCAGTGGAATAAAAGTATAGCCCTCCATTTTTTTCTTTTTTTCTAGAATTTTTATTTTAAAGAGTCTTCATCCTGACATTATAGAGTGCTGACAAGCTTTGTAGATGCTTACTACGTCTGTTGCTTAAATAAATTTGTTTAGGTGACTGGGACTTAGCCTTCAGCTAGGCACCAAGGATTCTAACATAACGTTTCTAGAAAAACATGGTATTATCAAAGGTCCCTTGTTTTTCTTCTTCTTCTCCTTCTCTTCCCTCTTCTTCATGGATCATTCTTCCTCTGGAAGTTGTTTCTAATGCCAGGTCCACACAGTCAGACCCAAGTGACAGAGTTTGTCCTCAGGTAGTGAAGCTGGACCATGTGGACGTCAACCCAGTTTTTCTTGAGGAACGAATTTATGTTTCATCCAATTACATAGTTAATCTTGAGAGGTGACTTTCTTAAAAACCTACAATATATAGATAGGACTACTGATGCCAGGGAACTTTATTAACTATTTTAAAAAATCTTGTTTGCTTTTTTGTTTAATGTTGTGCATGAAGCAAGAATTTATAATACGTTCCAGAACACCATAAAGAGATGCTTGGAAAAGCCTGAATTTAAAGCTTACCTATTTTAAAAAGCCATTAAGGAAGTTAGATAGTTCTGCCTTGGGTCCAATGTAATCAGGGATGGAGATCATTATTGATTCTTCAATTTCAAAAACAAGATAGATTCCTAATCTCTGATCTTATTTTTGTAGAAGTCATTTAAATTTATAATATAAGCATATCTGTACCTATTCATTCACATTTTTATATAAATGAGTTGAATTATTTCAACTTGACCTTTTTTAAGATCAAAATATCTGAGAAAGATACTGATAAGTGGTAAGTGGTGCTTATCATCTTAAATAAAGTGTATTCTCAGTAAGACGTTTTAAAATTACAATGCAAAATCTGTTAATAGGTAAAATTAACAATCGGCATGTGCTTTTGTATAAACTCAATCAATGACAAATACTAAGCCCATGCCAGCTAATCTTGACTTTCAACAGGGAATTCTGTCTAATGTTAACAGCTAATAAAAAATAAATGAAGAGCATGCTAATTTGATTTGTGGTTTGGTAGGTGATATCCGCAAATGTGAAGTGCTACTAATGGTTGTTTTTTAATGATGCTAGGTTAGTTGTAATAATTATTACAAAATGTTGTTTGGTCTTCCAAGGTCTAACATGAGCTTGACTGTTCTGGAAAATGTTAAGGTTAATTGACTAATATAGATACAAATCAAATTCAATTACTTAGTTATAACCCAATAACAATACTTTTGGAGGAGGACTCAAAAGATCATGAGCATTTACTATTATCTGTTTAAAATACAGAGTTGAAAGATGAGGTGTGTAGGTTGGAAATTGCGTGGAATATATTGCTCAACAAATCAGTTTCCTGGGGGTTCCTAGCTACAACATAATTTATTAATGAATGGATCTGTCCAAAATTAATTTTGCTTTAACAACTATTATGTTTTCAAGTATGATTGTGACTTTTTTTATGTTGTTAGTCACCATACAGTACATCATTTGTTTTTGATGTAGAGTTCCACGATTCATTGTTTGCGTGTAATACCCAGCGATTGTGACTTCATTAACTTTAGGAAATATGATATGCAAGACACCCCAACAAATATTGCTGTTTGACACTAAATATTTATATTGCTTTTTCTGGAGAAAGAAATAGAAAAGATATAAAATTTCAGTATTATATAGGTTCTATGGCATTATTATTATTATACTCCAGGAAAAATAAATACTTTGTTTTTGCTACTTATATTACTAGTATTCTATTTTTGCTCTATAGAATTCCAGGAAGCGAAGACCTAGCTTTGTGGGATAACAGTTCAGTTCAGAGAGTAGGACAAATGTATAATGCAAGAAAGCAGCCTGCTGTAAAAAAAAAAAAAAAAAAAGATGAAACAAAAATTGTAAGAAAACTTGAAGTGGTCACAACAGAAGAATAATTTTGTATCTTTGGGGGACTCAGAAATGATGAAAAGCACTACAGAAAATAATGTTAGACAAGAAAGGCCATTAGTACATATATGAATCCGGCATACTCAAGATTTACTTTATGGGAGAAGAATTTTATTTGATACATTCCTATTAAAATGATGGAACTATGATTTTATATTGACATAAAACTTTCTTAGGTAATATGCTGATGTAAGAAATTTAAATGAAAGGATTTTAGGATTTTAATGGATTTCTGCTTTGGTGGATTATCTTTTCAGACTGGAATATTTCTCTCTTCTTAAATCCAAACCACACGTAGTTATCATCTGCAAATCTAAATTATAACTACAAGAAGTGTTTTTATAAATGCATATGTTTTCATGAATGCAGAACTATTACAAACATAAAGCGGGGTAAGAGCCAAAAAATATTTTGACTTCCCATTCAATATTGCCAGGAGCCTAAATTGATCATGTGCCGCAGGGTTGTTTACTATGTCAATCAGATTGCCATGTTTACTGTGGTAATCTCATTTTCCCACTGCTAATTAGAGTTTAGGGTTATAATGTAGTTATGTAAAGAAGTTTTATCTTAGCAAATGAGGAGATATCATAGTTCAGACACACTGAAGTGTTTAAATTATGGACTCTTTTCTGAATCATCATTCAAAGCCATTCCATAGGGGGATGATTGCTTCACTTGGTTAAGGCTAGAAAAGAATTTATGTATCAATCACTCTGCACATGCTTAATAAGCTACTGATCTGTGCCCAGTACTAGACTAGTTATTATGAAAGGAACAGAAGAAATCTAGTCCTTATACTCTAAAATGGGAGATGATGAGATAACTCATGTTTTGGTAGGTACACACAACATTATGAGGACATGGTGGACACTGTAGGAGAAGTCTTAATTTTGGACAAAATATTTGAAGTTGCTTTTGAAGGGCGAAGTCATAACCAGAGAGAAAAATGTGGTGTTTTTTAAGATGGAGTAGTATCTTGGTAAACCTGAAAGTATGGACCATTTCACTAAATAGACGGGATAGTTATCAAGCTGAATTAAAGACTCAATGAACACTGATTTTCTTTAATGGGATTTTTAAATCATCACGAAGGTATTTAAATTAATCTGAGTATATGTCCCTTTCAGCTAGTCACAGAAGAGCAAACACCTAATGATTCTGCTTATATGAGATATTTAAAATAGTCACTCCTAGAAGCAGAAAGCAGAATTGTGGTTGCCAGGGGCAGAGGGAGGGAGGAAAGGGAGGGATTCAAATCAATAGGTATAAAGTTTCAATAATGCAAAATGAATTAGTTCTAGAGAGCTACTATACAACAACATTGAGCCTATAGTTTAGCACTGTTGTACTGTGCACTTAAAATCTGTTAAGAGGGTAGAGCTCATGTTAAGTTTCATATTAAATTAAGTAGATATAAACAAAAGAGCTGATCTACTTTAAAAAAAAAAAAAGCTCATGTGCTTGTCCCTCTCTACCAGATTGCCTCTTGTATTTCTAAAGAAAATTTACAAGATTTCTAATAACACGTGCTCAATGTTTTGTTTTGTACTTTGTGAATTAGTGCTTGATCTCTAGGGATGGTTTTGACTTACATTAATCCTGTTCCCCCTTGAGCAGCCATTATTAACTCATTGCCCCTCCCACTTTTGTCCCATTTTTTCAGGGTTAGTGGGGCACAGCCACCATCTTGGTAAAGCCTGATCAGATTTTATTATACTGAATTGTAAAGTGGGAAGTGATTTTCTTTGTTTTGTTTGTTTGTATTGTTCTGCTTTTTTCCTGAGGACACTGGTAGCCCAGGGAAAGAGACTTAGGCATGCTTAATTCTTTTGAATGAGCAACCTTGAGGGCCTAACACCTGTTGTGGGGTTATTTGTTGTTATACTGCTCTGTCCTTACTAGCTGAGGTGTAGAAACTTGCCTGTGGGTTACAGTATCTTGAGAACTGTAGAGGCTTTCCCATTAAATATCTCCATCAGGTTCTGTCATGGTTCCTGACATCTGCTCATGGGAGATTCATTTTAGGGGGATGGGAAAGCCGTTAGGCCCCTATTACATTACACACGCCATGCGATTCTTCAGTGTTACCCGTGCAAGGATAGAACAGAAGTGGCTTCAGGCCAGGTGGCAGGAGAGGAAGGGAGGACAGCCAAATGTCAGGTGGGTGAGTGGCACTAGCCATGATCTTTCTAACTGCTCAGAGCGAGCCCGCAGCGGGGAGCCCTGTGGAAGGTGCCCACCGATGAAGCAAGAGGCTACGGCAGCTAGTGGTTTTAGCTCCTGGCTTCCCACACTGCCTTGCGCTTTCTGCTCTGGTAGTGGGGAAGTCCAGAAGGCCCTGGAAGGGAAAGCAAGCCGTCAACAGTATGGGCAGAATTAAAGGAAATCTCCTCCTTTACTTCCTCTCCTGGCTCGACATACTGCCTACGTAATACCCATCTATTTGCCAAAGGTTGAGCCAGCCAGGGCTCATTCTTCTCACAGGCCTATACAGCTGTCTCACTGGAGAGCCAGGCGAAATAAACAATGCCTTTTCATTTCCTGCCTTTCTCCTGAGGATTTGTGCTCTAGATGACATTTTCTTTCCTTCTTATAATGTCTCCACAGAGTCAGATAGGGGAATAGACATTGTGTTCTTTGGTGACAGCTAAAGAGAGGGAGGCAGGGGGCAAAAACAGAGCCCAACACAGAACTTTGCCTTTCAGGCTGGTGTTCATAACAGGGCACCCAGGGAAATTTCCTTAGACCTGGCGATTCAGATATTGATGAAACAGCCTGGGATATTTTATTTCCAGGAGGCTGAGGCATGGGTGATTGGAGTTCTGGGTACTCTTGAAGCCCTGCGATGACCCTTGAAGCTAAGACCACCCCACTTTTCCATGTTAGACCCCCTGAGATAAAGATGCACTTAAAAGGAGTCCTCAACTTGGATTCCACACCCATGTTTGAGCTCTACCTTGGTTTCCTCCGAGCTTTGTGATTTTCAGGAAATGACTCGAGCTTCCCTCACCTGTAAAATGAGGATGAAGGTGGTAGATGGTGGCAGGGGTAGTGGTGATTGGGGTGGCGATGGTAGGGATGGCAGGGGCAGGGGCAGAGGAGGCGGATGTGGTGGTGGTTTATGGCATTGGAGATGGCGGTTCTGGATACGGTGGTGGTATAGGAGGCGGAGATGCTAGTGGTCTGAGATGTATTGAGGGCCAGGTTTCATGCTGTTTTTCTTACAGTGTTCATTTGATTTCATCCTCACAACAGCTTATTAGCTAGGTGATTTTATACTCCTTTTACGGATGGAGAAACAGGCTTCTAGATACTAACTTTCTTAGCGTCATGCAGCTAATAGGGATGGATCTAGAATTTAGCGGTAGGACTGCCTGATTCTAAAATCCGCAGGGCCTCATCCGGGGCTGTTCTCCTTCTGAACGATTTTCCCAGGTGAGGATGAGCACACGGGGGGCTTGTAGTGTGGTGACCCCGACTGCCGCATCGACTCAACGCGGCTCAGAAGATGAGAAACTAGAGCAGCCGTTTATGTTTTCTGGAACAGCCGAATATGTATGGACCACATTGTACCCCACCCCTACTCTCCGTTAACCCAGAAGGGCCATGATTAAACTGAGTGTGGAAAGCAAAAAAAATGCTAATGGTATAATCCTTCCATGTACCTGACCTATTCAGTTATTGTCTATTCTTTTGTCTCTTGTGGTGATTATTTTCCCTTTGTGCCTAAATAAAAAAAAAACAAACTTCTTTATTAGTAGCTTTCTGTCATTGCCTGCACTGGCTCGGTACAGTGTAACTTCCTAATAAGGCTGAACAGTGAATGTAGCTTTTCTCCATTCTTAAAATAGTAGTTTCTTGGTTGGTCTTTCTTATGTATATTACAAGACAATGTAAATTAATGACAACAGAGAAGCAGTACAGCAAGATGCTTTTTCCCTTGTGTCAGCACAACCAACAGCTTACAAAATTTACTTCTCCGTCCCCCCAGAATTCTTGGTTAGGCAGTTTTCTAGAACAAGTGATCCACGTGGCAGTTCCTCTGATGTAAACCTTCTCAAGGCAAACGGAATTTTTAGATACTTTTTTAAAAGTCCAATTCCAAGTCACTCTTGCTTCCAAACTGTATTTTCTCCAGGGGACAAGAACAGTAACAAAAAAATTTCCGCCTAAATTCAGATGACAGTCCAATGATAACTTGCATACACTGTACACAAAAATCAGTATTCAAGTGTGTCTGTCACTACTTTGCTTTTGAGTAGAGTAGTTTTATTTTATTTTATTTTTAAAAGTTTTGGAGGTGAATTATTGGTCTGTTTGGAGTAAACTTGTTGTCAATATATTTATAAATATAATTAATTATAACCTCTAACAGATGCCTCCAGAGGTTCTCTTTCACCACGGAAGTTTTCTCTTACACACAAACACACAAGCTCATTTACCAAGGTAAAGGTGAGAAAGTAAAATTAAGTCCTGTTTACATAGAGCTTAATATTTAGGGCACAATTAAAAAAAAAACAACAACAACTAATCAAAAAACAACAATTCCCAGAGGATAGCTTTCATTCTCACACACAAATGTTATAATCTTGACACAGTTTTTAAAGTGAGCTGTTTAGTTCAATGTGTGTATCTCTGAGTGTGAGATTTAGGTATTAGCTGAAAGAGGGAGAAAGAGAGGAGGCAGAGAGAGAGATGGGGGAAGGAGAAGGGTCAGAGGGGGGCAGATTGGGGATCAAGAAAGGGGCAGCAAGGGGCCATCGGCAGAGGGAGTGGGGAGGGAGGGCAAGCAGGGCAGAGAGGTGTGGTGACAGATATGTGGAAACAGAAAGGGACAAAAGGAGGAAGCAGAGAGATAGAGTGGGAGGAGGGGAGGAAGAGGGACGGAAGGAGAAAGAGGGAAAGAAAGAGAAGAGAGGCAGAGAAGTACATCCAGTCAGAGGGAAGAGGAGGACAAAAGAGAGCAGTGGGGAGATGGGGGCTGAGGGAGGCTCCAAGAGTAAGAAAAAGGAGAGGTAGGCAGAAAAAGAGGGAGGAGGGAAGAAGGGAGGCAGGCAGAGGGACAGAGACAGAGACAAAGAATTTGCAACCCTGATTAGATTTCAGTTATTACTAAAATGAAGTGAAGCCTGAAATTAGTTCAGATTCCTGCTCAAGCAAACAAAAGGGAGTAGGAGAGTACGAAAGTAGACAGGGGGTTCACTCAAGCTGCTTCTTTATTAAAAATAGACAGCAACTTTGTCCTTGAAATCAAATGTACATACAGTTGCCTCAGTATGTTTGGGGAGCCAGAGGAAGCTTGTGGAATCTTCCTAGCTCTGAGAGAACGGGTAGGGCTGCTACCTTTTCACTGGTTCCTGCTTTCAGCAAATATTTTAGGAGCACCTGTTCTGTGTCAAGGTCCTTGCAAGATTATGGAAAAGCTGGAGACAAAGACATGGTGCCATGGGCAACCTCGTGTCTTTTCCTCTTCTTGAGGTGGAGGTGCAGATATTCAGTCAAACACCAATGCGGATGTTTCACTACCCCTGTGCCTTCCTTGGCATCGTTCTCTTGGTGCTCTTAGCACTGATGGGGCTCTTGCTGCTGGTGTTTAGGCTGAGAACAAATGATAATGAGCTGGCAGCATCGCCCGGCCAAGGCCACCCCTGACAGCAGCCACCCACCTCGTGCCTGCTCTTCCCTCCCTCCCCATCTCCAGCCCAGATATCTCTTGTTGACATTTGGCTGCCCTCTTTCATGGAGATCGGAGCGATAGATTTTGGGAGCAATTCAAATCCAATTCTTGGTTCATAGACGGGATGGACTCAGAGGGGTGTGGTGTAAGGAAAGGTGGCCATATTGGTTTCACCTGGCTCCCACTGTTTCCTCATCCTCTGCGTTACTGAGGGATGTTATGCCACTCAGTACGAGTCCTTCTTCGAGATAATCTGATTTTATTGAGCATGAACAAGGAAGGCTATTACAGACACCATAGATAGCTACCTAGCCCAGGGATTTGCTGGGGCTTGGTGCCTTCAGGGTCTCAGACTCCAGTAGGCTAGCATCCAGAATATCCTGCCATGCTATTGAAGAAGGACACCCAGATTACCAAGGAAAGACAGAAAGCTGCGGGAGGTCTTTTTGAGCTGCTGTTAATATGGACAAAAGGACTCTATATGGACGAATTCTGGGATACTTTTAAACTGATGTATTATATAGGAAGTGGTTCATCTGACCTACACATAGTCTAATAGAATGGTAGAATATGAACAGTATTAATATCATGTATTAGTAACATAATCAATATAAACATGAGTATAGATAAAATATCAACTATCATAAAATAATCACATAAAGCATATTAAGTCCTCGTCTGAATGGGTATCTGGCAACATCTATGGCTAAAATATCCTGCAGAATTTAGTTGTTTGAGTAACTGAGGCATATGCTATAGGTTTGAATTCTTTCAGGAAAGGAGCATCTTTCCTAATATCCCATGACTTCCATAATCATTGTATGTTATAGTCTCTTAATCTTTTTTTTTGTTTGGGTTTTATTCTTTTATTTATTTATTTTTTTGTCTGGGTTTTAATTTAATGACTCATTCCTGCATATGAAGCCCTTGAAATATTTCGAGGTGAATCTGGGTCTTGGGCCCTACAGTAAAGTGTTCCAGTCTTCTGGTCTACTGAGTTTCGAGTCCTTGCATGTGCTATATATATTTATTACATATGTAACATAAATATAGAAAATATATTTTTTTTCCTTTTTTTATAGGGCATCAGGGAACCAGTGTGCCAAATTCTAACTATGTTCATTTTAAATTTATTGCTTCCCAAACTTGCACATAGAATGAGAATGAATGGTAGGTATTCATTGTGGACACAAATGACAACCTTACAAGTCAAGTGCTTAGGATCTTGCTTGGTGGATGGGTTTCTTGACAGTCGTAATGGCCACCCACAGGCATCTTCTGAAGCAATATAATGATTGAGAGCACAGGATTTGGGGCCAGATTAGCAGGGGTTTAAATCCTCCCTCTCACTCATAAACTGCATAAATGCATAAATGTTTAGCCTGTTTCCATTTCAGTTCCATCATCTGTAGAATGAGGATAATAGTACCTATTATAAAAGATTACATCCAGTTAGCCAGTACCTGCCTTATGGTAAGTACTTAGTAAATGTTCGTTGTTCTTGTTGTTGCTTTTAGTTCCTTTCCAGATGATTGTTGGCACAAGTCTAATCTAGGCTTGCTGGGAATTAGGCACAGGTGCTTCTCCTCTTATCTTTCTTTTCTTAAAAATAAAAAAGCACTTTGTTGGATTTTATGATCCTGTGTATGGTGTGCATGAGTGCATGTGTGTGTGTGTGCTTATATTTAAGGTAGGGGCACTCAAGACAGATAGTTTTCTTCTAATAGCCTAATAAAGATGATAGCTAGGGAAAGTGATTAAAATTAGAACAAGATGCTGTCCAGAGTGCGCCCATCTATGCAATCAGCATTTTGTGGGAGAAGGGGAGGAAAGAAGATATAATGTGGAGCTCGAGGTGCTGGAGCTGCTAGGGAACAGGGGAAGGATCAGAGAGAAGACTTTTTCCTTTTATGTAACACTGTGCTATTTACAAGGTGCCTGCATGTCTGTTTCATCTTCATACCAACCAGGCATTAGCACATCTATTTTAGGACACAGGGAGTGCCTCAGTGATTAATACCTAATAGAAGCTCAACAAATGGTTTTTTATTAGACAGCAGAAAGCCAGAAGGAAGCAACAAAGACTTTTACAGATGGGAAATTTAAGTTCAAAGAGTTAAATGAATTGTTCTAAGTGGCGGGGCCCAAACTGGAAAGGAACTACATTGACAGCTCCTCTGGCAATCTCCACATTCTTCCAAGTGACATAGTCTAAGACTTAGCCCGCGGCCCTTTCCTATGCTACTAGCAAGTCCAGCTCAGGGGAAGCTGCCTGGCTGGGTGCCCGCTCACTCCCACAAACCTTTCATGGTGTCTAGTTGCCTTATTATCCTTTCAAAGAGTATTTTAACAAGTTTCCATCTGGATTGGACTGTTTGTCCAAGGCGGGAAAACTGTGTTGCATTTTGATTCCCTGTGCCCTGTATCTCCTTGACTCAGAGGGATGTCTCTGATGATGATAGAAATATGCCTGAGAAATTTTCATAAGACATATTGAATCATTCGAGATTAGAGTTGGGGGAGGGTTATGATTGAAATAGTAAGGATAATAATATACCATATCGAAGTAGTGGGATGTTCACTTCTCTTACGGCTTCTATGAAACGAAATTCCTCATGTGATGTTGTCAGGATCACGTTCTTACTCTTAGCCCAGAACAAAAAGGTATGTGGAATTGGTTGATTCCTGTTCCTTTTGCTGCCTTGAAAGAAGCCAGTTCCGTTAGCAACTTACCCATGAATCTTCCCCATGCCTGACATGCCATGTGGTCCTTATTGTCTAAACTTACCTTATTCCTCACCAACTGTGATACTGCATCCATCCATGTATTAGTGGGCCATTTAATTGAGCACAAATCTGTTAACTTCTTAATTGTGGCTTGTTTTGCACTTAATCTAGAGATTTGGATATCAGGAGAGTCCCTTTTTTTTTCAAGCTCAGAATTTAGTGGGGAAAAAAAGAAATATAATTACAATATAAAGTGATATAATCCTGGTGATAGTGAGATATACAAAATGCCACAGGAGTTCAGTAACTCTGGTCCGTAATTTACTACTTTAATTTCTTGTCTTCTTTCCTTTCTTTTTCTTTTTTTTAACGATCCCAGGACATATTTGTTATAAAAAACTGAATCCTCTTGGTAATTGTGGAAAATATGTGGAAATCTCATCTGAGCTGTCTGGAAATGTAATAAATTTTTTCACAATTATGACCGTACTGGATATTCACAGCATGTTGACTGATTCCTTGATGGAAAATAACTCCTAAATAAACATGATTCGTCTGTATTTGTATAGGTGTAGGACAGATGGGGTCATCAAATATATATTAAACCTTCATGCAAGAAATTTCAGTGTGTTAAAATCCAGTTAGTGAAACTGCTTCTCCTCGAATTTATTGATAATATAAATTCTGTAAATAAACATATTTCCCTGAATTCAGATGCACAGTCTAATTCAACTCAGTAACTAACACAGAACATGAATCTGCGTTAGAAAGGAAATAAAAGCACTTAAAAACGGGTTTTTTACTTCAATAGTTTTAACGAGTACCTTACTTTGAACACATTTGTATTTTTAAAATTTTACCTTTAAACTCTTCAGGAAAACTTAATCCTGACACTTGCTTTAGAACCAATTGAACTTTCTATTACACTGAATGTTAAGAAATAAATCTTGACTACATTTTTCTTAGTTAAACTCAGAATTCCCAGTGATGGCTTGTGGGCCAGTCCTCCCCAAGTCCCCACTCTTCTTTCGTATTAAAGTCTGTTGCATTAAAACCAGGGGCAAGACGCAGAGCCAGGAGAGCCTGCTTTGCATTATTTCAAGAAGCAGTCACATATCAACAGTCCAGGAAATTTTACAATGCTGATTTACAGACACTACTTTGCCTTGCCCCCTGAGAGAGAAGTTGATAAGTTAAATTTTTCATTTGAGGTCCTTCACTTTTTCTATCTCCCTTGGTCTATTGGGAAATGTACTGCTTAGGGAAAAGCTAGATTTTGATGACTTTCTCCCTGTCCGGAGGATGGTCAGTGCTAAAATAAGTGAAGAGTATAATGCGGGGGACAGTGGAATGCAGAAGGAAGCACACGTGTTTGACCTGAATCCTCAGACCTAGCTCTGCACTAATCAGACCCGCGGCTTTGGGCAAGTCATTTTCTTTCCCTGAGCTTCTGTTTTCTTGAAAGCAAAATCAAGGAGTTGAAGTAAATGTTCTAGATTTTCCTCTATATCGAAAGTGGTTGTTATTGTCTGAGAGAAGACATTAAAAAAATCATATAACACTGAGTAAGACTTACAGTCAGGTATGAAGAAACTTAATTTGTATTTGTGTTTTTAAATCACTCCCTGCCTTAGTTTTCTTTTTTTTTTTTAAAGACTTTATTTATTTATTTGACACACAGAGAGAGATCACAAGTAGGCAGAGAGCAGGCAGAGAGAGAGGGGGAAGCAGGCTCCCCGCTGAGCAGAGAACCTGACACGGGTCGATCCCAGGACCCTGAGATCATGACCTGAGCCAAAGGGAGAGGCTTTAACCCACTGAGCCACCCAGGCGCCCCCTTAGTTTTCTTGATATAGTTTTTTTATTAAAAAGAAACATGTGGAGGGCACCTAGGTGGCTCAGTTGTTAAGCGTCTGCGTTTGGCTCAGGTCATGATCCCAGGGTCCTGGGATCGAGCCCCGCATCGGGTTCCCTGCTCGGTGGGAAGCCTGCTTCTCCCTCTCCCACTCCCCCTGCTTGTGCTCCCTCAATCGCTGTGTCTCTCTCTCTCTCAAATAAATAAATAAAATATTAAAAAAAAAAAAGAAACATGTGGAGGGGCCCCTGGGTGGCTCATTTGGTTAACTTCTGCCCTTGGCTCAGGTCATGATCCTGAGGTCCTGGGATGGAGCTCTCCATCAGGCTCCCTGCTCAGCGGGGAGTCTACTTCTGCCTGCAGCTCTCCCTGCTTGTGCTCGTGTGTGCTCTCTCTCAAATAAATAAATAAAATCTTAAAAAAAAAAAGAACATGTTGAAAGACAACAAATAATATAAGAAACAAATAAGAGAAGCTTACATCCTTTCTTAGGAAGCCCTGAAAAGTTCTGAACTTGCAAAATTATATATGTCCACCGGATTGATCTGGTAAAGGGGTCATACCAAGTGTTTCAATGTCTTATGTATATTGACATTCCTGTCACAATGTATCTAAGGAAACCACTTAATTCATTGTCCAAGTTGAAGCACTTTTTCGAGTGATACTATAATAATTATGCAGGTGTAATAATTAGGAAATGTGGCAGAGCCAACCTTATTTTGACCACTCTCTATGTGTGTGGTGTCTCAGAAAAGTAGAGATTGCTCTTCTGTTAAAGACATTTGTAATAAGAAAGCAATAGTCCTAAGAAATGAAAGTCTTTGATGTTTCTGTCTGTTTGCTTCTCTTGCCCACATCCTCTCCATCTTTTTCAATGAAGCTATTCAAAAATCGTCTTATACAACTTGGCTAGTAAACACATCTGCTGGAATGGAGACAGATATGAGGAATTAATTAGATTAGAGGCAGTGAAAGAGGGAATCCATTATACCTAAACCACAACTCCAGTGGTTTGCTAGTCAAACCACATTGGCAGGGTTTTTCTTTTTCTTTTTTTCACATGGATTAAATAATTGATTTTTCTTCTGTGACTTCAGGGAAATTGTAGGGTTGCTACTGAAACAGATCTGTGAGATTTTCAGTATGGTGTTGTCTCTGCATCACTCAGAAAGTTACCAATTATGTCTTTATTTAAAAAAAAATCTCTGATATCCCTTCCAGCTCTAAAATGCAATTATTCAGCAGTGTTATACTCTCATGAGACCCCATGACCTTGTCTTACCTTATCTCGCTCTTAGTCTTGGTTGTCCAAGCGTAGAGAAATGCCTGGTATGCTTCTAATCTACCATGCCTCTTTAGGCTTTCCCTATCAGCTTCTTCATGCCAATGTCCAGGGACACTCCTCAGGGCTCTGTCCTTAAATACTCTTCCATTCTCTTCTACAACAACTCTCTGAGCTGGATAGTCCATGCTCTTTGGCATTCTGAGGACACAGATCTTTCTGTGTCCTTTCTCCCCCAATATTGCCATCTGCAAAGGGTTTTCTCAAGTTGATGCCTATTGTCCTCTTATAAATATACAACATTACCTTCTTTATCTAAACAAAAGCATGTTTCAAGATGGCTATAGGACTAGAAAGAATAATAAATTGATCCCTAGGCATAAACCAATTCATTTCCAATCAAGTTAGCTCTGTTTTCTGTAATATGTATATACTGACTTATCTTAAAGGTGTGACAAATGAAGCTTATTTATTGATTTAAAAAAAAGGGAAAAGGTATTGCAAAAATACATGAACAATGAATGAACCTCCAAGAGACTAAAACAAGTCCTTACTTAAACATAAGACTGTGGATGGAACAGAAAAATAATTGCAGAATGGAATATTTTAAAGATTTTATTTATTTATTTGACAGAGAGAGGTCACAAGTAGGCAGAGAGGCAGGCAGAGAGAGAGGAGGAAGCAGGCTTCCCGCTGAGCAGAGAGCCCAAAGCGGGGCTCGATTCCAGGACCCTAAGATCTCGACCTGAGCTGAAGGCAGAGGCTTAACCCACTGAGCCACCCAGGTGCCCCCAGAATGGAATATTTCAATTAATGAAGTGATAGGTAACTGTAGATCGGCGAAGGTGTTGACAATACACAGTTTAGCACAAGGGAAAATCAATAAGGCAAGAATCAGAGTTAGTTGACCTGGAAATATTCTAAAGTAAAAGAATATCTGAGAGTTTTAATTGACCACAAGTTTGAAGTTACTCAGCACATCGTACGGGTAACACCATGTAATGGTCCCAGTGTGTTCAGCGTAAGTCACCTACACTGTCTCATTAAGACGTAGGTGGTTGCTGCATCCCATATGGGACTTTATATGAATGCGGATGTATACAGATATTTGCATCGCCACAGTCTAGCTGTCTCTGTGGCTAGAACCTCAATAGTTCCCAGAGTTTTGACCTCAATATACGATATTTTTTGTCCAGTAGAATCAATGCCTACAATAAAGGACAGAGAAGACTGCAATTTCAGTCACGAGTTGTTCTGTATACACTGGATTTGTGTTTCATCTTATAAAATACTTGAAGGATATGAACAATATTTTCACCTTGTAGAAATCAGGTATTAATTTTCTGTTTGTAAATTGCTCATACAATTAAGGGGCCATTCAGACATTAGGTTATTTCTCTTGCATGATTGTCATGAATTTTCTTTTTCAACTGGTATAAAATATAGTACTCAAGAAACAAATTTTCTTAGCAGCTGTTAGGTGGTAAACCGATATGTATTATTACAGGCAACATGCAGTGAAATATCGCATCACATGCCTGCAATGGGTCAAGTCAGTTCCTGAGAACATCATGCATCTTCTTCTATTTACATCTATTACATTCCTACTTATTTATCTAGGAATGAGTGAATATAAATATCTGCCTTATAAACAAAGAAAGTTGGAATAAAACTTATTGACCTTTGTATGTCAAAGGTCACCTTTGTATGTCTTTGAGTTCCTACCTAAAAGAGGTTGATTTATAGCATGCTGTGCAATGATATTATATATAATAAAGCTTCAGACAAGCTATAGGATATGAGTGTTCTCACTTGCACTTGAGAGGAGACTCACATGGTATTTGGAGAGAAGGTTTAAAGTAAATCCATGCTAGTAATACCTGAATTCTTCCTGACTTCTTTTTATTAAGAAAAACAGGGGCCTGGTTGTAAATAGATAATTTTAATAACCAACAATAATAACCAGAAAAAAAAACCCACTCTATCAGACTCTATTTTTTAAGCTTTTAAATGGAATCAGTAACAACGAAAGTGCCCATAGTAAAATTATGCTTAGTAAAATTATGTTTGCGTCTTCCTAGTATCATCCCTAGTAAAATTATGTTTGCGTCTTCCTAGTTGATACAACTGTTATCGTACTCCATTTTTATTGTTGTGACTGACTTACACCTTTGCAATTTCAGCAGCTGTGGTTTTGTGGACATGTTTGCTGGTGAATTTAACAGGAATTTCTGAAACCAACAAAATTACTGTGTTGTCTTTGATCTACGCAGGCCATAATACCTAAGAAGCGATTTTGGCAAGAAACTATCTAAATCTCCCTGCTCTTAAAGTAGTGCTCCTTTCCTCTGGTCAAGACATAGCTTCAGTTAAGAGCACATGCCCCCTCCAAGATAGTGTTAAATTTGTGGCAAGGAGAGCTATCACTAGCTAATTATTCTTGACTTTAGCTCAATGTTTGATATATGGTAAATTGATGATCACAAAATGGGCTTAAATGGATGTTAATGCCCCTCTAAGTTAAACAGCCTGGTTCTCAGGATTAAGAAGTAGCGCATTCATGAAAACCAGTTATATAGAGAATAAAGTACACTTAATACACCATCAGAATCACGAGCTAGCTCACCAAGAGGGTTCTAAAACTTCATAGGCAAGGGTCACAGGTGTAAGAGATCTCTTTCTCCACGATCTTAATGTGTTCAGATGCATCACTAAGCATCCTGTGTAATATGAAGCGGATGGTATGGCCAGGAGGAGTATAAGTTCTGAAATCAGATGATTTGGTTCAAAACCCAGCTCACAGATTTACCTGGAAGGTGATGTAGGACTAGTTATTTAGTATCTCTCTGCCCCAGTTTCTCATCTCTTAAACAGAATAGATAGCTCTATATCAATAATTTTTACAAGAAGTAAATGAGATAATACGTGTAAAAAGGTTAGAACTGTGCCTGACATACACTAAAAATTCAATCCATGTTGACCATTGTTTAATTCCTGACTTTAAAATAACTTAGGTGTCTGTATAAAAATGATGTACCCCAAATAAAACATTTTCAAAAGATAAGGAGAGAATTGTAAATAATCTCACAAACCGGAGATGATCACCTTTTATCTTTTAGTATATGTAATCTTTGCTTTGCTCTTACAGGTCTGTGTTTAAAGTATTCTTACACGAATAAAATTCTTTAAAATGAAACTTAATAGCTGAATAATCTATTATATACATACAGTTTTACTTAATGAATTCCCTATTATTGGTTTTTGTTTTGATGTTGTTTTGTTTTCTTTTTACAAGTGTATACATATCAATAATGAAGATATGTGAACATTTAAACATTTAACAACATTTAATACACTTACTAGTTTAACAGTGAACATTTAGAAAAGGAAATCTTGGTTGACATCTTAAATTAATTCTTTAGGTTAAATCCTTAAATTGGAATAAATAGACCAAAATATATAGACATATTAAGGCTCTTAATAACTTTTACCAAGTTAGTTTAAGAGAATCTGTATCAATTTGCATTTCTAATGTCTCTGCATAATTTTCTGATGGAACTGATTATTTACTGGAAAACTTGATCAGTGGGGCACCTGGGTGGCTTAGTCGGGTAAGCATCCGACTCTTGGTTTTGGCTCAGGTCATGATCTCAGGGTCCTGATATCCAGCCCCATATTGGGCTCAGCATGGAGTCTGCTTGAGATTATCTCCCCGTCCCCCACCCACCCCAACTGCCCCTCCCCCTGCTTGCACGAGCTCTCTTTCTCTCTCTCAAATAAATAAATAAATAAATAAATCTTTAAAAAAACCCCAAAACCTTATCAGTGCTTACATATGAAAGTGCTACCTTTAAAATCATTCTGTTAGTATTTATTGAGTGCCTACTATGTGCAAATTATTGTGCCACTCATTATCATACTTTAAATTTGTTACCTTTAAAGTGTGCCTGGATTCCAACAATATTATTGTTCAGAAATCTTAAATTCTTCTCTTGAAAATTATCTTGAGAACGAAAGATAATATCTGTTTCTAAAAAATTCATATGGCATTATCTTACCTAATCATTCACTTTATTCAAAAGTCTTAGTGCCAAACAACTTTAGGCTGGTCCCCGAATCAAATCCAAACTAAGGAAATTATTATTTTTTCAAAATTATGTATCAAGCTTGAAGCTGTATTTCAGTATTATAGAATGGGAACATTTTGGCGTTAAAAAATCTCATTTCGAATTCAATTCCCTGGCTTTAGGGGCATAGTTAATTTCGTAATGTGTTCTTAGACTCAATTTCCTTTTCTGAAAAATCATGAAATCAGTTCTTAACCAAAGTGTTGGGATGAGTGTCATGAGATAAGGTATGTGAAAAGGAGAAATGAGAGAAAATGGTATTTGATATTGTTATTAGAAAATATTGGAGATAATTTGTAGATGAGTTCATAGAGTGGGAAGACATGTTAAAATGACATGTTAGAATTATGCTGATGATTATATTTATATAGTAGAAAAATCTCACAACTCTACTTTCCACTGCTATTTCTGCAAAGAGGTATCTGCAAAGTTTTATTCTTTCCTGTAATGCACATAAGCATTAAACTATTGGTAGACTCTATAGGCCTCTTTTACTAGTCACCATCTAGAAAGTTTTTAATGAAATCCAAATAAAATTACTTTCAGTGTTATCTCTAGTATTAGATGTTAGCTTCACCCTGATTCAGCCAGTAACAAGTCAAACTGAAATATTTTGCTGCGATTTCTGTAAATTGGGATAGTTTAGTGTTCTGATATTGATTTTTTAATTGCATCATTTTATTGCCCTCAGGGGGGTACTATCATAATCTAACAAAGCATCTCTAAGACTTACTGCGAAAGGCATTTGTGAAAAGAGGCATGCATTCTTTCCCTTGCCCCATGATTTATTGAGACATTAAACCAGAAAGTTTTTATTTAGTAGGTTTCCTCTAGTCCTTCTTTTCACAGGTTGCCTCTTCATTTTCTCTTTCTTTTTTCTCCTCCTTCCCCTAACTCTTCTCACTCTTAGCCCATGGTTGCTCCTATACACTGGGGCTGTTTTTCACATGGCTCCCAGCTCTTCATTTTTGGTGGTGAAGGTACAGGAGGTATGCGATAGCACCATTAGTAAATTTGCAGCTAAATTGGTTGGTCGGTAGGCAGTTGTGAGACTCAAGGCAAAGCCGGAGCAAGGGGCCCGTACACGGGGGAGTACATTCTCATCACTACTTCCGTTCTTTAGATTGGTAATGGCAACCACTGGACAATATGGCACCGGATTTCTATTGTAATTGCTTCCAAAAACCTGAGCCTCTTATTTTTCTTATTCCTTTGCACCCTCCAGCCACATTATTTGCCACCACCTCTAACTTTTTTCTCCTCAGCAAGCTAGAGGACAGAGGGAGGTTGTGCTGTGAAAACGAGTATTCTAAATTGTTGACCACATCCCCCACAGGATAAACTGAAGCTCTGATGTGTGGTATATTGTGGGCATGTTTCTGAAGGTTTCTGAATTTAAAAATCTTTGAGGGGGGTTTCAAATTTATTTCTGGCCAACTGTTTACTTTGGACAATTCTGAAGTGAGAGTTCTTGACAAATTGCCTAAGAATCCATTATCTTTTGGCTATGAAGCAAGGCAGAAACCCTGATTTTTCTATTGAATCCAAGTGTATTTCTAAGCCTGAATCTGCAGATTTGTTTTCCCAATAGAAGAAAAGTTCAGAAAATAGCTCTGTAAAAAAAATATGACAGGGCACTTATAGGTGTTATTTTATTCAACGAATAGGCAATTTCAAATGAGTACCAAAAGCTGAACAGTGTGACTGTTTCAGGGAGATTTGATCTCTCTGAGAAAAGTACCTTGCATTCTTTGCTCAGGGTCTCAAAAATAGGAAGACTCTTATAGACCTTTCTTGAATTGGTGTTTCGCAGTCGTATCAAAACCAATGTTTAAATGTAATCATTTACTCTGATTTAAATATGTTATATAATTATAACATATTTTTCATTCCTGTGCCTTTGCAGTTAAGTTACCAAGGAGAATTCATTTTTTTAAGGCATCCCGAGGCTATAAATTATTCCTTATATTTATGTCTTTTAATCCGATATTGCAGTTAAAATGTGTTCCAACGCTGTATCTTTCAACGTAGCAGAATTGGTCAAGCCCAAGGGACGGGTCATTTATATTGCTAACCCTTGATCAAGCTCGTGAATTTTAAGCATCTAACCAGAGCCACTCCAAAATACGGGCCTTCGGTGCTGTTTTACCAGTTCCGGGAGCACGAAGACGTGCGTGCTTCGGTGTGCCGTGGTTTGTTAATTAGTAGCTCTGTCATTGTCCTTCCAGTTCTCCCAGTTAGGCCACCTACTTGTCACTCTCTTATTTCCCCAAGCTGTCCTAATTGCCGTCTCCCTCGCCCAGATTCAGGCAGTTGAATTATGTCTTATTGTGTGACGGGAGTGTCCCAAGTACCAAAGCCCCACGTGGTTTCCGAAGGGAAATGTAGAAAAAAAACAACAACATAAGGTACAGCATGGTGACTGGAGTTAGTAATGCTATCTTGTATATTTGAAAATTGCTAAGGGTGTAGATCTTAAAAGTCCTCATCGCAAGAAAAAAAAAAAAATTGTAACCGGATGTGGTAATGGATTCTCCTCCCCACTTACTCTGGCAGCCATTTCCCCCTATGCGAGGAATCACTTTGTTGTTCACCTGCAACTAATAATGCATTGCTACAAGTCAGTTAGGTCGCAATTTAAAAAATTGTTGATAATCCTGCCCCCGACAATAGATAAAAGAAAATATTGATAACTTAAGGCCAGGGGAGGTTATCTGAGTGCCTGCCTATCGTACACAGAGCAACGTAAGATAAAGACTTTGAAGGCTATGAGTTCAGGTTGAATGGGATCTGAGTCAACCCCAAACAAACTTTCATTAAAAATAAAATAAACCTAAAATTTGATGCCCCAGACTATGTCAGGAGCTGAGTGTTTGGGACAAAAGAGATAGAGAAGGGAATTTAGAGGGATGAAGAAAATATGGCCCTTTCCGTGGCCGACCTCATGGTCTAGTAGGAGAGAAGATTATTAAGTTGTTACAGAGATAACATATTTGTAACCTTATTACTTATGGGATATACTCCTTGGGGCCTGACACAGTTATTTGCCTCCACTTGTGAGTGAATAAATGGGAAGTGGTCAGTCATTACAGCAGGGAAGATACTCAGCTCGAAAAAGTCGCCTCAGAAGAGACAGGAGACAAGACTGGCTCTTTGTGAAGAGAACTGGACAGAGAAGCAAAGTGTGACTCCTCTTGACTCTTCCCTCTGCTGAAAGGGACCCTCCAGGGGAAGGTTAGGAAAGTCAGTTATTTAAAAGATACTTATTGAATGCATGCTAAGTGTCGCCAAGTTGGGAACATGGAGAAGGTCTTTGCTGAAAGAAGCTGACAGCTTATGGAGGCAGAGCAATTGAAATGCAAGGTGCCCAGAGCTCTGGGAGCAGCAGTTACAGAGCGGTGGTGTTTTCCCAGGGTGGGGGGCAGGAGGTGGGAGAGGCTCCCCTGAGGTCAAGGATTTATGACTTCCCAAAATAGAAATGGAATGGACACAGGCAATAGGCAGGGAGAGAGCAAAGTACCAAGAAAGGAGAAACCGTGGAAGTTTAAAGGTGAAGGAACTATAGATAGTATTGAGTTAAACATCTCCTTTCACAGATAAGGAAACAGTCTTAAAAGAAGCCCAGCGAGCGACCTTCCAAGATCACACAGTAGGAACTGCCTAAAACCCACTTAGCCTAACCTTCAGCCCGCTTTTTGCATTTACATGATGAAGTAAGAAAATTATGCAGAAGAAGTGGGAGAACAGCACAGAGAGGGACTGACTTGTTCCTGTTTTATGTATATGCAGTCAGCCTGTGACATAGATACAGGAACTGCGTATCATATGCTAACTTTCCTAAGTTTAAACCCTAAGTGGGAAATGTGGGACATTAGGTTCTTCTGCGGATGTCTCGGAGCTTCAGAGAAGTGACTCACTAAAGGGTTTTGCTTGGAACTAACAGAGGATGAGCTGACAATGCTTACATTGTAGGCTTGGTGGAAATGCCCAACCACACCGGCTCTGTCTTCATGGCCAGGCCCTCAGTACCACACATGCAACCCTCAGTTGGGGGGCTGAGCCCGTTGGCTTTCCCGCAGCTCCCTGCACTGATCTCATCAGTGGTCTGGGAAGACACTGTTCCTCTGGCTTACTAGCTTACCCTCCACACTCAGCCCTTACCACAGGGCACATGTTCGCATCCTTTCCTACACTTAACCTGTCTGGTAGGGAAAAGCGATGGACCTTGATAGCTCTGCAACCCCTTTCGAAGATTTAAAATATCCTATTTGGCATTTGTATGTCTATTGTTACGTTAACATGGCTTTGGGAACATTCTGGCATCTTGCCAAAACAGCTACGTATTCGCAAAGAATTAGGGACTCTAGGAATGCACAAAGCTCCAAGAACAGTGATATCTTCTATTATCTTTAAATTGCATGTCAAAGGGAGCATGCTCTCAACGTTCCATGAGACCCTACTTAGCATCATCTTCGGCTTATTTGTATGGATTTGTGAGGAAATGCATTATTGAAAAACTGGGGCTTCTCATATTTGTGTACATGCATGTGTTGTGATGATAACTGACGACAGGTGAATCCAATATTAATTGCATTTTCCCATGAGTGGAAAACATCTAGAAGCTCCAAGCTATCTGTAGAAAGAGGATGATTTAGAGGTAGCATTCAGTGATGTAAGACATATTGCAAAAAGTGGTTTTGCCAAGATTGCGATAGTCTTGGAGAAGTCAGCTAACAGAGTTTTCGAACCCATGCAAATTATTTTCGAGAAACAGGGCAAATTTATGGAAATTCAAATTAGATTTCATGTCAAGGCTTAATAATACAATCAGGAAAATTTGCTGCTAGTGCGTTACATGGATTGACCAGAGTAGAAAAAAAAAGTAGAATGGACAGGGAAAACATAAAACACCCGTTAGCTCAAGTATAAACACTGCATTTTGTTAAAATTGTTAAAGATTGAGACAGTTGAAAAATTATCCCATCTTTTTCATTCTAACGCTTCTAAAAAGGGAACATGCCCAGACCAACCATAAACCATCATTGAAGCATTGTAATGCAATGACAATGCAATGTAAAAAGGCGAACTACCTTCTCTGTTGGAAATTGAAAGATGAATTGGGGCACGAGGTCTCGCAAGAATTCTAATTTGTAGAATGTGCTGGAAAAGGGCCAGCTGTTACATCATGACTCACCCATTTAAAAGATAACTTGCTAAAAACTACCATTTACAAGATATGGAAACATCCGTGTCCTTTTGTTAAGCAGTGTTTATTTTTTAAGACATTGCTTGGCTTTGATCTACAATGTTTCCCATATTTATCTCCTCTTGTAGTAATTGCTTTATCAAATATAGGTATATGGCCCATCCTAATGCTAAGCCACTAATTCTGCCCTGACACCTTCACTTAGCAACAAAAATGAGATTCATTTGTGCTCTGAAATGTGACTATTCTATGTCCAGCAATTGGGGTGTTTCTTAATGGAAGTTGGGCAGTATGTTTTCCTAGCATTTTTTGCCTTCCACCTATGAGGACTACCTCATTTACATCATTGACTCCATTTCTCTGTTGAAGTGAGCTACATCTTATGGGGCCAGGGAGGGGGAACAGCATGGACTTGCTCAGTGGTTCAGTAAATTACAGAATTTTCATGGGATTATAAATCCACACACAGAGATAATTGCTGTTACCCATAAGCTTTCACCAGCTTCTGAAAAAAAGGAAAAAAAAAAACCAGTCTTTGTCAGTTGCTTGGATTTAGCTTCTCTATAAAACAAAAATCACCATGGAACCCTACTTTTCAGCATTCATTCGAACAGTAATGGGGTCATTTTTACACAGTCTGTTTAGCTGTTCAGCAACTAGTTTTCTGGTTAATTATGCATTTCAAGCCAGGAAGCAAAGTACTCTTGCCAGCCTAACACTGCTGAAATGCTTTAGTTCTACTTTCTAATCATGAAAATGCAGGAAATGTCACCATAAGTCAGACCCGTCGGCCTCAGTGCCCGTATTCTATTTTTTGATGAATCTAGGGCATTGATGACCAGTGAAGAAATGATGATTCATTAATTTAGTTATATATTTCTTGAATTTATTTCTCCAGTATGCACAAACTCTTTGGGCTGTTGCATTTTACAAATTTGATCATTATTGCATAAAATGATATATCTTAATATGGCCTTTCCAATTTACCGTATCTATTTCAGAAAATATATTCCCGAAGGCATCAGCAAAAACCACATATCACAGATGGAGTGGAGAAGTGATCTTAGTGTTTGCAAATGACTAAAAATAGTGCCAGGTTTGGTGATCATCGGCATCCACACATAAGGACAAAAAACAGAGAAAAAAGATTTGTTGTCAGATATGTATAGAGTGAAGCATTTCTCCCACTAATGATTGACAAGTGAGAAAGCTGTAGAGAACTATATTAAAATTCATGGATCTACTTTATCTTGATAATATCAGGTTAATATGCTCTATTAGATACCAGTGGATCTGGACATGCATATTATCTTAAATTTATGAAGAGTTACATTTTAAAATAATCAAGTGAAATAGTGACACAATGTTCAAAAGCAACAAAAGCTTTCCACTTATTTCCTTGAGGGCACATATGGCCTTTCAGGAGTTTATTTTTACTTCATAGCTATATATTCCTGTTCTTGCTTTCAGAGACAATGCTATTATTATTCATTATTAGTTACACATTTGTTTTGGATGCCAGAGTGCTTTCTATGAATAGGTTCTGTACTTTTTCAATCTCACACAATAAATGTTCTTTTACTAGTTTGAAGCTAATGTTGAATTTCAAGCTAACCTTGTGTGAGCAGAGGAATAACAGAGAGAGGAAATTATAACCGAAGGGTTTTCCAGATTACTGTGAAGATTGCCTAAAACACCTAGGAGTCAGACAGTTAATGACTTGACTGTTTCAGACCAATTAAAGGGTTCTCCTGAATTTCCTTCTATAGGGAAAGTGAGGGCAAAGTCCTAAGCGCTCCCTCGGTAGACAATAATGTCTTCCCCAATATGGGAAACTGTGGCTAATGGACAAAGGTGTTGGCTCCCATGGCTTGGGGGGAATGAGGGCGCAGAATCTGACTGGGGCTCTTCAGAAGGGCAGCCACTGAGAACACTCCCTGGGCTGTTTACACAGCTAACCATGGAGCAAATGAATTTCCTCCTTGAGTAATTAAGACTCTACTTTCTTCATAATGCTTGAATTTAATGGGAGGAGAATTTTTTGCTTGGGAAAATGTTTGCTTTTGAATAAAGGGAATTGGCATGCTACACTGAATAATGCCAAATTGCTTGGTGTTTTTCAAACTTGCCTCATTTTTAATGTTTCCTATTCAGTGAGGATTAACTTTAAATACCAATTTGAATCTAAATTTAAGTTCCCAAATGGTTTCATGTGGTGCTATTGCTGTGTCTTGTGCATAGAACCTGTATCTTAGAACATTCGAGTGTCATTTGTGAAAGGTGCAAATGCCTAATTGGGAGAGAAATCCGTGGCCTTAAGTTTTGTGAACTGTGATTTGGAGCCATAAGTCACAAATCACAACCAAAGGGTGCAGTTGTGTCAGTAACTAACAGCAAAGGCTTTAATCTGAGAGAGGCATTTACTGAACACAGAGTGCGGAAGGATAGTCAAGGTGAGTAGCTGAAGGATGACTCCAGACTAGCACCTGCAAGCTTTCTTTCCACTTTCCTGTGGTGGGAGAGGTAGGATGGAAGCACGGCAGTGACATGTGGTGAAGACACACACACATGAAGACACACATTTCTTTAGCACTGGAAACATGGCAGCCATAACTAGGGGAAAAATGAATACCAATCTGGGTCATGACAGAAGTCAGTGTGAAATCTGAGGTTCTATTTAGGATCTGTGTTTCAATCAATAAAAGCCTAGAATTGTACACCTAAAGCTAGAAATCCAGACGCGGGACAGTTGGCACTTGGATTTTCGGTACCTGACTGCATATGATATTTCAACGAGCACTGACTTCTGTATTTAGACATGACTCATAAACTCAACAAAGATGAACAATTTTCACTCATTTTAATGAATTACAGAGCCCTACAACCACACACACAAATTGTCGTGTCATTATATAGAAATAGATAGTTTTCATAAATATAGGATATGAAATTCAGTTAGTAAAACTTTGCACTAATTGTAAATAGAATCTTCTTTGGTTTTAGGGGATAGTTTTCATTTAATGTACAAGGAAATACATATTAAAAACAAAAAAAAATTTTTTTTTGCTAGTCCATTCATTCAAAACTAAATTCTTAGAGTATGCAAAGAGTTTTAGTAGGCATTACAATGTTAAATTTAGTATGGGAGAAGAAATGTATATAAATATCTCTAATACAAAGAATCATGATAAAAATATCATAGAAGAAAAACAGTTAATATGGAGATTTAGACCTTGAAAGATATGGGTAACATTCTAACAATCCAGATTGGGCAAAGGGAGTTCAGGAGTCAGAAAATAGCGTGAGCAAAGGCATAAAGGCAGAAAAACTTGCAGCATATTTAAAGAATGGTTCTCTTACAGTTTGCCTAAAGTTTAGGATCCTGGAAATAAATGGTGGCTGGAAGATAACACTGAAGAGATTAGTTGGGCTCAACTTTTCAAAGGCCTTGAATGCCAAGTTGATTTTTTGCTATTCAGAGGGCAAGTGGCTGAGCACTTTTGAGCAGGAGTTTAAGGTTAGGTTCATGTTCTATGAAAGTTAATCTGATGGAACTTTAGTATAGGTTTGTTGGTTGGATTAGAATTGGAAAAAAAGGGGGCACCTGGGTGGCTCAGTGGGTTAAAGCCTCTGCCTTTGGCTCAGGTCATGATCCCAGTGTCCTGGGATCGAGCCCTGCATCGGGCTCTCTGCTTAGCAGGAAGCCTGCTCCTCCCTCTCTCTCTGCCTGCCTCTTTGCTGACTTGTGATCTCTCTCTCTGTCAAATAAATAAATAAAATCTCTAAAAAAAAAAAGAATTGGAAAAAAACCCTTGAACATCAAAGGAAGGCAGAATGAAAAGAAGGACTATGCCTTTGTAAGATCCAATGGCATTTCGAGATATTGTGAACTAATAATCTATAGGGCTTGACAACTGATTGGAAGTCATTTAAACAAACAAACAAACAAACAAAAAATAGGTAAGGAATAGCCAGAAAGGAGACTGAGGTAGAAAGAGGGAATTTTAGAGTTTCAGACCTTGGGTTTGAATCAGTTCCTGAAGGATAGCCATACATGCAATAACATAAAGGAAAGGACACTGGAATAGGGGGCAAGCCACTTCAAAGCGAGGGTACCAGAAGATTCTTGGTGCTGCACTTTGAAATTTACATTTAAAAACAGAAACTACCAAGTAAATAAATAAACAAAAATAAAAACAGAAAGTGCCAAAATGGGACATCTTATTTTGTGATTATATTCAAATTTGTAAGAATCTCAACCTGAAATGCCACATTAACAGTTACATGCATCGCATACAATGAAGAACAGGACTTTTAAGTCTTTTTATTGCTAAATTTCATTCAGAAATGCAAATGAGGGATAAATGGAATTATTTGTCATCAACTCTATGTAGTTGACAGCTTTTGGAGTGATGAGTAAACTGTACAAAAGTGGGACTCCTCACTGGGTGGGGATGTGGCCTCCCCTCCCAGGCTACAGAGCTACATGTGGAATTGAGCCCAAGACTAAGCAGTGGGTTCACCATGTAGGGAGGAAAGCCAAAGAATAGGTGGGTAGGCAGATAGAACTCTGTGAATACAAACTTCCTTCCTTTATTTATTTTTTTTCCTAAAGATTTTATTTATTTATTTCACAGAGAGAGAGAGAGAGAGAGAGAGAGATCACAAGCAGGCAGAGAGGCAGGCAGAGAGAGAGGGGGAAGCAGGCTCCCCGCTGAGTAGAGAGCCGGAAGCGGGGCCCGATCCCAGGACCCTGAGATCATGACCTCAGCCAAAGGCAGAGGTTCAACCCACTGAGCCACCCAGGCACCCCTACAGACTTCCTTTAAAGGCAACATTCAGTTGTCAGTTTCATTCCCGGCTGGGCCCCCAGGGCTGGTACCCAGTAGGCACTTAGTAAACATTTGTGTAACCAATGCATAAACCATCATCGATCAATGTATGGATTGTCAAACTTATAAAAAGAAATAATAAAAAAGTCAATCTTCTGGGGAGCCTGGGTGGCTCAGTCAGTTAGACCTCTGACTCTTGACTTCAGCTTAGAGCTCAGATTGTGATCTCAGGGTTGTGAGTTCGAGCCCCCTATCAGGCTCTGTGCTTAACTCAGAGTGGGCTTCAGATTCTCGCTTCCCCCTTCTTCTTCTGCCCCTCCCCCACTCTAAATAAATACATAAATACATTTTTTTTTTAAAGGGCAATATTCAACAGATACTGTCCATCATCTTTGAGGTTTATAAATTAGATGAGGGAAAATGATTTTCTGGTGTCCTAGAGAAAGTTTTACAGTTCTAGATGCGGGGAAAGGCTGCTTCCCTATGTGCTGATTGGCCAAGATAACTTGGTTACCTAACTTCATTGAGCTTCAGTTTCTCATCTGCGTGATGGAGTTTAGATCTACCTTGCGTGTTACCAGGAGGGTTAAAGATACTCTGTGTAAAGCACATGGCTCCGAAGAGGCCCTCAAAGAGAGCCACCGTTAGGATTTCCTAGCATGTCACTGGGAGGCGGAGACGGAATCAGACCTGAGATTTGGGTCTCTGTCCTTCTTGCCCAGCAGACTGTTGGCGATGCCATATTGTTTCCACTCACTGCAAAGTGGGAAAAGCCGCCCAAACCCTGATGTTCAACCCGGGCCTTCTTCAACGGTAAACTCACTGTGCTCTGGAGCAGTAGGAAGTTACATGAGGGTGCCAAACCTGATGTAACGTGTCGTTTTTGAAACAGGTATTTGAACAAACACATAGCAAAATCAAAACTGTACTTGGATTCCCCAGAAGCCTCAGATTTGATACTGTATCCCCATTTATTTCCTGCTATTACAGAACTGTCCTTTACCTGTCACGGTCATAAAGAGGGCTGACGATACATGGAAGGTGGGGCTGGGGAGGCAGCAAAGTAGGATGATTTAGAAGCTAAGCGAAGCCAAGATCTATCCTCTCTGGGGGACACTGATTTAGAGGTCAAAGGAGGCTCTCCTGGTGGTCAGTGGGTGAATTAGGCCCTTGATATCATGGTGTTTTGGGAGATACCTTAAGTATTTAAGAATTCTTTCCTGTTTACAAAGGCCTTCTTATCGTACTCATTCAGTGCAGACCTGCCCCAGAGAAGCTGCTCAGATACACAAGGTAGAAAGAACATTAGAACACTTGACCTGTAGGAGAAGACTCGCAATCAAGTGTATCACTTATTTCTGGGTGATAATTTCTTCATCTGGGAAATAGTGATAATTCTGCCTGCCTCACAGATCACTGTGAGGTTTCAGTGCGAGGGTCTCTGTGTTTTGTAAGCTGTAACACACCAGACAAGTATAAAATACGGATGTCTTCCTCACTGGGGATACCAAGACTCCTTGGGGCTCCCTTTCTCTCCCCTCTCCTGCACTTCAGAGGTGGCTTTTCCCACTGTGTTTAATGCTCCCTGCCCATTTCCTGCCCTTCCTTATTACAAAGAGAATTGGCATTCTGGATCGTGCCCCTGATGCCAGCTGGCAAGTCCTTAGAAGGCAGATGCTCCGTTTCTGACATCACCACCCAAATCTCTCCCAGTGTTCAGAGAAGAGCCCTCCTCTGCCCTCTACTTGCAAGGGACCTGGCGCCTTTCTCTCCCATGGCGAGCTGTCCCTCCCCCTTCATTCTCGCTCTGGAGTAGGCAACTCAGTCACTGCTGAGTTTGCCAGCAGGAACACCCTCTCATTTCCTCCCTCCCTGCCTGCCTCTCCTTCTCCCCTTTCCTCCTCATCTGACCCACAAAAGTTTTACAAATGACCTTTACAGAAAACAGAAGATTGGAAAAGGAGAATCCAGTGAATGTGTGGTGTGATTGCAAAGGACTTTGCCATGTTGCTAGGGACATTTTGACTGGTGCAGCTTCTGGTTTCCTTGGTGAATCCTCAGATAGCCCAGTTGATTCCTTTGCTTTTTCTCTGTTGGATGCATCTTCTCAATTATCTATCCTCATCTTTCTGTTCTAGGCTCTGCCTTCAGCCTCTTTAGTCTATTCTCCTTAAACTTAATGTACCTATTTGTGAAATGGAATTTAATGTAGTGACTAGTGATATAGGTTGTTAATTGGCTATGGAATTTCAAAAAAAATGACAGTTTTCATTTTGTCAGTTTTAGCAGCTTAAAATAGCACCCAGTTCTTCATCAGTAATGTTATTTTTTCAAGTGTTCTGAGTAAAAGAGAGAGGGGCTATTATTGAATATTAGTGTTTCCCACAGTATAGCATTTTTGGAAACATAACAATTTAAGGCCCCTAGGGAACATTTAGATAGTTTTTCATTCTGGTGAGAGTCAGATAAAAAATTGCAGTCTCTTTATTTTTTGGATCCAGACCTCGAGAGACTGGGCCATTATGGACCTGAGTGAAATTCCTTCAACTGATTTCTTCTCTAAGGGTTCTGCAGAAATCATGCTAGAGTACCCCTGAGGTGTGGCAAAGTCCCAGGGACCACAACCAGTCTGACATTGTTGCGGTCCTGCTGACATTGTTCCCCAAATGGCCCTGATCCCCAGGTGGGGGATATCAGGAAGGGAGGTGAAGGAGGGCCTCACAAACTCATGTCAGCCAATCTTGCCTTTGGTTTCCCCACAGT
>CM052885.1:28134840-28150483 GCA_028534135.1 Potos flavus | reverse complement strand
AACATAATATTCTAAATGAATCATTATGTCTTTTTAAGATTTTATTTATTTATTTGACAGAGAGAGAGATCACAAGTAGGCAGAGAGGCAGGCAGAGAGAGAGGGGGAAGCAGGCTCCCCACTGAGCAGAGAGCCCAATGCAGGGCTCGATCCCAGGACCCTGAGATCACGACCCAAGCCCAAGGCAGAGGCTTTAACCCACTGAGCCACCCAGACGCCCCTGAATGAATCATTATTGACAAAAAGAGATAGTCACATATTTTATTTCATGAAAAAGGAAGATTATACAATATTGAGCATTTGTGATTGCATTTTTGTAAAAACAAAGAAGAGTATGTATGTAGGAAAAGTGCTTGGAAGTTGTGTTAACAGCAGTTAACCTTTGGTGGTATGATAATGGACATTTTTTTTTCTGTTTGTTTATAAATTTCATAATGAACTTATACTGATATTATAATTTTCTAAGTTATTTAAAATTTAACAACATACAGTAGGGAAAAAAAACAACAACAATATACCACCAGTAATCAGGAGCAGGAAAGGATCTAGATATGGTATATTTGTGGGCAACACAGCTCAGAAGGCCAGTCTGCTGATAGTGCTGATAGACTTCTCTGGAAAGCCAGCCAGGTTGGAGCCCAGCTTAGTCAGAGGAATTGAGAAAGCAGATTGGGACTTAGCAAGGAGGCACCAAGGCACGCTCTTTGCTCTTGTCGAACCTGGAATCTGGTTTGGCTCGAAATTAAATTGGAAAAGAAACCGTGGCTCTCTATTTTAAGAGCTAAAAGGCTATGGGTGTTGCTAGATTATCTTCTTTCATTGGCAGGGGGGAAAATGCTGTTGTGTTAAGCTGTCACCCGTGTCAGATGCACAGAGGGTCTCCTTGCTCTGTGATTTCTTTGGCTGTTGGAGCATCCATCGGCTCAGCTGTGTGATGTGTAAGTTCAGGGTCTCACGGGCCATAGCAGCAGCTACCCGACCATGATAAATTCAGTGTCAGGTCTGGATTCAGAGCACACTGTGTCCCACTTTAAGAAAGGGCCCTGGGTCATGTGGCCCATCATAGAGATCTGTGCAAATGCTGGGGATTCCCAGAGGAGGAAGAATTTTTTCCTTTGACCCATGATCTCTATTTCTATGGAGTCTCAGTGTCGTCATCTTGGTGCAAATCCTTTCCATTTCAGAAAGCTTTGCTCCACTTTTCTCAGGGGGGAGCCCAAGCATGGACATGTTTATGAGGCTGCATTAGTGAGTCCCATGTGCAGCCAGGATTGAGAAGATTCATCTGGAATGGTCAGGCCCAGCGAATGTATCCAGATATGTAATAATGACCATATGAAAACGTTCGAGTGCAGGGATGGTGCTCGTGATGGGTGGGCGATGCTCCTTGCGTTGATTTCCCACCAGAGAAACCATATTTGGTGCTGGTCTCTTCCCTCATCTTCGCTGTGATGGAAAACTTGGTCGAGATGGCCTTGGACTATGGAACAAGACCAGCCAACTAATCCTGAACTCTATTGTCCACAATTCTCTTTTTATCCGCTGAGAAAACTGGACTAGACCATCACATGAGCACATTAGCTAATGACATGTTTACACCACTAATACCAAACACCAGAGTGTGGCTCAGAAAGAGAGAAAGGGAGAGAGTGGGGTCAGACACATTATCAGACACCTGCTGTGTCTCAGAAATTGCTTTAAACACTATGTCTTTATTTTTGTTTAATCCATAAAACAACAGTTCGGTTTTCTTCAGTTTAATAAAACTTGCTGATCCAGGCCCTACATGGAGTGCCGAGGGATGCCCATCTCCCTTTTCAGCTAAGGAAGCTAAGGATAGAACTTTCTCGGAGCCATAGGAATTGCAGGTTTAAATCCTGGTGTTTCTGTCTAGAACCTGTCAAAACTTATGGAGACTGACAAAGCGTGCTTTGCCTGCACTATCCTGAGAGGTAAGTCCCTCTAGATGAGCTGAAGGACTGACCTAGAAAGTCAAGCCATCATCACTGGCTTACTTGCTGTCAACACAACCACCGATAGTCTCTGGCTTGTTTCTTCTCTATCTCTTCTTGATTTTTACTTAGTTTTTAGAGACCATGGTGCCTAGAGGATGCTGCCTGACAAAGATAAAAGTTTTTTAATGAAACATCAGGTTCCAGAAAAATTTAATGAGTTAATCAGGTACTTCTCCTCACGTTTTCATCGTCAACTCCTTTTTTCAGGCTGCGTAGCCAATGGAAAGGAGTTACTTGGCCTGTTATCCTTTTAGGTAGACTTGTTTTGTTTGTTTCAAATTTGTCATTGTTTTCTAATGATCTTTCATTTGTATTAATTACTGGAATAGTGGGGCGCCTGGGAGGCTCAGTCGGTTAAGTGACGGACTCTTGATTTCTGCTCAGGCTGTGATCTCAGGGTCCGGAGATTGAGCCCCCTGTCGGCCTCTGCGCTCTGCAGGGAGTCTGCTTGAGATTTACTCCCTCTCCCTCGGCCCCTCCTCTGCTCACAAGCACTCAAAATAAATAAATAAATAATAAAAAAAGATTACTGGAATAGAGTAGTGGTATTATTATTATTACTGACGACAGAATTGAAGGTAGGCATACAAATGGTTTGCGGACTCATCCATAGAGTCATGTAACCTTGGAGATTTATGAATTAACAACTGACATCTGGAGGAAAGGTGATAACTTCTCAGGTTGTTTCCTGCTTAACAAATACCTTTTGTCTGAACTGCGGATCTAACGCAGAAGAGAGGTTTTACTTACTGCCCTAGAATGCATATTTACTCCCAATTACATATTTCTCACATTTTCCCTTAGAGACCGATTGTTTAAAAAACATTTCGTCAAATGTTTTTGTTATTGTAGCAGAGATTCATTCCTTTAAGAGTGTTTTCAGCAAAACATCCAAGGTTTCAGGAAGTAATATCTTCCGTTTAAACCATTGCCTGTTTCCATCAAGTTGAAAGGAAATGCACAGGAAAACAATAGGAAACGTGCTGAATTTACAGGACAATATGGACACTTCCAAGGCTCTATTTAAAAGGCCATGTGTGTTTATTGTCCATGCATCCTCTTGGTAAAAATGAATGGTCCTGCCCTTCATCTATTCTCATTTACAGCAGGTCTTTCTGGGTTGAGGCTCCTGCGTAAGCCAGGATCCATTTCTGGAAAGCCTTTGAGTGAACGACAGCTTAAATTCCCCCTTTTGAATCTTTTCTTTCCCAGCCCCTTAATTTTGATTTCTCATTGCTCTGATAATAAGCAGACATTTGTGAATATTGAAGATCCTTCCATTCCACCTTTGTTTCTCTCCCCTCCACTGCCTTTCTTCTCTTAGAACAGTAAATAGGTCTGGACGTTTAGGGAATCTGAGGTCAACCTTTGTTCCTTCTTCCCTCGGCTCAAATGCTCTGGCGCAGATTGGTGGCATTTCCCATCAGGCCTTGGGCACACACATGGAACACCGTTGACTGAGGAGCCAGTGGATTTGTCTTGAAAAATTGAGAAGAATCTGGCCTTTGCAGATTGGAGTGTCAGTTATAAAAATCCAGGTTAGCATAGACCACTGATTGTCATAAGACAGGCCCGGACACAGTTCTGGGTAGGTATGTTTATAGGCATTCGGAAGTCCGAATTGCAAGGCTAGATCAGATTTAAGATCTGATTACCTAATACGAGAAAGAATTCAGTCAGTCAGGAGACTCCAGCAGGATTTTTTGTTTTATCAAAAACTGAACAATTTTTGGTTTCTCCAAGAAGGGTTTCCTACTTTGTATATCTGTCACCTCAAAGGATTGTTTTGTTTGTCTTTATTGCTGGTTGTTGTTGCCCTACCCTCAGAAGTAAGTAGATTAACTTTTAAGGTTCATTTTTGTCTTGGAAAATATTATGTAGTTAAGTCACTGTTTTCTGGACATCAGTGGTCTTTTAAAGCTATATCCAGGAGGCAGACATCATATCGTACCAGGGAGCTTGAGGGTTCACACCCTGCTGGGAAACTTTGTGGGAAAGAAGAGAGATCTCACCTCCTTAGCTCCAGAGTCTTTTATTTCTGTGTCCCATTTCCTCTCCGGGACTGGGGTAGAGTTCTTGGCACAAAAGATACTAACAATTAACTTTTCGGAATTTTTGCGTAAGTGACAACTTCTATGGCCTTCAACTTCCCTAAGCGAGCGTAATGGGTAGATTAATATGTTCCTTCTTGGCAGGAATGGAAACTAACGTTTTTAAAAGAAGGAGGAAAAAACATGCTGTTGTGCTAGATCAGGGGTTGCTATGGTAGCAGGTACTCTAGACACAGTAGAAAAAGAGGGAAAATGCAATCACCGTTCTCTAGAAAGGAAGAGAGCAGACATCAGTTTATGAACTCCCCGCCCCCCCCACAAATTGACAAACATTACTAGATCTCGGCTATAGGCTCCGTATGATCTTATCGAAGAGTGCAGCAGGAAGTGGATGATAATATTAAATGTCATTTGCTTTGTCACAATACTCTCTATTGCAGAAAATCACACACATACAAAAACCACAAGAAACACACATCACGTTTTAAGTACAACAGTTGCATTTCACTGCCCTGATATATCCCATTAGAGGAGCAAAACATCTTATTAGTTTAGGGGTCAGAAATCCCAAAGTGGAACAGATGATTCTCCCTGGAATGGCTGCCTTCCCCCGACCGCAACCCCCCCCCCTAGAATGTAGAGATTTGTACAACACGTTGAAATGGCATTGGGTGTCCAGTTCTTCTTAGTGTTTAGGGCAGGCTTTCTCAACCTGAGCGTTCTGGACATTTGAGCCCAGATAATCCTTTGTTATGGGAGCTGTCTTGTGCATTTGGGGTGTTTTGCAGCATTCCTGGACCCTGCTCCCTACATGCCAGTGGCATCCCGCAAATTGTGACAACTAAAAATGTCTCTAGACATTGCCAGATGTCACCTAGGGGGCAAATGGCCGCTAGTTTAGAACCGCTGGTGTAGAGTAACCTAGTTGTGTTCCCAGGGCTTGTGGTATCTGCAGGCGCTCACTGCCATGCCAAGGGCAATATGCCTAGGTATGAATGCTGAACTTTTCAACTTTCTGGTTGATGGGGTGACTCAGATGATACTATCAGGAATTTAACCTACTTGGATTATATTCGTTCTTTGTCTAATGACAGAGCCTATTGTAAAAATAAAATGACTGATTTTTCCATCGGTGGTATTCAGTTGTGTTACAAGGTGAATTTTGACAAATCAAAGAACACAGGGATAATATTCCGAATCTTTACCCCTTTTCATTAAAAACTTTTTTCCCTGATTGTTTTTGCTGGGAGCATCTTCATATGGGTTTATATGGAATTGGAAAGGATTTACCTACATGGGAGTATATATCTGGAATTAAGATTTCACAATGGAAATAAGAAGAATGCAATAATATTTTACTGCAAATGGGAGTGCAGATTGTCTTTATGGACTGAAAAACCATTGAATTAAAAGAACACAGATAAACATTTGGAGAATAGAAATCTTTCCTCTGATCTTGTAAGTGCCTGATAAATTTTATTTGTGAGATTTTGTTATATTATAATGTCAGATAAAGTGACCACAAGCAAAGATTGCTAGGTTTCTTTATGTACACACTCTGAGAAATGACCCCAAAGTACAATAGAATATTCTTGGATGGTTGTTGTGATTTTTAACTAAAAAGGTTAGAAATATGTTCTAATCGTCCCACTTTTTTTTTTTAAGATTTTATTTATTTATTTGAGAGAGACAGAGATAGAGAGAGAGAGCAGGAGCGGGGAGAAGAGGGAGAAGCAAGCTCCCCGCTAAGCAGAGAGCCCCATGCGTGGCTCCATCCCAGGACCCTGGGATCATGACCTGAGCTGAAGGCAGAAGACACTTAACCAACTGAGCCACCCAGGCGCCCCTCATCCCACTTTTTTTAATTTTCAGAAAGAATAGAGGGGATGCTAACTTGTGTTTCGGATATTATTACTTCATTCTTGACATGTTATAATTCCGTAGAGAGTTATCAAATGTAAAAGATTAGATGGTTCACACATTTTTAAAAAATTCGAATGAGATTATATATTTGGGTTAAAAATGAAAGGACAGTACGATTCAGTCAGTAGCACCACTGCTCTGACAATTTATTTCTCTGCCCCATTTTGTCTACTGCCTCATGTCACCACAAGTATATGCATTTACTAGTACACTGTGATCATTAGGGTTCTCACAGGCATCAATAAGTATTTAACGTAATGTAGGGTAAGGATAAGGGCACCCAGAGATGAATAATATAATCTGCCTCAAAGGTTGTGCACATTAATGCCAGAAGCATTTGCTCCATCAATCATAACCATGATGTTTCCCTTGTCCTCTTACTCACTCTCCCATCTTTCCCTGGACTACTGTGATCACCAGCATGTCATTGCTAACACGTAAGAGTGAATGTGAAGAAGGTAGACAGGATAGCCAGAGTAAGTAAAATCTTGAAAAGTCTTGGAAGTTTCCAAGATGTTTTAACAAATGCACCAAGCAAATTTGGTAGCTCTTCAGCAGTTAGCACTTACCTACAACAATTGATGCCAGATTGTTATAGCGAGATATACATGATACCACATAGTGTTACTTAGATGCCTAGAGTGATTTCATTTTGCTCACTTTCATCAGTAAATAAGCTTACACACTTCCATGTCCTGAATTTATCAAGGCATTTCTCCTTCTTTCTGGAAACCTCTAGTAACAGAGAGGTTTCTAGCTGTTTTTGTTCTCTGTTCAGTAACATCCAGATGCAAGGGGTAGATAAGATGGCCTCTTGAGATGTCTTCTGATCTGAAATTCTATGGTACAAGTTAATATAAAAGATCTTTAGGTACATGGATTTATCAGAATTTTGCTGTTTCCACTTGAAGACTGGATGAGAAGAAATGATGTTGAGCTTGGTCATCGATAACTTAGTTTAGCTCTGTGTAAAAATATCCTGGTGGTAAGGACATTTAGTCAGTAGGATGATACTGATAGCCATGGAGGATAGTGACTTGAGACTAAGGGCTCTGCTTGACCATGAGGAACCCGGGCCCTTTGTCACTGTGTGATGTGGGTAAACCTCTTCGTCCACCTGACTTCATTTTATCAGCTGACAAATGGTTTCAAGTGCCCCCTAAATTCCTTCTAAGGTTCAGTAAGAAAGTCTAGAGTCTGGGACTTGGAGTTTTACAGTGTGGAAGCAGGATGGGTGCTGAGGGGCTCTTCTAGTCCCAGAAGACTTTGAAGTAAAAACTCTGGGAAAGAAAGAGCATGAAAGACATAATGCCCTCATAAATCTTGGGAGATTTACAGGAGGAGCTTTTTATGGTTTGTGTCAAATTCCTCATGGCTGTATGATTTCCCCACATTGAGTGGGGAGAGAGAAATTAGGCTGTAAGCTCCTGGTTTACCATTAGCCCAAACAATTGGATTTTCTTAAACTAGGAGATCAGAGTTTCCAGAAAGTATTTCTAGTTCTGTACTCTGCTTTTTCCAAAGGATGCATATTTCTACTTATGGGAATCCTTTAAAGTCATACAACATCACCTTCTCATTCTAAATAATAACCTAGTTTTCCTCAAAGTAGCCTTTCCCCTAAAATGGAGTTATTTATATAATATATTTTAAAATATAATACATACACATATATTTTAAAGGAGAAAAGAACACTTGGCAGGAAAGAACAGTAGAGGAGTACTCTTTAGGAGCCACATTTTTCAAGATAGAAAAAATCAAAAGGGAATAAAGGCAGTTTCTGTAAAATGAACTATCTAGATACACCTCCAAAGCGTTCTAGGCTTGTCTCAAGATACGTGTGCCAAGAGTCATTCCGTAGCTTCCATATTTACTCTTTGCCCCTTCAGACAGTTTCCTACCTGGGGCTAAAATGCTAGGATATGATTAAAACCTCCATCAAACTGGTGAGCCATCTTTGAAGAAATGTACTTCTCATTTTCTTAAGCAGCGTGTTTGGAATGATCGCACCAAAGTATTCAGATTGATATACATGCAGACCAGTGATATTAAAATGTTGCTGGGATGAATGTTACGCATCAGACTGTTAAAAGAATTGGAGGATGCCTTGGTGGGTTTATGCTCGTGTGAAAATGGGTTACCGCAACAGCATGGTCTTGGTATAAGATAATGCTTGAGCTAGCATCAAGATCACCTGGAGGTTGGTTAAAACACAGATTGCGAAATCTAATCCCCAGAGTTTATGATTTAATAGGTCTGGATCGTGCCCAAAAATTGCCATTCTAGCAAACTCTCAGATAACTCTGATATTTCTGGTCCAGAGATCACATTTGGAGGACCACTGGGATCATAATTATGCTCCTGTAGCTATTTAGAATAATTAGCAGGAAGTACGTGAGAAATTGCTGTAAGTTTTGTAGCTGAGGTGAGACAGCCCCATTTAAGATAACACCTTGTTCACAATTGAAAACTTTGGAAAAAAAGTGGTGAATAATTATGTGATTTTAAGCCAAGAGATAGTTGCAAGATAAACAGAATCTTCCATTTAAAGGACACCAGTGAGAGAACAAAGGCAGCTGAATCTATCACTTAAACAGCATCTGAAAATATTAAATTTTCTATGAATACTTACTTTACTACAGTGACAAAGCAGTGTCACCCAGATCTTCCAGAAAAAATGCTTCTGTTATTCTTGCCCAACAACAAATTATGTTGTATCCATACAAGGGAGTGTCATGTAGCCACTGAAAAGCGCAATTTTGAGGAATTTTGAATGATGAGGAGAAAATGTTCATGACATGCTGTTAACTGGCAGAATACCAAAGTGTGTGTGTGTGTGTGTGTGTGTGTGTGTGTGTGTGTGCGTGCGCGCGCGCGCGTGCGGGTCTATAAATTGGAAGAAAGTAACCAGGTTACTGGGTGTGGTAGTTTTTGGGAGACTGCATTATAATAATAGTAATTTTCTTCATTATACTTTTCCATATTTCCCAGGTTTTTAAAGTTTCATAATAAAGGTTTATGTGAAAGGGCACCTGGATGGCTCAGTCGGTTAAGCGTCTGCCTTGGGCTCAGGTCATCATCCCAGGGTCCTGGGATCAAATCCCACATTGGGCTCCCTGTTCAGCAGGGAGTCTGCTTCTCCCTCTCCCCCTGCTCATCTCTGTCTCTCAAATAAATAAAACCTTTCTAAAAATTTACGTGAAAACAATTTCTCATAATTTAAACTTCACTCCTTTGCTCCTCTACACCTGGTTATGAGACCCGCAGACTGACATGGGGGTTAGGAAGAGAGTAACACTGGGGGAATTGGGGCTGCTCCTTCAGTTGGATGGTGTGGGACAGTAAGTTTTTTAGGGGAGACATAAGATCTAAGTAGTAGACTTATGATTTTTGGTAACTGACAGAATTTTGTAAACTCGTTTAGTCTCTCATCTTTGCTAGAACAATTTCATTTCCTAAAACTTAGGCTTCATGGTAAATATTTTATTTTTTTAAGTTTTTGTTTACTTATTTGACACAGAGATAGAGATCACGAGTAGGCAGAGATGCAGGCAGAGAGAGGGGGAAGCAGGCTCCCTGCTGAGCAGAGAGCCCGATCCAGGGCTCAATCCGAGGACCCTGAGATCATGACCTGAGCCGAAGGCAGAGGCTTTAACCCCCTGAGCCACCCAGGTGCCCCATGGTAAATATTTTTAAATATCTGTTGTATCTCAGGATGAGGAAACCCTGGAAGCTTAGGTTAGATTATAAACAGGAAATATTGTGAATTCATGGTTTAAGATTGCCACGGGATGGTTTAGGAATTGGGTGTTCTGATCACCCTCTTATTATACAGAGCATTCACCAGGTGATTGGAGATAAGGGATTCTGATCACTCTCTTGGGCAGCTAAAACATTAAGGGGTAAGGAGGGGGAGGAAATACACATATTTAATAAATATAAATACATAAATGCATAAATAATTAAATACATATACACATAATTCATTTGAGTTATCATTTGATTTGGGCCACACTTCTGAGCAAAACAAAATAAAGATTTTATTTATTTATTTTTTGACAGAGAGAGAGCGAGCACAAGTAGGCAGAGCGGCAGACAGAGGCAAAGGGAGAAGCAGACACCGCACTGAGCAGAGAGCCCGGCCCATTGCAGTGCTAGATCCCAACACCCTGGGATCATGACCTGAGCCGAAGGCAGACGCTTAACCGACTGAGCCACCCAGGCGCCCCTAAAACAAGACATTTAGAAAAGGAAAACGTTTAACAAAAATTGTCAGGAAGCAGTGGGTTGAACAAAAGCATTTACTAAGGTGACATGAACAGTTACTCGCAATATTACACAGTGTTGCTTTGTTGTACAGGGTGATTTTGTGTTGCCCACTCTTCTCGATAAAGGAGCTTAAAATTTAATTCTTAAATAGACCCTTCTTGTTGTCTAGAAACTTGAAGTCAGTATTGAAAGAGATGTTTTCCAGTATTTTCTCTGTTATCAGTCATTTCGTGCATACTGTGGAGTGAGAATAACAGTACTAATGAGATAATGTCATCTTCTAGGAAGGATATAGGCAGAACACATCTTGCAACAAGAAATTTATATTTTGTGTTAACTCGGGACACACACACATTAACACGATCCATAAACATTTCCAAATGTCTGCTATATTTTGTAGCAATTCAAGTTTAATCACTTTCATGCATTTAATTACACTCTCGAAGGCAGTATCCTAATCATGGTCTGTAATAGCAATCCCTCAAGCAAGTTAACGATGATTTCCAAGTGGCTCCACTCATCAATAACATAAACATTTATTTATCTGGCCTAAGAGGAAACATTTCTCACAGTGACTGTCTTTGAAAAAGGATCATATAGTTTTTCAGCCACAATTGCCAGGGATCAATCTGAGATGTTTTACCAGGATTGTGCTTTTATCTGTATGGTAATTTCAACTGTATATCACTTTGGCCAAATTGATTAATTAGCGTGAGGGATTCCTTAGTTAGTGGCCCGTCAGTCTCAACGAATTCTTAACTCTAAGTTAATATCCTGCTGGTAACTGTCTAACTCAACATAATCGTCATAGCTAGTTGTATTATGAAAATACAACCATAAATTCTACGGTGCCCCTTTTTACAGACATATAGCAGTGAAAGTCAGAAATAACCAAAAAGGAACAATCAACCCCTCTTCGGTAGCTTGGCTACAAAGTTATGTATCCGGCTTCAATTAGCTTTGTAAAAATGTGGAAAAACATATTTGAATTTTGAATACTTCAGCCAGTTCATGAAAAACTTGCTTCTTCCCATTTTTACCCCTGGGTGATAGGTCAACTACATTTTTTTGAGTAAGAGGATGTGTTAAAAGAGGATACATTTAAAAACACAGAATCGAAGTGAGGATCAACAGGTTCATTGATTCATTAATTATTCAGCCATCGAGTACCTCTAATTTGCCAACCACTGTATCTCATACTCATACATCAACATGCTTATAACCATAAGACAATAGATTGTGCCTTCGCTAATACAAAAGTTAGTATTTATCAAATATTCAAATGACATAAAATAATTGCAGTAGAATCCTTCTAATTTTATGTCTAGTAGTTAATCAAATTAGCGGGAATTTTCAATACATTTAGAATAAATATACATTTTTTTTAAAGATTTTATTTATTTATTTGACAGAGAGAGAGATCACAAGTAGTCAGAGAGGCAGGCAGAGAGAGAGGGGGAAGCAGGCTCCCTGCTGAGCAGAGAGCCCGATGCGGGGCTCGATCCCAGGACCCTGAGATCATGACCTGAGCCGAAGGCAGAGGCTTTAACCCACTGAGCCACCCAGGCGCCCCTAAATATACATTTTTAACTAAAACATAAATGTGCTCATTCACCAATGTTTTAATAGAATAATTAAAATTTTTCTGTAAGTAAGGATCCAGCAGTTGTAATTCTGTTTTCTTATTTGCTTAAACCACACCCGTAATGTACGATTTCAGTTTCAGTTTCTTTAAAGATAGTTGCAAGGCAATTTATTGGCAGAGTTGGTCGATATTTTTCTGAATCTCTTAAAATTGTCTTGCTTACAGAAAATTACTTTTTTTATTTTTAAAGATTTTTATTTATTTATTTTTAAATACTTTTATTTATTTATTTGAGATAGAGCAAGAGCGAGCGAGCGAGAGCACAATCAGGAGGGGAGGGCCAGAGGGAGAGGGAGAAGCAGGCTCTCCACTCAGCAGGGAGCCCAATGCAGGGCTCATCCTGGGATCCTTAACCCACTGAGGTACCCAGGTGTCCCAAAATTATACCGTTTTTTTAAAGACTAGTATTAGTTGAGTATTTATAAAGCATTCTACTTGATCGACATATGACTCACTGTCTTTTTAAATAGTCCTATTGCTGGGACGCCTGGGTGGCTCAGTTGGTTAAGCAGCTGCCTTCGGCTCAGGTCATGATCCCATCGTCGTGGGATCGAGTCCCACATCGGGCTCCCTGCTCAGCGGGGAGCCTGCTTCTCCCTCTGCCTCTGACTGCCACTCTGCCTGCTTGTGCTCTCAATCTCTCTCTCTCTGACTAATAAATAAATAAATAAAATCTTTTAAAAAAAATAAATAAATAGTCCTATTGCATTAGTTCATATAATATTTGATCAAATTATGTGATGACACCGATAAAAGGGCACATGTATGGGAATAAACAAATGGACCCTTGGTGACTCTGCACGTCTGCCATCAGGCACCTGAGAATAACCTACAAGGTGCAGGTGCTTAACGTGCCATGGAGAGCATTAAGCTTATCATCAAGGTCATGATCAGTTCATCATTAAGTAGAGATTGGTTAGGGGAACTTGTACTATCAAGTCCTACCGGGCACCTACAATGTGCTAGGCTCTGTGGAAGGCCACTGGGTTTAGCCTGTCTTGATGAATTCAAATCTAGTGATGATAGAGATGTAAAGAAATAACTACAATTCCATGTGTCAACTATACTCAAATTAAAAAAAGAAATAATTATAGTATTAAGTGCTTCAATGGAGGGATGTATAAGTGTCTGAAATTGTGGAGGAAGGTTAGACTCGCCGTATGGCACCAGGAGGAATGGGGCACCGGAGAGGACATTTGACCTGAATTTTGCAAAGTGAATAAAATTGTGGCAAACTGAAGAGAGAGAAGTCTGTTCTAGAAATAAAGGCTGAGGGTTTGCAAACTCGCGGAGATACGTAAGAAGTAGAGGCCGTGACGTTTATCACACTGGAGCCTATAGGATTCCAGTCAGCTTGTTATGATCACTTGAAGAGCAGCGTAAAAGGAAACATGGAAGGATGGAGGAATGAAAAGGTTCGTTCCAGCTGGGTGTCTGGTGTTGGGGGATAGAGGGGTGGAAGAAGTGGTGGTTGGGAAGGCTTCCTGGAGGAGGTGACAATCATGCAATAAACTGTCTCAGGTAGGGCTAGTGGCATTGCAGAGGACTGCCAACCCCCGATTCTGATGTCTGGAGCAGCCACAGAGCTCGTTGACGTGGATATACAAACCGACGAGCGTGGCTAGCCTGCTTGGAAAATTTTCTCTCTGTAGTCACATTCTCGTAGAGGAAACATAGAGGTTCACGGGGCCGGTGGATTCTGGGTTGTTTCATTCTGGGGAAAACTTCAAACTCAGACACTGAGAGGTGTGGAAACTCAGTGAGTCAAAATGGAATCTGGCACGTCACAGAAAAAGGGACATTTTTACTGCCCTACTTTGGGTCAGATATGCAGGGTGATTTGCTGAAAAGTAGCACATTCCCTAAAGAAGTAGGACACCTGGTAACCCTTATTTCAGTAGAAAGGCCAAATTTGGCTGTAGCCAGATTAGTAAGTGATTTCTGCTTTCCTGAAGTTGTCAAAAGCCCACTTAGATCCGTGTGGACCCTCAATACTCAGGAAATTCTGTTAAGTATAATCACTGAAATCCTAATAAGTGTAGCAATAAAATAATTAAGGCGTTCATCACTTGCCAAGTTACTTTATTTTGCTTTATTAGGACGATGAAGCATGCTTCAAGTGCAGCTGGCAGAACCCACTTGGGTGGAATAATTAGTGGTGATTTCAGTCAAACTTTGACCAACAAATCAAAGAATTATCTAAACATCTGTCTTAGAGCCCTTGGTTTAAAAAAAAAAAAAGTAGGATGACACAGATAAGTTTTTTTTTTCCTTGTGAAACTTTTTTGCGGAGACTGGACGGTCTCATGAAAAAATCAAGTAAGTCACACATCCGTCACACATTAATGCCTACATTTGTGGCCTTTCGTAGCAATTCTTATGATTGATTTATCCTTTTTCTAGGGTGTTTTGTAACACTCTTTGGAGGCAAGGACCTGGCACCCTTGATGTGTAATTGAGTTTTACTCCTACTGCCTATCAGCATGGCTGGGGGTAGGGGGGCTTGACCCCAGTTCGGTTTTAAGGAAAATAAGTACAAGAGTAATCATCTGGCCGACCCCTTAATACTTCTACTAAGAGGAAGCAACAAAGAAGGCTTTGCAAATTGCAAAGCACTAAGCAAATTAAAAGTATTAATTTGCAATTTTGCATAACACTCATTGTGGACATTATGACACTATTATAGTACCACAAAATGCTGGTGTGTGGTATCAAGTTACATAAACCAGATGTGAAATGCTTTAGTAATGTTCACACCTCAAACAGTATTAGATCTACCAGAGCTCTCTCTTAATAGTTCCACACGGGCAAAATAGTTGAGGGAGCTGTTAAGCCTTTACGGTAGGTGTGTGTTTTACATTAAATTTAGCCTGAGAACTTCATTGTTGATCAGCAGCTCCTAGAACAATGCCTGGCACGTAGTAGGTGCTTAATAAATATTCAATGAGTAAACGAATGCATGCCAAGGGGTACAGGATTATTTTCTACAAACCCTGAGTTGCAAGTGAGTTTAGAGTGGGAATTATAAGGCAGTGAGAAGGGTTACAGCTGGGTGGAGTAAAAATTTTCAGATGGCCATGAGACTTTCAAGATGTGAGGCTTTAGTCTTAGTCTTCAAGTGCATGGCCTTGAGGAAGTCACTGCAACTTTCAGGAACTTTATGTTGTCTATAATAGGGAGAGGACTAAACACTATTTGTGGATACTTCCAGCTCCCACTCTGTAAAGTAATACCTAGAGCCCAAAGAGCAAATATGTGGAACCGAATATTTTAGTGTCCATGCGGACATTGAGTGAAATACACCTAAGAATAAACAACGTGGCACATGTGTGTGTTGATTCCTTTTGAGCTCTGCTCCAGGTTCTTTCTTGGCATTTGGAGCACCCATCCCAGCACTTAAAGAAAGCATTTCCCATCTCTTTCTCATAATTCATATGTATCTGTTTTCTATTGCTGTATCATAAATTGCCAGCAACATGGAGGCTTATAACAACATGCACTTATTACCTCGTGGTTTCCATGGGTTAGAAGGCCTTGCAGAGTTTAACTGGACCCTCTGCTCAGGTCTCACAAGCCTGCAGTCAAGTGTTGGCCAAACCTGGGGTCTTATTTGATGCTTGGGGTGTTCTTCAAAGCGCATGCAGTTGTTGGCAGAATTCTTTTCCATAGACTTCATGGTGGCTTGCTTATTCAAGGCCAGGATGAGAGTTTCTTTCTTTCTTTCTTTCTTTTTTTTTTTT
>CM052885.1:28048438-28134340 GCA_028534135.1 Potos flavus | reverse complement strand
TCTCTCTCTCTCTGTCAAATAAATAAATTAAAAAAAAAAAAAATCTTAAAAAAAAAAGACTATCAATGGTCCCATTATCTCCCATTTCATGGGGGATCTGCTGCTCAACTTGCCTGCATGATTGCCTGGTCCTTCTGTGCCAGATGTTTACACCTGTCTCAGCATGCACATTTCCTATGAGGCCCATGACGGAGTGTCAGCAGAATGGGCCTTCCCTGGGTTTACAATGTCCATTTTTGTGCCTGCGTATGACTAAGAATTAATTAATTAATTAATTAATTTTAAGTTTTTTTTTAAAGATTTTATTTATTTATTTGTCAGAGAGAGAGAGAGAGAGCACAAGCAGAGGGAGTGGCAGGCCTAGGGAGAAGCAGGCTTCCCACTGAGCAGAGAGCCCGATGTGGGACTCGATCGAGGACCTTGGGATCGTGACCTGAGCTGAAGGCAGATGCTTCACCCACTGAGCCTCCCAGGTGTCCCTATGACTCCATATTTAAAGTTTAGCAGAATTTAGTTTAAAATTTGCTTTCAGAGAAAAGGCCACTGGACAGTGAAATGGCAGAAGAGAACACAGCTATCATCTACCTCTAATTTAGGTGACCGTGAATCTTTCCCAGAATGCTAAGAAGCAAATTGGTTTAGGTCAGTTTATATAAGAAAGAATTCATTAGGGTGCTTAACATTGTTCATCGTCACACACTTGAGGTTGCCAAGAAATACTCGAAGGCTAGGTTAGCAGTTAAGTCACAAATTTGTGTAGCAATTAGTGAAACTTAAAAATAGCATGATAATGATGTTGGAAAAATGGACTCTGGGGAAACTTTCAAGTTGAAAGTCTGCCTCTTTTATTCAGAGTTCTAAATACCTTGTTGAAGAAGTCAACCTACAAACCTAAACATCTGGGTCCATACAGTTGCTGGATTTTTCAGTTGCTTTAATTTCTTGAGGGATGGCTCTCACCCTATTTAAAATCTATAATACCTTTTAAGAGAATAATTGGCTAGAAAACTCTAAATCAATTTCATTTAATTCTGTGGTAATGATCCAGAGTCATATGTTATATATGGAAGTTTAATGAGGATGAACAGTATTTGACATCATGTTGAAAATGGAACATATAATAAAACCTTCTAAAACTATCCAATTATGATATACGTTTTAAAAATGAGCAGTACTTTACAAAATGGATTTATTGTAAGTTTGTTAGAAAAACCCCTGCTCCAGGTTCCATTGTCTTATAATTGCCTACTTGGGTTGAAAGAGAAACAAACCAACAGGAAGAGAAATATTAGCAATATCTTGAGATATTGAATTCAAGTTCAGAACTGACTTGAATTCATCAAAGCCAAAGGCATTGATGAATTGAATTCTGACTTGAATTCGGACTTGAATTCATCAAAGCCAAAGGCATAGATATCTGAGTGTTTGCTGTTCTGCAAGTCCATTTTTGTGTGTTTGCTGTTTCGTGGTTGCTAATGAACTGATTGAGCACTCCTTCAATCTCTAAATTTCTTTAAAATATCAAGTGTGTCTTATGACCACCGTCAGCTGCAAACACAGCATCAATTAACTTACCAAACAGAGTCTTTGGTGATTAATCCGTAATGACAGGGCTGTTCTCCCGACTGATTAAATTCATTATCAAGCAGCCAGAGGTAGAGCGCTTTCCATGGAAGATTTATTGCTCTGGAATTATCTTTCTCCCTCATCCTGATGAAGCTAGATCTGGTAAATAAGAAAGATGATAATGCAAGGAGCTTCTTTTTAAAGGGTAAGGACGGTTACCTTAAATGGCTAGTCTATGTTTCAGTGCCTTAAAAAAAGGCAAAGTACCTCCTTCAACACATGTCATCTTTGGTTATTCACAAAGCGGTTGAAACTGTCTCATGATCACAATGTGGAGTGATGGGGTTCTTGTAGATCCTGTGTGTGAATCAGGCTGGAAAGTTGATGGTCCCTTCTCTTTCTACCACCCCCCTGATACACCTCATCCTCAGCAAGGCTGGATTTGGGTAATAGCTTCTGAGTGATTTCTTTGCCAGTTCTCCCCCTCCAGAAGCCTAATGCATAGCCGAATTCATTCTCCTTTGCTGTGATCTAGTCTCCTTTGTGAGAAATTTTACACACACACACACACACACACACACCCCAGAATAGTCTACGCCTTTTCTGTATTGAAATTCAATTAAATTCTGTTCATTCATCCGATTCTTTCTTTAAAGTTTTCCTAATCTCCTGAACCCAAAGTGACTTTCCTTTCATTGATTTTTGGCATTTAGAGTTCTTTCTGTAGCTTATCATTATTTCTGGATGTCGGTTGTGAATCCTCAGTGAACTTGTGAGTAGCCTGAGGGTAAAAAAAAGTTCAGACTTTCACTTCATTTTTCATACTGGGTCAGGCAAGGAGTATATCTGTAAATAGACCAGTATCTCTGAGATTTCTTGGGAAGGTGACATGAACTTATTTGTTCTTTCGAGTTGCCTCCCAACCCATCTGATCCCTATTCCTTTGAAGATTTATGAAGAATCCCTAAACCTATTATTTTTGGGGCAGTGTTAGGAGATGTAGAGCACAAAGAGGGAGAAAGGAGGGGTGGGGATATATGTATATATGATGGAATCCAGTATTTCTACACCTCTTGCCGTTGATCCTTACCCTGTTTTGTTTATCTACTGGTTTGTTTGTTTGTTTGCTGGAAGGAAAAATGAGAATTCTGGGCTCCAGATCTTACTGTGCAATTTTGTTTGTTACTCAAGTTCTCTGAGCGTTGTTCCCTTCCTTATCTGTAAATTAGATATATTAATACCTATTCCAGTAAATAGGGTTGCATGTGTAAAAGAACTTGCAAAATGCCTACTTTAAAATAGATACTCAAGAGATCCATTTTTGTGTGTTTTCCTCCAAACTCTACATTTGGAGTCTTGGACTCATTTTAGCAGGAAGGAAGGAGAGTGACTATAATGTTATTATTGGCGACTTAGGATATTATTGATATTGACATTGAATTACAGGCTGTAAATTTTGAGCATGGGAGATTTAATGACAACTGTGATTATCTATTTTTGAAGATACATGCTTTTGCTGAGATTGACCCAAGCAGAGGACCTGTGGGTGGAAAAGTGGGTAAAAGACAGTTTTGTATGTTAGTGAAAGGATAGTCATATTTGCAACTGACATTCACCCTTTCATAAATTCACTGTTTTTTTCATCTATTTCTCCTCCCCTCCCCAACCCTCCCCACCAATTTGTTCTTTGTATCTATAAGTCTGTTTCTGTTTCTGTTTTGTTTGTTTTGTTTCTTAGACTCCACATATAAGCAAAATCATGATACTTGTCTTTCTGTGTCTGACTCACTTCACTTAACATAATACCCTCTAGGTCCATCCATTTTGCAAATGGCAAGATTTCATTCCTTTTTATGGCTGTGTAATATTTCTATATATATACCTATCTCACTTAATATTCAATATATACTACCAGATACTCAATTGTTTATTCATCTATTGATGAACACTTAGGTTTCTTGCATATCTTAGCTATCTTGAATAATGCTGCAATAAACATAGGGGTACACATATCTCTTCGAATTGGTGTTTCCATTTTCTTTGGGTAAATACTCATTGGTATAATTTTTTTTTTAAGATTTTATTTATTTATTTGACAGAGAGAGAGAGATCACAAGTAGGCAGAGAGGCAGGCAGAGGGAGAGGGGGAAGCAGGCTCCCTGCTGAGCAGAGAGCCCAACGTGGGGCTTGATCCCAGGACCCTGAGATCATGACCTGAGCCGAAGGCAGAGGCCTAACCCACTGAGCCACCCAGGTGCCCCACTCAGTGGTAGAATTACTGGATTGCATGGTAGTTCTAGTGTTAATTTTTTGGGGAAACTCCATACTCTTTTTCATAGTGGTTGCAATAATGAGGATTCCCACCAGTAGTGCACAAGGGTTCACTTTTCTCCACATCTTCACCAACATTTGTTATTTCTTGTCTTTTTGATACTAGCCCATCTGACAGGTATGAGGTGATAACTCATTGTGTCTTTGATTTGCATTTCCCTGATGATGAGTGATGTTGGGAATCTTTTCATGTGTCTGTTGGTCATCTCTATGTCTTCTTTGGAAAAGGTCTATTCATGCCCTCTGCCCATTTTTTAATTGGGTTTTTTGGGTTTTGATATTAAGTTGTGGAAGTTCTCTATATATTTTGGATATTAACCCCTTATTGGATGTATGATTTTCAAATATCTTCTCCCATTCAGTAGGTTGCCTTTTTGTTTTGTTGATGGTTTCCTTCACTGTGCAGAAGCTTCTCAGTTTGATATAATTCCATTTGTTTATTTTAGCTTTTGTTGCCCTTGACTGAGGAGACTGGTCCAGAAAAAAATATTGCTAAGACCAATGTCAAGGAGCTTACTGACTATGTTTTCTTCTGGGAGTTTTATGGTTTCAGATCTTAAATACAACTCGTTAATACATTTGGAATTTATTTTTGTGCGTGGTATAAGGCAGTGATCCAATTTCATTTTTTTGCATGTAGCTATCCCATTTTTCCAACACCATTTATTGAAGAGACTTTCCCCATTGTGTATTCTTGCTTCTTTTGTCTTAGATTATTGACCACTGATGCATGTGTTTGCTTGTTTGCTTGTTTTTCCAAGCTCTCCATTTTACTTTATTGATCTATGTGTCTGTTTTTGTGCCCCGTACTGTTTTGATTATTACAGCTTTGTAGTATAGTTTGCACTCAGGAAACCTGACATTTGCAGCTTTGTAAACTCACTCTTAATGTGACGACACAAAAATCTACTAATAGTAGCTTTTTAAAAGGACATTCTTCAGAGTGAAAAGGAATAAAAAATGTTGATGGTATAAGCATTTTGACATTTCTGGACTCTGTTCTTCAGTTTACAGTTGATGACATAATTTTTTTTTTTTTTTCTAAGTTGGTTGTGTAAGTTTCAGTGGGGTCTCTAAGGCTGATAGGGATATTCTGTAAGAATTCATTTTTTCCCTTTAGCATTCTTCCTCTGCATTCCCTCAACACCTCTCCCTGTAAACCACCTGGGCTTTCCCTTCCATTCACTGGTAGGTGAGGCAATTTGAGATCCCTTCCTATGTTAAGATCAAAGCCAGAGATAATGACTTTCCATTGTTACACTGGGGAAATGAAACAACAAACTATCATCCTATAAACAATGGATTGTTAACTGCAGGGGAGGAAGTGTCTCCAGCAAGATTCCTTAGAACTCAAATTGATCCTGGAAATGTCTTCAACCTAGAAAGAATACAGGAAAATGTGGCCATTTCCAAGAATATTTGAACACTTTCAAGATACATCCTTTAGAATCTAAAGGCCAGAAAAGGTAAAGAGAAAGGGGGAGGGAGGAGTAGAGAGAGCATTCATGAAGTTGGCCCCAAGAAAAATTAATTTCTTTTGTCCCCTCTGGGGCTGTTCAGCCCACAGAATATGTAATCCAGCTGTCTTTGATGTTTGTTGTAGCAGTTTTATGAAGAAAATACTTCAGCATGACAAACAGGGAGATTTCCCAAAGGGAGGGGAGTTTTTGGCTTCTTAGAACAGAGAGCGCCTGGTGAGCTTGAGTAAAGCTGATTAATGAACCTTACTTGTAAATTTTGCCCGAGTTAACAGGTCCCCATGGTGGGGTATATACACAAATTATGAGACATGGCATCTGAGGTGTTTTCCTCCTTCTTTTCCTTTTTCTTCCCCTTAGGAGTTCTCTGACCATATATAGCCACAGCATCAGCTTACAGTCTGCAGGATTAAAGTTTTCTGTTTAGATTCATAGAAGAAAGTCTGGAGCTGAATGTGATTATTGTAAATATTTCTCGATTTCTGGTAGCAAGCTGTCTAATCCTTCCTGCATTATGAGGGGCTTATCATCATTTTCTTCTTTTTAAATTACTTGGCTTTTGCAACCTTGCCTTGGAAAAGCATTGAATTTGCTCTGAAGGGAATAAACAATGCTTAGAAATGAAGATATGGGTAAGACACTGCATCCCGATTTCATGTACGAATAAAGCCCTGCTTTTGGTTCTCCGTGCCTGCCCCCCGAGACCAACTTCGAACCTTGTTCTGTTGTAAAACTGTGTTGTCTGGCTGCTGGGCTGCTAGGGCAACAGAGGACGGAGCCGGTGAGGTCACATGCTCAGAATCTGCCTGCCGGAGACAGCCTTTCCACAGAACAGGGTCAACCCTACACAGAGGGAATTTGGCATTCCCCATTCCAAAGACTTATAGCTTAGCCTTTCATTATTTTTCGTGTTCTCTCTTTAAATATATTTGTCTCTGCTCTATCTCCAGAATCAGATAACATCTCATCATAATAAAAAGAGCTAGGATTGATTGAGCATTTACTCTGCACATGTTACTATGCATTGTGCTTGACTCTCAGTAGTTCCTTCAGTTCTCACAAAAACCCTGAGGTAGAAGATATTACTTTTCTTCTGTTCCTTTAGGAATGTGGAAAACCGAGGCTTGGAAAAACTGGGACTCAAGCTTTGCCAGACACAAGAGCCCATGTTCAGAAGTACCAGAAACTCTACTCAATTTTCTTAGTCAGGTCCATGAGAGTTGACAGGGCTGCCCAGGACCTCTGGCCCTTTTTGCCTTATTCCCCCCACACCCCCAACACTCCCGCAAGCTTCCTGATTTCTGAAGTTGTGATGTTTAGGTGAAAGACAAAAGTGTAGATTTTTTTTTTAATTGTATTTATTTATTTATTTTTAAGTAAGCTCTATGCCCAATATGGGCTTTGAACTCACAACCCAGAGACTAAGTGTCCCATGCTCTCCCAACTGAGCCAGCCAGGTGCCCCCAGAACTGTGTAGAAATTTAATCTGAGAAATCTTCTTCCACTTTATTCAAAGCTGACCCCTACACCTGAAATTCAGGTTCTCGTGTAAAGACCCTGAAATGAGGTAAACTAGAATCATTCCAGGATGGGGTTGGGACCACTAATCTCATAGTTAGATATCCTTGAACACTGGGGGTTTGCCAAAAGAGACAATTTTCTGATACAGTTTTGCTAAAAGAGACCCCTCTAGTTATCGCCCCCTTAAAACAAACCTTTCTGAAACTTGGAGGTGGGCAGAGAGTCATAAGCCTCCTGAGACTGGAAATGAAATGCAGGTCTTTATAGCTGTGGACATGGTGTGCTTTCAGATAGCTACCGGCAAGCTGGGTCAAAAACTAAAAATGCACTGAATTTAGAATCATGAGCTTTGGGGTTAAATTAGCAGTATCCCAAGTTACTTAATTTCTCTGACTTTTGGTTTCTTTATTTGTAAAATGGAGATAATAAGAGTAATGTGGTATTAAACGTACTGTTAATACTGTGGTCATAATTAAATCCAAGTGCAGATGTGAAAGTGCCTGGTAAATTGTAAAACACTAGAGTTGGTATTAATTTCTTGAGATACTGACCCAGAGTACAATAGACGCTCTTTTTGTTCTCACTGTAGTATGTATATTATCTTAGTGTACTTTGTAAATGGAACTTATTTTGTAATTCATTATTAGAGGTAAACAATTTTTAGCAAGAAGATCAAGTCATGGGATGCCTGGGTGGCTCAGTTGGTTAAGTGTCTGCCCTCGGCTCAGGTCATGATCCCAGGGTCCTGGGATCGAGCCCTACATCAGGCTCCTTGGTCAGCGGGGAGTCTGCTTTCTCCGTCTGCCTGCCCACCCCCTGCATGTGCGCTCATTCTTTCTCTCTCTTTCTGACACATAAATAAATAAAATCTTGAAGAAAGAAAGAAAGAAAGAGAGAGAGAGAGAGAAAGGAAGGAAAGAAAGAAAGAGAGAGAGAAAGAAAGAAAGAAGAAAGAAAGAGAGAAAGAAAGAAAGAAGCTCAAGTCAGTCTGACAAGAATGAGATACCTAAGAAATAAAATTTCCACTGGGAGATTTTGTGAGACTCAATGATAGGATAGACTGTTAATGACACAAGATGGAGCAAAGTTGCTTTAGAAACACCAGGCCAGTGAGGACAACACAGAAGTTTGAGACAAAATGAAGGGGAAATGAGAAAAGAAGGCGTTCGAAAGTTTTTTTGATACAAGAATTTGAGGGGAGGTAAGGTTGGGAAATGTAAATTGATTTCCTAGGGATCTAGTGTCCTGTCCTCTATTTACCTTTTAGAAAAATGTCCCAGCCCAAAGAACTCACCACCATATGGTAGGGTTCTAGGAGAAATTCTGAAAGGCTTATCGCTCCTGTCCATGCAGTGACTCAGTGACAAACGCAGAGAAAAGAGACCCTTTTCCTTAATTTTAATATGCATTATATTTCTGTTGAATCTGTTGCCCAGAATTTATACCCAGAAATTATAGATGTGCAACTGTTTAAATACCATATTTGTCCGTGCCATGTTTTCCGAGATTAACAGCATCACATAAGGTTTTATGGTTATCTCAACTTTACATCTTTGAGGTCTTTATTTCATACATCTTTATCCTTTAAGAAATATCACAAAAATGTCAAACCAAAGGGGAAGTTTTGAATTATTTTTTCAATGTTTCGGACCAAGGTTTTGCCTCATTTCTGTTCTACCCCAGTAGCAGTAAGCGCCATTCCATCTCATGATGCTCAGGTCTCAAAATTAGCTGCCAGGCTTAACTTCCAGCTGATTTCCTAAACTGGCTGCAGCCAATGGCTCAACAATTTAACCGTAAAGACATATGTAAGAGCTGCTAAAGAGAATCGAAGTGCACTTGCCGGAATTTTGTTATTGGTGCTAGCGCATACTGAAATGGCTGACAGCCACAGATGGAAGGACAGGGGCCTTGGGGCTGGTTAGTCCATGACCCACTAAGCATGACATAGACAACTAAGATTTGACTGGAGTACAGCGAAACATCCCAGGACAACTGATGGCTGAAAAATAAGACAAACTCCTAAAATTAGCGTCGCTAACCCTATCCAATTTTTCTTAGAGTGGAGCTGTTCAAGCCATGGACGTTAACGATTAAGAGATTATGTGCTGATGTTTCTGTTCCCAACTTAATGCTGTATGCCCTCAGCTAATGGTTGTCATATGGTTACATCGCTGAGCATCATGAGATTTGCAGACACGGAAGAGGTTTGCACCCATCTTGGATGATGACAACACGGGGGTGGCAAAAACGAGTAATATTAGAAAATGTTCCCCAATTTTCATGAAAGAGAAGGGAATTATCTTGGAATTAACAACTTCTTCCCAATAAACTTCAAAGTCAGAATATTAATCATAGCTAGACTATATTAAAAGAATGATAATTATGCTAATGATTAAATTAACAATACTTTGATTATATTAGTAATATTCTAATAATTAAATAATCTTTAATTAATATTTAATAGACTATAGAAAGAATGTGGGATACACATAAAGAACTGAATTTTGATTTAAACAAAACACCAAGCGAATAGTAAGGATGTGGGAGACCCTCAGCACCAGTTCCTGTGAACAAGGTATGGAGGGTTCTGTTGCCTTCAAGCTTCGTGTGAGTCAATGGGATAAAGTGTCTGTGAATAAAACTAGTGTAACCTTAGATGGCATTTTAATAGAAGCAAGGTATCCCAAACCCTCAGATGTCATTGTCTCCCTACCTACACTTTGTACTGGATAGACCACAGCTCCCATATTCAATTCCATTGTAGGCATGCATGCTCAGATGTCATTGAGAGTCTAGAGGTTATCTTGATGAGATGGTTACCAATTACACCAGAGTAGCACAGGCTGATAACACGGGCACATTTGTCTCACTGGAGAGCGGGTAGTTGGTATTCAACAGGATAAGGAAAAACACCAACTGCAGTTTAGTAAATTCTGTTTCCATTGGAAGAAGCAATTTCCCAGCATTTATCAGAAATCAACAGAGCCGGGTAGAAACGGGGCTGGACTAGTATGTCAAGAAGCCACAACTTGGTGGGAAATCAGTAAGGGCAAAGGGGACACGTAGGTACCAAGAATGCAGAAGGCAAAGAATAGGTCAGAGTTGGATGTTAGAAGTTACAGTGTGGTGGCAGAAGGTGAGCTGGGGTCAATGTCAGGAAATTTCAAGTTGTCTGGAAGACCTAAGCAGAAGCAGAGTTTGAACTAGAGACTTGACATTTGATGTGCAGGAACTAATGGAAGCAGAGACGAGGAGGAGGACCGAGGAGACCAGAAATGGCAGCTCAGAGTCTAACACAAGTGAGAGAGTTGGGATGACAGATCCTACATGGTCCCATCTACTTGATGAAGCAAGAGTTGGTGTGAGCTTTTGCCACGGGGAAACTTGTCTTTGGGGACAGGCACACTGTCAGGGGGCTGGGCTCTCGAAGGGGACCTTAAACTCTACCAGTTTGCTTTTGTGAAAAATCCCTGTGAAACCACCCAAAAACCAGAGCAATTCGTCTGTCTTTTTTGACAACCCCGACTTCAAACCTTTAAAAATCAGACGCCAGAGGTTAAAGTCAGGTGAAATTTTAAGATGCTTCGTTTTAATATTTGTAATCTAAAACTGATAGATGAAATCCTTTTAAGAGTGCTTCGGATTGATTAAACTTGGTAATTACTGTCATTGGATTGCTGCCACACACTTTTTTTTATTCCTTGGCAATGACAGAATATCCCTAAAATATAAACTATATTTTTATCAACATTATCAAATGCCATTTGTAAAAAAAAAAAAACAAGCATAGAAATAATGCTATGGAGAGATCATAGCTTTGTATGAAACAGTTATGAAGTAGTGAAAAGGATCCTGGAATTGGGGGTACAAAAAAAAAAAAAAAGACCTATTTTTGGTCTGAGTATTCCTCCAAGCCTCTAAATGACCTTGAGCAGTTACATAATTCTCTTTAAGCCTGTTGCCTCACCTATAAAATGGAGATAATCACATTTGCAGAACAGTGTATTTGTGAGGATGAAAATAGGGTATAAACATGATAATTAACATTTTATTTCACACTTTATAATTTATAAAGCATTTCTGATATATATTATTCCATTTGATTCTCAGAATAGCCCTATGAAGCAGTTTTCATTATTGTTGGTGTTATAGTCTTCTTTTCCTGAGGAAATAATTCTCCCACAGATCACATGTTGGCAAAACTGGGACTCAGAGAATGTGCGGCCCACAAACATTTCTTTTTGCTACTATGTGCTAGAACTATTTAAGAAGCATTGGCCAATGTAATATTAATAAAACTAAAAGCTAACATTTATGGAGTGTTTGCTATAAGTTGCTCTATGAACTTGTGTGTATTAGCTCATTTAACAGACCCTCATGGAGGCAGGTACTCTTACTATCCTCATTTCACAAACGGGGAATATAGAGATAAAGGAGGTATATCCGTTACCTGTTTTTAGGGAGCTTATAATGTGCTGGAAAAGAATGAAGACCGGATTCTCTGGCTCTAAAATCTATTTTTTAAAAGTATAGGAAAGCATTTCTTACACTCTCCAGTACAATGCAAATGAGTGACAGGTTCGTGTGTGTAAATGTAGGTATGGTCGGATTATTAGCTAAACAGGAAACCTGACCTATATCATCTGTGTAAGAAGGACTATTCCTGAAGAGATCCTCCAAAGGGAGACTCAGAGTCTCCCTACCGTAGGAATTCTTAAATGGTGTGATTAAGTCCAAGAGTAGAAAAATACTATTTGGCTACATCTTAGCTAGGTGAAAAGTGAAGTGGGCAGTTGATCATTTCTCTGTTGTGTGTGAATGCCAAAGATTTGGATAATTGTAAACGCATAAGTCACAATTTTATTTTCTGCAGGTTATTTAGATGTTTGAATTTATAATGACATATCTCTGAAGCAAATCCACATTAAGCTAAGTATCCAAATATGTCATAGCAATATGTGGCTGATAGGAGGACCACCAGCTTGGGTGCTAGAAAGAAAAGTCTTGTCCCATTTTCATCTTTTTGGTCCAGTCATATGTAAAATATGAGTGTAATTCTTTCCCAGCTGACCCTATGGTTTTCAGAGGTTCAAATAAGGGAAAGCATTTAAATACAGTCTAAAAATGGTAAAGTACCATAAATAACTCATTGAGAATGTGGCCAGTGTGGACCAGTCCCAGACTGGTGGTAGGCTTGAAAGAATACGCACCATGAAATATAATAATAGCATAAAATAACTCAAGTCCCTTACTTGATTTCTTGATTAAAGAGACATGTGTTCTAGCCATAAACTTAAAATCCCCTTTTCTTCTCCCATCTTGTTATCTCCACATGCCCTTAAGCTGTTCCCTTTTTTCTCTCAATAAAAACAGAAAGGATAGGGGCGCCTGAGTGGTTCAGTGGGTTAAGCCTCTGCCTTCAGCTCAGTTCATGATCTCAGAGTCCTGGGGTCGAGCCCCACATTGGGCTCTCTGCTCAGCAGGAAGCCTGCTTCCCCCTCTCTCTCTGCCTGCCTCTCTGCCTACTTGTGATCTCTCCCTCTCTGTCAAATAAATAAATAAAATCGTAAATAAAAAAAGAAAAAGAAAAACAGAAAGGATAAAAAAATTGTGTCTGTTGCCTTTCTTCTTTCTTACCTCCTTATTCTTTCCTCCTAGCTTTCCCTGTAAAAATAACCCAAGAAACAGGCTGGCAAGTGGGGATTTCCTGGAGGGCACGGTCTTCTTTAACCAACTGGAAAAGAAGTTGGAGATTAAAAAAAGTTTTTCCCCATTTTCTTTTTGTAAATGAATGAGGGGGCGGGGCATGTCCGTAGTAGTAGTAAGAGCAGCTAGTACATTTGTCGTCTCCCAAATCTAAGTCCCTGAGGATGGAAAAGTAAATTGAAAATATTTGGTGGACATACATGTGAATGGAACAAAATAATTGTTTAGAGAAGGGACAAAAGAAAGTTACTCAATTGTATTAGATCGTGAACTTTTTAGATGGGAAGGCTCTAATATTTTTAGTTCTACTTGCCATACCCTCTAGCTTATTTTATTCATATTTTTAATGAATCATTAAAGCCTATTACCCTCACAAAAACCCACGGCTCTTAGTAATTGAACAATTTCAACGAGTGTGAAATTTGATAAAGTTAAGACCTCCTGATTTTAGAACTATTTTTTCTAAATTATTTTGTTTCTTTCTGTTTCCATCACTTAATTCATCTATCGGTGCGGAGTTAACAAGGTGAAAAAAATCCAGGGTATTTCTCATTAGTCATTTTCAAAACGACTTATATTCTGCTCACAAATTTTTTTCTCCCCAGTCTCACAGGCACACATGTCAACGCTACCCCAAAAAAATCTCCCTTGGAAAATTTCTTGCCCTACTGAACAGGCAAATAATGTGACTGTCCAAAATCAACCAACCATAAAGAAATGGATGTTACAACCCAGGGCCCAAACACAAAGCTACCATTTGCTGCACTAGGCACAGTCCAAATGACAGCCCGTTATACTTAATCTAAGCCAAACCCTTGGATTATTGCCTGCCAGAAGGGTGCAGATTTAAAGGACGTCTCTGGCTCTGATGGGCTTGCTTCCATGCATATTTTAAGAAATGCATTGTTCCTGGTATCAATAAATAATTACTGAACAACTGACATGACAGTAAGCAGTGCTTTCATTTGAGTTATTGCTTCAGGGTGCTTTTGGTTTTTAACAGCTTTTGGTTTTTAACCCTTTACCACGTGTGAGATGGTATGTCAGGTTATTTCTTGTGGATCGTGTCTAGTCTTCCCAAGGGCCTTGCCAATGAGCTCAGGGGCCTGTTGTGTAGTTCATGTGCATTTTAAAGCACTTAGTTTAGTCGTGGCACAAAGTAAGTGTTTAAGTAAATAGACGTTAGCTATCGTATTATTTGTTTCAGGGGTGCAGGTCTGTGATTCACCAGTCTTACACAATTCACAGCACTCACCATAGCACATACCCTCCCCAATGTCCATCACCCAGCCACCCCATCCCTTCCACCCCCCCTCCCCTCCAGCAACCCTCAATTTGTTTCCTGAGATTAAGAAGTCTCTTATGGTTTGTCTCCCTCTCAGGTTTCATCTTGTTTTATTTATCCTTTGGGCAATAAGCTGTTAAGTTCGAAAGAGAAACTATGTTGAATGTATGACTTATCTCATGGACTGGAAGTAGGGTTTTGTGCCTCTGAGTTTTATTTATGTGAAGAAGAATGATTATAATACTCATCTAATTCTAAGCTTCACCAGTGAAAACAATCTCATTCCTCTAGGTGGGGTGTACAAATTGATACAAAGAATCCTAAACCAGTAGTCCTGAATGAAAACAGTAGCCCCTGGGCTTACAGGTGTGGGGGCAGGATGATCAGAGATATCTGTGGGGGCCTGTTATTGTTCTCCTAGTGACTATGAGGGAGCAGAGTGAGAATTTAGTGAGTGGGAGCTAAGGTGGCTTCGTACACTGCATTGCGTGGCGTGGTCTCACATAAACCACTTCCTTGAGTTCTAGGTCACTTTGAACGTCTTTCAGAAATCCACAAAAGTAAAAACTCAGTTCGTAAGTATCTGATCCTTAGAAGCTACATTCAAAATGCAGAGTAGTTTTGGTAATGTGTTAATCTATACCGAATGTTTGAGTGATGCAATTATCATGTAAATCGAGGGAAGATTGTACTTGACTTGGTTTAGAATTTTGCCAAGATAACTCACAATTTTGGAAAATCACATCACCGGGGCAACACTGGTTGTGGCCTTCCGTCACCAAGGCAACACATTCATATCAGTCTGCAGTTACAATTGCCATATGCAAATATGTAATTTTATTACCATCGTATATTGCTAATAACATTAAGTTATGAAGCATTTAAAAATATTTTGGTTTTTGCTGCCCTATATATTAAAAAATTAATTAATTATTAATTAATTAATTGGTGGCACAATGATAAATCCTTTCTTTCTTCAATTTGAGTTGGTAATTTATCCTGGACATATTATTCACTTAAATTAAGATTATTTACATTTTTTTGTTTTCATATAAGACAGAAACCTGTCTGTCATTACTTATCCTAGGATAAGTTGTTTTCCTTTTCTCTTTTGGGACCCACCTAAATATTATCTGTTTTTCATTTTTCAGTATCCTTTAGACAGGAATAGCTTCTAATCTTTTGTTTTACATCCGTACTATTCATTATTGGAAGGTATAGCCATCTGGCTGCCTAGTGAAATTAATAAATAATTACATATTTTATTATAAATTATTATACAATGTTTTATTATAAATTAATTTATTTTTATTCTTTTATCTTTTTTATTTTTCATTTATATTTCAAGCTAGGCATTATACTATATATTTGTCTTTGATTAGGGACATGGGAAGGGTGTTATAAAACATTCGTTATAAAGGGGAGTTGGATCTGATAAGGTCGATAGACACCGTTCAAAGCCAAATGCAGAAATGCAGCTAATTTAGAATCAATCCCTTAAACATTCATTCATCATTATTTTTTTCCTAGGGAACAATTTTCATGAGGTAATCATATGGAGCTGGTGTTGAATGTGATAAAAAGATTATCAAATTGGATTATAGTTCATATGGGGACAAATATAGCTGTGAGGAATCTGAAGGGGTTGCCATTCCGCATTACACGGAAATAGAGCCATAGAAATACTGTTCATTCCTGCTGGTGTGGACCTGTTTTAATTTACAGACTCATGTGGTCTGGGAAACACACTTGGTCAAGGTAAATTGCCAGATGGAGAGGAGATAAGCCTGGAAAGGCGAGTGGGGCCGGACTGGGAAAAACTTGGAGAATGCTGTTCTGTGGAGTTGTGACTTCAATTTAAGTGACACAGGGCTACACAACTTGTTAAGCAGGGAAGTGACAGGGTGAGGATATTATTTTCCAAAGATAGTCATGACATAATGGGGAAAGCATTTTGAAGCTGGGAGCCAACTGGGAGAAAAGAAACTAGTTTTGCGAGTTACTTAAATTTTAAACAGAGGTGCTAATGGGGGTAGAAATGTGGACAGGGATTTAAAAGATACCTGGAAAAGAAAATTGATAAAAATTGGTGTCTGACAGGGTAGGGGCAGATGGAAGGAGGAAGCAGGAGAAAGAACTGAAAGTAAATGTGATCCCGAAGTTTCCACCTTGAGTAAATGTCTTTCATCAAGGTAGGAAACTCTGGGTGGTAAGGAGCTCTGGGAGGCCCTCGTAGGTTAGTTTGGTGCATGAACCTTTCAACTTCAGATACCTATGGGACATCCAGAGAGAGGTGCGAACTACTCCCATATTAGCTGAAAGGTTGCAAGATAGATGGTGGAGATGTCCTATAAAGCTTAAAAGTAACATAAAGCACATTACCTACCTTGTGAAGTTAATCCAGGTTTCCAAATCATTTGATCTTCTAAGAGAAAAGAACCCGAAGAAGCACAAACATGTAGTTGTTATATAACTTTCTTTAAAATTTCCCACCTGAACAAGTTTGCCACAGTCATTGGTTTTGTCTACAATTGTCATTTTACCTGAGGGTAATGTGAAGTGGGGCCATGGTCCCATCAGTCCTCATCTTCTCCTCGCTCCACGGTGTGGAACCGGTTCCAGAATATTCCATACCAGTTACCCTTGAGGAGCTAATGTAAGTTACCGCTGCATTAAATTTGACTGAAATAAAATAAAGAACAGCTGATATGATATTTAAAAGAAAGGAGAGATATTCACAGAGGAAGCTATATGTGTTTCAAAGAATCTTTTCCTAGGTGAATTATAAAAATAATTGTGGGGTAAAAATAATGCAGTGTCCCTCTTTATTTTGTGTTACAAAATACAAAACAAAAAATCTCCCACCTGCGCTGTATCAATTCCTGATCTTTTCTCTCCAAATGAAATAGATTTGACTAAATATTCTTGTATGACTCTTTCATTTCTTCATTGTAATAAATTCTCAAAGAAATACTTTCAGTTACCGCTTTCCCTACTACCTCCTCTCTCTTCACCCCAATCCAATTATTACCAGCTTTCATTTTCTGGTCTTAGAATGTTGTCTGAATGTTAGCACACTTACACAGGCCATCAGAGATCATTGTGGAGAATGCATTTCTAGAACGCTATTTTCATTCTTCTAAAACTGTTAATTTACCGACAACATCTAATGCAACATACAAAAGTAGTTGTAGTCATTAATTAACTGTATGTTGTGTGTCAGGCATTGTACTAGATGCTAAGGGTATAGTAATTAAAATGAGCGATGCGGGATTTGTTCTCCCAGAGTTATTAGTCTAGCAGAAGAGAAAATTAGACAAGCAATTAGAATATGGTATAATAAGTTCTCTGACAGAGCAAGTATTGGGAATCTTGGCAGAATTACTTCTCATGGTTGCTGGGTGGGCATGAAACAGTCCCGGGAGAGTCCTCCCTATCTGTTCTGTGTGGTCACTTGGCACACAGAGCATCGGTCTACTTCCATGACTCTCTAGTGGCCGAAGATGACATCCCTGAGTAGGGAAGCATCATGGTGCTGCCAGTCTACAGGCAGTGGGGCACTTAGCTTAGGCCACTGGATAGTGAAGTCTTGATTGTACTTCAGACCGTCTTGATGGGGCACCAGTGGGATCCCTTTGTATCGAACTGCCAGAAACTGAATATTATTCTAAAATTTTTACAGGGTTAGTAAAGCTATTTTTTTAAGAAAACGAAAACAACAAAATGTTTTTCCTTTAGGAACTCTGCTAACGTGCGTGGCAATTTTAAAGTCTCGAAAGAAGTGAAATGTTCACATTAGGTCCATATTTGGCCAACAGATTTTCCAAATCAAAACCCTAAGCCCTCTTATCCATCACAGAATCAATCTCTGCTTTGACACTTGAAGTAAATGGCACATATCAAATGCCTGGATAGCTGGTCATAACCATCTAGTTCATTATCTGAACTGCTAGCAAGCACTTAATGCCCAGTGTGCTTAGAGAGTATCTTAACTATTAAGCTCTATTAGTGGACAAGGGTCTCTTGAATTCACTTGTTCACACCCTACTGAGATGGTCTCTGCTGTTGGGAAATCTTCAGCTTGCTAAGGCTCTTGCCTCACCTCTTTTCCCTGCTCTTTCTGATGCCGTCAGAGACAATTGACAGCTTCCTGCCAGTGGACGTTTCAAGACCCAGGGTAAATGTGCTCTTTGCACTGAATGAGATGCACAGGCTCTCTTTGTACTCGTTGTGCTCTGATTCTCCAAATGTCTGACTCACTATTTAGCTCTGAATGATTTCCTAGACTCACAAAGGGTGTGCCCTAATAAATCATCACGCTGTGTGGCCCCAGGAGAGGGGACTGGACCAATGCCAGAAAGGCACACTTTGCCCTTATCCTGGAGAGGTCTTTGTAAGAGCTAGGGTCCCACGGAGTAGAGGGCTCAGTCTCATTGTGGCTACGAGTGTGGTGGAGGCTTTCGAGTCGGCTTCCTTGGACTTAATTCCTTGACAGCTCTGTGACTTCGGACAAATGACCAAACCTCTTCGTGCCTCAGTTTCCCAGTTTATAACATGAGAAAGATAATAGCACCCACCCCACAGAGTTGGTAAGAATGAAGCATAAATTAGATAAATCAAGTGAAATGATTAGAACAGTGTCTGGCACACAGTACGTTTTCAGGAAATGTTGACAGTTTTTATTATTCAATGAAGTGTGGGATCGCCATCTGTCTGATAAAGAGCTCTTACGTAAATACCTATTAACCACATACAAATAGATAAGCTAGCTCTGCTTCTACTGTTTTTAAATTTCGACTTTGATACCCTGTGCCTGAGCGAATATACAACGGAGCTGGAAGTTGGTTCTGCCTCTCATGACCTGTCTAGTCTTTATTCACTCACTCCGCCTGTATTTGTTGAGTATTTATTCTATGCTAGGCAGTACTCTGGGCCTCGGAGATACAGTGGGGGGCAAGATCAAGGTGTCCTCTGTCTGTAGCTTCAGTCAACTTTTTAACGTCATGGAGCTTCATTTTCCTTATCTCTAAAACGGGATAATTAGATGACTTCGTAAAGTTCTTAGGAGGATTGAATGAGCCAAACATAGAAAGCTCCTGGCGAGTGAGAGTGGGTCCTGCCTAAATGCTAGCTCCTTTTCCTTTTCCCTTGAAGCCCTTTTAGGGTCTCTTGCCCATAGTTGACACTCATTATGTATCTGCTGATTTGAGACCAACTCTGGTTAAAAGATATTTAGTGTTCCCACCAGAACGCAATTTCTTGATGTAATGTTAGACCCTGACTTCCAGAGAAGCCCACCTTAAAACAAGCAGCAGCAAACAGCAGAGCTGATGCTGGAAAGCGCTTCTTCCCACTTCATGACCCCACTGCCCCGAACTCGGACCTCTAGTATCGGACACAAGGTGTCACGTTTTATATTTCCATATACGTCTTCATATTCCCAGCCGGCCTTCTCCCCTGTGCAGGTTCTGGATACCATAGCAAATTCACTGCGGTGTGTTCCTCCGAAATATCTTCCCATCCCCTCTTCTTGTCGTCTCTGGATTTCTTGACCCTACACCAAGCCGTTTTGAAACTTCTGACCTGTCTGGTGCAGGACATGGCTGATTTTCCATCTCCCCTCTGACTGCCTTTGGATCTGTTCTCCATCCAGAAGCTGGAACCATCCCATCATCCCTCTGCCCAAAGCTTTCCAGGGCTTCCCATTGGGCTCCGGATAAGAACTCTTGCCCAGAGTTAAAGGGCTCTGCGTGTACAACTAGCAGTGTCCAATAACAATATAGTGTGAGCCATGTATGTACCTTTAACTTTTCTAGTAATTACATCCAGAAAGTAAAAAAATTCAGATGACATTAATTTTCATAATGTCCTTTAACCCATTGTATTTGAAATGTTATCATTTCAACATGTAACCAATATACACAATTACTGATGTATTCTACATTTTTTCGTGCTACGTCTTTGAAGTCCAGTGCGAATTCGACATTCACAGCCCATTTCATTTCAAACGGCTACATATGTGCTCGATGCTCCCTCCGCACCTTGAGCTTCACTTTCTCTTCTCTCTTGCCTGTTCCGGACCTTCCAGCCACATTGACCTTCTCGCAGTTCCCCCTTACCACTGCTCTCTGTCTTCTTCTGAGGCTTTAGCCCATGCTGTTCCACCCACACCTATCTCTACGCCTTCTCCCAGTACTCTTTCATTTACCTCTTAAGTACAAAGTATCTTCCTTAGTGAAGCCTGCCCCCGTGTCCCTGTCTGTGCTGGTTTGCTTTTCAAGCTTAGAGAAGCAGGTCCCTCCATTAGAGCACACACTCTAATTTGTCATCACGAATTCATTAGTGTGGTTATTTTATCAGCATCTGGATCCCTAAGACATGAAAACCCCGTGAGAGTAGGGGCCTTGTCTGCTTTTTCTCACCCTGTATTTCTACAGCACCTAGAACAGTGCCCTGGTCATTGTAGGGCTTTTTGAATGAATGAATGAGCCAAATGCTTGTCGCATGAATTAACTTTTTGGATCCTCAGTTACTAAGGACAAAGTAAACAGAATAAGTAGGAGGAGGCAGGGCTAGGTCTCAGATTTAGAATTTTCATACTCCAAACCCCTTGTTCTTTCCTTGATGCTGCAATGAAGAAGAAAACCCAAACTTGCGAACTTTCTGATATAGGCATTGCCTTTGATCTTACCCAAGCACCCAATTCTTTAGCTATGAGGATGTCTATGAAAATATGCTTTATGTGGACTATGGGTATTTCTGCAACCACACTTTTTAGGACATATTTAAACATAGACACCATGTGGTAGGCTTTTTTTTTTAATCCTTTGCCTGGATTTTAATTTTAAAAAGTATATGCATTTGAGGAATGATGTAAAACCTGCAGCTAGTTACTGAATCTTGCTTGAATGAATAATGAATGAATGGGGGATGGGACAGGGAGTGGATGGATGAATGCATTCCTCAGCGTTCCTCCTGTTTTCCCATCATAGCAGGGATGAGGGCTTGGTCACTACCAACACCCCCACTCCGTCTTTACTTTTTTTTTTTTTTTTTGCTTCAGTTGCATATAATTTTTGGCATTCAGTGAGCAAAAATAATTTTGTGATGGATTCACAAACACATCAAGATAAAATGTCTGGCAGTTACAGAGGAACCGTGCGACTCACAGAGATTTGTCTTCCTAACAGCTGAAGTGTCCCTAGAGTCAGGCACTAGACGAGAGAGGGAGCAGGGGAGCAAGAAGCCATCAGCTAGACTCTCCTTACGAAGAATGATGGGCACCAAAGGAAGGCCACAGAAGCTCCCGGGGTCTGAATCTATTTGAGTAGCGTTCAGTGATGTAGCTGGCATTTTCTATGACGGTTAGTAATGTGAGGAGGTGGCTTCCGCACTGAGCCCAGAAATATTGCTGTTTTCATCCTTTCTTTAAATACATCTGAGTATCTTTTAGAATGTCATTTCAAGGGTATGTGATTATCATAAAAAACTACACTCTCCGGGTGATTTGTTCAGATGAAGCAGGCACGCTTTTTTAAATGCCTCCTACGCCAGCGTCCATTTCTGAAATCCCGTTGCGGGCTTCTGCAGGTGTACCCACCCGGCAGGCTGGCGGGGGTGTGTATTAGGCTCTGAAGATGGGTGCGGCGTCCTTGTTTACAAGAGGGCAAGGCGCTCGGTGACGAGAAGCAAAGAAGACATGACATGTACCTTTTGTCATTTTTTTTAATAATTGGAACTTACGGAGACGTAAAGCTTGTGTTTCTGTAATTAAACTAGAAATGTGACTGCCATCGTCTCACACTGGTTCCTCCCCACGTTAACAGGCATGTGAGAGCAGAAGCAGGAAGATATGACAGCCCCCCCCCCCAAAAGCGGGCAGATTCCCACAGGGGGCCGTGTCATCTGTCTCTCTCAGCTGTGTTTCAGTCTGACCTCACCTCTGGGTCCTTCTCTGTCCAGGACCCATGACTGAGCTTGAGACCAACATCAGATAATTTTAACACTATGCAAATTCTCTGTGAAAGGTAAATTGGAACATTCCATAATTCAAAAATATCTTTGTATTTAAAAGACATTCGTATAATTTGTATTTAAGACGTTATAAAGACATTACTGGGTTTTTTAAGTAACTTAGAAAAGCTGAGCTAGATTTTATGTGCTTTTTGAGAACAGGAAGTGTTTTCTCATACCTCGATCAGTGAATCAGCCATAAATCTGGGTACTTCCTATGTGGCCATCACTGCCATACTGAGGTGATGGAGAATAAGGGGGGAGGCAGGCATGCAGTCGTGTGATGCTATATCGGTAGAAGGAGCTGTTCGGGAATGTGTGTGTTGGGGGGGTGCAGGGGTGGGATGGGTAACATATAATCCAGACTGAGGTGAGGTGAAGCTCAGTAAGGCTTCCTGGAGGAGGAGGCATCTGAGCTGCATCTGTAGGGAGTATGGCAGAGCGTTGAGGAAAAAAACAGTGTGTGCCCCACCACAAATGCCTTCGGACCCCTAGCCCTCAGCAGAGTCCCTGGCATCCACAGGCTCAGTACACTTTATGACCAAAGGAATGAAGGGGCCAAGTAGAGCATTAGGCGTTTCCAACAGATCCCACTTTGGGAGTTTATAGAGCATGGTTATATCGTAATGATTTGGTTACATGTGAGAGCATGTGAGAGATTAGAGTCTCTGTTGTAGTAAAATGACATAAAATACCAGAAAGAGTTGGGGTGCCTGGGTGGCTCAGCGGGTTAAGCCTCTGACTTCGGCTCAGGTCATGATCTCAGGGTCCTGGGATCGAGCCCTGCATCGGGCTCTCTGCTCGGCGATGAGCCTGCTTCCTCCTCTTCTCTGCCTGCCTGTCTGCCTACTTGTGATCTCTCTCTGTCAAATAAATAAAATCTTTAAGGAAAAAAAAACAAAACAAAACCAGAAAGAGCAAATGGCAGAGACACAGAATGATTGGAACCACTTGTGGGTTTCTTTTGACATTTAACTGATGAGCTGGATCAGAGGACAGGTATACTTTATACGCATGTCCCACAGGTGACTGACTTGGTGACCCAATCTTCAAATGAACTGCTATCTAGATAGCTATGTCCAGAAAATCAATAGGAAGAGGGCAGGCTCTCCATCTGAGAAGAATGGTGATAAGCGTCAGGTTCTCCAGGAGATCCTGCAAGAGAAGAGCCTCACTGTCTCTTTGGCTCTTTCTCACGGCGTTGGAAAAGTATAGATTGCCTCCCTTTACTAGTACCCTTGAGAAGGACCAAGGGAGCCACTTGCTGAATGAGTGAAAGGCTAGGCCATTAGGATGTCTTAGGCAGCACGCTCCACATTGTGGGTCAAAGGCAGTGAGAACTGAAGGTGACCTTGTAGGAAAGCCCCATTTTAGAGATGAGTAAACTGAGCCCTGAGAGGCTAAGACACATAGCGCTTTGTCATAATTCCGACTCTTCTGGATCGCCTAGTTAGATGCTTTTCTCCTTGTACCACCATTTCCCAGCATTACCACAAACGCTAGATCTTTGTTTTTTCTTTGTTTGTTGTTTTGTTTTTTGTTTTTTGTTTTTAGTTTTTCTGGGACAAGGATTCTGCAGCCGGATTCCATTGGGAGACGCTGATTACTTTAAGGCTTCTTCCCACGAAAGGCTTTGAGAGATCTCGCAATACAAGAGCTTGCTTATCTTTATTCAGTCCAGCACTTCCCATATATATTTGCCAACAGAACACTTACTTTTTTCAAGAAGTACTTATTAATAGCTAATAGAAATTTTATTATGTATAACACTCTGTAAGAGGCACTTCTCTATGCCATGCTACCTGCTTACTCCCAAAGCTTTCCAGGGATTTCTGGAGGCAATCTGAAAGGGAGAGGGTGCCATTGGGGCCCTCCATGTTCCCCATGTTTGTCAAAAATAAGCTACAATATGATAATGTTAACAATATAACAATAAGATGATGTTATATGTCAATTATATCTCAGTTTTAAAAAGCAGAAGCAAAAGAGGAATAGATAATAAACAAATAAGCAAAACTTAATGAGGTGTGTCTGGAAATGGAATGCTATAAACCACATCGAAGGTCAGATGTGAGAAGTTTTTCTTGATATTTCCTCCCTCCTTCCCCCTCTCTTTTTCTTCTTTCTCTTCCTTCCTCTCTCTCCTTCTTCCTCTCTCCCCTTCTTTCTTTTTCTTTCTTTCTTTCTTTCTTTCTCTTTCTTTCTTTCTTTCTTTCTTTCTTTCTTTCTTTCTTTCTCTCTCTTTCTTTTCCTTTCTTTCTCTCTCTCTCTTTCTTTCTTCCTCTCTTTTTTTCTTCCTTTTTTCCTTTCCTCCTTTCCTCCTTCCCTTCTCTTCTCTTCCCTCCCCTCCCCTCCCCTCCTTTCTCCTTTCCTTTCCTCTTTCTCTTTCCCTCCCTCTCCTCCTCTCTAAGATTTGCACAAGTTTCAGAAGTACAGATACTACATTTTAGAAAAAGGAGAAGGCAAGTTGTCCAGGCGAGATTCCCAAATAGCACAGCACCCAAATGTACAGCACCAGCAACCCCTTACTGTGGCCAGCAGAGTCGCCTTCATGTGCTTCATTCAGCTTTTGCAGAACCAGTAACTAGTGACTGATTATGAGAAGTGTGAAGGCTTTCAGGTCCTTTTTGCTCCTTTGATGCATGTGTCAATCCATTCTCACTGAATTCGCAGAACGTGTATACGCAGCATTGGTCCTCTATCCCACAGATGGGCGGGCTGCCTATGGGGTGTGACTCGAAGGTAAAGAAACAGTGCTTTGGATTGAAAAATGCCTTCTGTCACATGTGGAAATCTAAGGGAGAACACAAATGGCCCATAAACATATGACAGTCTCACTCATAATAATGTAAACTCAAACCACACTGAGAAACTATTTCTCATTCATAAGACTAACAAAAACTCAGTTGTTTGACATCAGGCTGGGCTGCAAAGCTGGGAGGGAAACAAGCACTTTTGTACATCTCTAAAATGCAAAGTGGCATAGCCCTTAAGGAGGACGATCTGGAAATAATTAACAGAATTAGAGATGCGTTTGTCCTTTGACCCTGCAACCTCATTTCTGGGACTCTGTCCTATAAAAACATCTGCACAAGAATGAAATGACTTATGTATAATGTTTTTCAATTGGGTGTTGTCTTCCATTGTTTGACCACTTACTGTGTATCGGGTCAGTAAAATGATATGCTTATTAAATGTCCAAGTCCCTTTCCTTTCTCTGAGTCAGAGGGTCTGGGGCCATGAGCAAGTAGCTCCTATGAGGATCCCTTCCTCCCTTTCGAAGGGCTTTACCTGTGTTGAAGGATGTACAGCTTACAAGGTGGAACTGTATCATTTCCCGCCATCAGGGACTGACTCGGGAAATGAAAATGGGACAAAAACTTCCAAAGAGCTGAGTGGGAGGGGACTTGGGCAGAGGAAGTAGAAAGGTGTTTGGGCAGTATTAAGGGAGAAGGGTGGATTATAGGATGCCCCAAGTATACTAGAGTTGGGGATTCTTCTCGCAGTTCTCAGCTCCAGAGAGACAATGTTTTGTACTCATAATATTGGGCTGTTGGACTCCATGTGTTAGCGATGTTATAGTGGGGACATGAGAGAAGGGAGGTTTGGGTGGAAATTGTTGAATAATGGTTTAGGGCCATTTTTCTTAATGAAAAACCAGCAGTCCTCGGAGAGCCTGTGAGGAACAGGGAGGAGCACAGATACAGCCAAGTTTTCATGGTGGACGGGGACGGGCCACAAGGGGCCACAAGGAAGGGCTCTAGGAGGAGGACTGCTTTCTTCGCTTCATCTTTTTTTTTTTTCAACTGTCAAGAGGTGGCAAAAAAAAAAAAAAAAAAAAAAGAGGTGGCCTCCAAGGAGACTCAGAGACTTAGCCATATGACAGCCAGCACATATTTGAGGAAAGGAAGATTTGAGCAGGCAGAAGAAGTTTTCCTGAAAAAAAGTTCTCGTCAAAAATTTTTTTTATCTAGCTCCGAATGAGATTTACCTCCTCTCCCCCCAAATAACTTTGTAATTGATGATAGAAAGTTGTTGATGAATCAGGAGTAAGTCAGAAGTTGAACACAAAAGCATGGCTATGAAGTCACCCCTTTCAGAAGTCAAAGATAAGAACATTAAAAATAAGGTGGGGTGTGGACTTTTCGTAAATGAGCTTTATACCCTGCTAGCTTTCAATGCCCTCCCTGGTTTTTCTTAGATACTACCAGATAAGCTACAAAGGCTCGGAAGAGTCTTACTTGTATAGACGTGACTGGAAAGCAGGGACTAGCCCACCTGGATCCAACAGAAAAACATCCGTGTCTATTTTTAATGATTTAGCACCCTGGTGTTAATTTAAAGCAATACTCCTCTTCTTAAGTCAGTCAAGTTGTATGAAAAAATTAATTTTTTTCTGACTAAAATATGGCCGTATCAGTAAGGTCACGTAAGTCATTCTTTGCCCGTAGCCAAAGTTGCATCCAGATTTTGAGAGAGCGAAGCTGTGTGTTATAGTCTTCATAATGTCTAGGATATTAGATTCCACTGCCATTTGTGATAATGAATTCTGATGACTTGCAGGCTTCTTTGAATTCCCAAAGGTTATGGAAAGAGAACTTACAGCTCTTGGGTAACGAGGAGTGATGTCCCCTCCCCAGTGGAAGGAACAACATGGGAACACATATGGTAGCTATTTGAGATATTCATTGGAATCTAATGTCCACAATAAACATAATAGATTATTCTTAGCTCTGGAAAATATTATTTCAGAGATAATAATATTAATTTTCTGGGCTAAGTTTAGCTCCTGCTACTTTAATTCTCTAATTGAGGATGTTCTTTTTTTTTTTTTTTTAAATTTTATTTATTTATTTATTTGAGAGAGAGAGAGCATGTGAGAGGGGAGAGGTCAGAGGAGAAGCAGACTCCCCACCAAGAAGCAGGGAGCCCGATGTGGGACTTGATCCTGTGACTCCAGGATCATGACCTGAGCTAAAGACGGTTGCCCAACCAACTGAGCCACCCAGGTGCCCCTCTAATTGAGGATGTTCTTAAATTGAGTTGTTCACAGGATACCTTGGCTCCAAACCCTAATACAACTGTATGTTTCTCCTCTGAATTCCAGTGAGTAAATTAAAAAAAAAAAAAAAAAAGCAAACTAAGCACACAAAAACCACTTATCTGATTTATTTCTGAAGGAATAACTTGTCACAGGTGCTAGGTATAATTAGGTAGATTGATAGAAGCAATGCCCATTTAAAAAAACCTTTCCATTTTCCTTATATTCGCTTTTTGCTTCTTTTGGCTAAGAGTTGAATTCTTTATAAATGCACGTCTATGTATTTTGCATAGTCCGAGAGATCTTTGAAAACCCCTTAATTTGTATTTGTTGTCCATTGCCTTTGGATCATAGGGGATCATTTGGATAATCTGCACAACCTCAAATAGTCAGGTGAGCTAACTCATTCACTGTAATACCTGGAGTTCTTCACTGTCTCCATCAAATCCCCTCGCCCTGTCTTCAATTTAATGAGAAGGGAGCAGATCGTAGCATATGTAGAGAGTTGTTGGGGAGTGTTTGGTCTGTCCTCAGTGAAAATGGGACTAAAATATAGGTTTTCTGGCTCTTTGATGAATGCAGGGGGCAGTAGGCTGATCTCCTCAGCTCTAACGCGTTGCTGAGAACAGACACTAGAGTGGAGGGAGGTTAGGGCACTGAGCCACCTCAGAACGTAAGTCCTGGGCAGCCAGGAAACCACGTGGAAGGGGATGTGTTGTGTTGGATCCTCTGTGGCTGGTGCATTCTTCCCTCCTTTAGGACTTCCCATTACAAACCCTGTCTTCATATAGTTTGGATGAAACCCATATCCTCAGAGTTTGGAGGATATGGAGGATAGTCTACTCTATGCAGAAACATAGTTCCGACTCTGTCTCTGCCTTCGAAAGTGGGTAAGACATGGCCCCTGACATAAATAGTGAACATACAGATATTATAGAATATGATGCAAAGTACAGTGGGCGGTTTCATTCTCAGAGAAAATCCAGTAATAATGCTTTCCCTGAGATTGTCTAAATTTTCTTCGTGTATTCAGTATTACTCGGAAGGTGATTTAATCTTGTGCAATACAGGCAATGGAATAAGGATGTGGCTGTGAGGTTGGGGTTGAACTCCGTTTGCTTTCACCCCTGTCACGTAATAGCCCTTGGCCCTGGGACGGGTCACATCCCTCTTGAAGTCTCAATTTCATCAACTATAAATTGGCAACCGTAATAATATCTTCTTTACAGGAATATTTTGAGGATTAGAGATCATTTATAGAAATGAGCCTACCAGAGGGTCTGGCTCATTACAGATATGCAGAAAATGGTAGTTTATATACTCGTTACCCAAAGATTAGTTCTTGTGCCTTTATAATTTATAACATCTTTTAATTCTGTACAAGAGATATATTAAGCTTAAAATAATAATACACAGATAAAATGAATGCCAAATTACTGACCTTTTTCTTTCAGTAGATGCGTGAGTGTTGGAGCAAATACAGCTTCTGTTTTAAAACGTTAGATTTCATTTTAAAAATGCTAGTTCAAATTACTTATGAATTTGAATGTGCCTTTTTAGACCGCGTGCATGTATACACACAAAGGACATATTTAATGTGAGCCATTGTTTTATTTCTCTTTTTTAATCTTTATTATTAGTGATGTGGTTGATGTAAAGGTGAAAATACATGGGCTTTTGAAGCAGAGAAATCTTGGTTTAAACATCAGGTTAAACACATATCTCTGTTGGCTTTCACATTTGATTATTCAAAGCCTGTTTGCAAATATGTAAAATGGGCATAATAATAAATTGTTTTGCTCTTAGGAATAAAGAGGGTGATCTATGAAAGCACCTGGGAGCCTTCCTTATAGAAGATACTTAGTAACTTCTATTTCACTAAATGTATATAACTGGTGAGGGGAGGTGCAAAAATCTCTTCACTAACAACTCCCTAGGTGGGATTAACTGGCCTAAAAAAGGACAAAACTTCCTAATTGTGTATTATTTCCTTTGAATATCTTCTCCTACTAACTCTTGAATCTTCCCTTGTCTCTAACAGGAAGTGTGTGTTCTTCTCTCAGATTTCATTGCTGATTGTGTTTTCCTTTTAAACGAGGCTACTGTGCTTGACTGAAATCACAGACACCATAGGCAATGAATTGATGCATTTATTTAATGATGTCTTTTAAAATTAAGACCGTAACAGCCAAAAAGATAAGTAAGTGGGGACTAAGTAAAGATCTCTCTTCTGGCCAGTAAAGTTCGACCTCTTTTTCAGGGGTCGTAAGTTAATGCAAAGCACAACATTTTGAAAGTATTTAGTGTCCTTTATTTAGAAATCATTAGTACAGAGTTTCATTAAAGCTAGTAGAAGTTATACCCAGCTAAAAGTAAATCTTGGTATCACTGACAGAAAATTATGTTTTCTCACTGAAGGTTCAGAGCTCTGTGATGTAGGTGTTACACACATTTACAGATAAGGAAACTAAGGATCAGAGAGATTAGATAAGTAACTTCTTTGATGTCACATATATAGCAACAGGTGAAACTAGACCTTGAACTCAAGTTGTCTGGCTCAAAACCATGGGTTCTCCCCATTGTTCCATGCTGACTTCTTTGATAGTACGTGTAAAGGGCCTGTGGTGGGAGAAAGCATGGCATAGGATATTCTCAAAATGATTTCTGCCTTTCATGCGCTTGAATTTCTAGGTTAGAAGTATGAGGTGTGGCATTCTTTACTCTAAGAAGTGTTACGGTAACGCTGGTTTACTATTTATTGCAACTTCAACGCCCAGTCACATCATTCTTAAATGATCTCATTCTAGCCTAAGAAAAATAACACACAAGTTTCCCTTGAAGGACTGAGATACTATGTCTCTCCTTACTATTGATTTACTGCATGTTTCTTATATGCTTTATACCGTGCTAAGGGTTTCACATTTTATGCTTTACGCACTCTAGGATGTGTCTACCATACACCTAAAGATTAGGAAATAGGTATCTCAAATTTAACCCTTCTGAACCCATTACACTCCTTTCCTTCCCCACACCCGCTCCTCTCTCTGGGTTCCTGATTTCATCAAACATGATTACCATTTACCTAGTTCTTCCAAGCAGAAACCCAGCAGTCATCCCTGATTCTTTTCATCAGTAAATTGGTTAGCACCTCTGGCATAAAAAAAATGTGCTACCTATCCATCTCTCATCTCCTCCACAGCTTGTCCAAGACACATCGTCTCTCTCCAGTCTCTCCAGTTCTTTCCTTGCCCGTGATCCATTCTCCTCTGTTAGCTCCACAGTGAACTCTTGCACAGCAGCTGGGATGATCCTTTAAAGTCCAAGCCAGACCTTACCATTCTCCTGCTTAAAAACCTTCAATGTGTTTCTATTACACTTACAAAAAAAAAAAAAAAAAAAGCCAGACATGGCCCAGATACTACATGATACCACATATATGAGGAATCCAAAGTAGTCAGATTCCTAGAAGCAGAAAGCAGAATGTGGTTGCCAGAGAGAGGAGGGAGGGGGAATAGGAGACGTATTAGTAAAAGGGTACTAAGTTTCAGTTTTGCAACATGAATTAAGTCCTGGGTATCTACTGCACAGCATGGTGCTTATAGTTAACAATAGTGGTTTGTCTACTTAAAGATTTGCTAAGAGGGTAGATCTTATGTTAAGTGTTCTTATCACACACGCATAAAAATCCATAACCATTGGCTACAGGCCCCATGTGATCTAGCTCTAATCTCATCCTCCCTTATGCCTCTTGGCTACACTGGCCTTCTTGATGTACCAACCACCTGACACTGATTTCTGCCCCAGGACCTTTGCACTTACTATTCTCTCTGGTAAGTTCTTTCCTAGATAGCGTGATGTCTTTCGTTTTATGCGGTGCTCTGCTCATGTATCAGAGGCTTTCACTACCCTTTGTGTTTAGGATGACACCTTCACCATCACCCATTTTCTGTCCCCACTACCCTGCTTTATTTTTATTTATTGTATTGATATTCTTTTATGTATGTAATTATTTAACTGCTTTTTAAATCTTCCTCTGGAATGTTTGTTTTATGGGATGAGAGCATCATTCTTGTTCACTGTGTATGCACTCTGTATGTAACAGTTTTGTGTGCAAAATAGGCACTCAAAGCATCATTGTTGAATGAATGAATCAATGAATGAGTCTTACAGAGGGTAAGTTAGTTGCCACATTTCAAATAGCCAGTAAGTAGCAGAGACAGAAGGTGAACCTAGGCACCGAAAAGGACCCAAAATCTATCTAAAATGCTATCTATTATCCTGATGTGAAAGGTGTTCTGGGTGTAGGCTATCCCTTGATGTGTATACCAAAGGAGACGTGGGAAATAAAAAATGAACTACGTGTTTTTCTACCTTTTAACGTGTCTGTATGCAGGCTGAGTCCTCAGGAGAGTAAAAGTCAGTCTGAAACTCAGTAGAGCACACATGCTGGCTGAAAATATGCTTGGATTATTGCTCAATTTAAAATTACTCCAAACTTGAAAGATCATTGAGCTCCAAGATTTTTTTTTTTTTTTTTTTTTTTGTCCTTCCCTTAGTTTATTCTCTGTAAATTTTGGTGCCTTTAGACAGGATGCAGACAAAACAACTTAGCCATACAGGTCATTCTTCTCTGTTTGGCACTCGGACTTTTTTCCCTCTCTGCCTTCCTGTGTGCTGCATTCCATCTTTGGGACTGCACTTGAAAGGCCAGACTTGGAAATTCCGTCATAGCATGAGTTCTGGTGGAAGAGAATAAAACATTGACTCAAGCTTCGCTCTCTTTCCCAGAAAGGGTCACACTAACTGATGGCAGGCTGCGACCCTGGAGGTATGAGGCTGTGACCGCAAAGCAGGGCTTGTCCCAATACTGAGTGCTGGGCCCCACTCCCGGAGATTCAAATTCATGGGGGGAGGAGAAGAGCCCTGGAATTTCTATTTCTAACAAGTTCCCGGTGAGGGTGATGCTGATCCACTTGAACCCAAGGTACGGTGCGTTTTCTCATGATGTGGCAGGAAACGGCCCATCCCAGCTCTAGCAAAAGAACAACTAGGGGAAAGGGAAGGCTTAGCTCTCTTGTCACTCACTCCGTCAATCACTCACTGTGTACAGGGGAACGACAGTGACAGTGACCCCACAAACAGAGGTGTATAGCCAGGCTTCCTGAGAAACAACGTGATTCAGAGTCTTAAGCCAGCTGTTATTAGTTCTAGAGATTATAGTTGAGAGCCTACAAAAAAATTAGAGGTTCTTAAAATGTAAATTTGCTTCCTAGTCATTGTAAAGCATATCGGTTCAGAGTTAGGGAGACTCAGACCCAAATTTGTTTCTCTTCTTTCTTTTATTCATAGGCTAAGAACTCTGGGAATAAATCAGAATTGAAGGGTATCGTTTTTCTTGTTCTTAACTGTATGGATTTTTTTTTTTTTTTCTCTCTGATGTTCTCCTTGGGCTTGGAATAATCTTCTGACTGCTTTCCTGCATAATTAAGATATAAACTCCAATTTCCTTTGCAGGAAAATGGAAATATAATTTATGAGGCACCCCCAACATTTTTAAAGCATGTTTATTTTTTAAAATGTGGTTATTGGAGCAAGGGTGTAGTGATTCCTTTTAAGGCATGTGGTAGGAGGTAGGGATCTGGGAAGAGTAGCAGGACCTGAGTGAAAGCTTTTTGCCGTGCTGGCACTGGAAACAAGGGAGGTGAAGTGTTAAAATATCTAAACATCTAAATATCTAACGTTCGCTGTCATCATGAAACATGAAACATGAGCACCCGCCACACACCGAAGACAATGTCTGGACTTGGGAGGAGCAAACGATATTGGAAAAGCGCTGCCTTCCAAACTTAGACTACTCTAGTTGAACCAGTTATAAAGGGTGAAAATCCATGGCTTATGACATCTTGCCCCTTTTTGAAAACAGACAAACAAAACACAGAACATGATTCTTAGAGCCCTTGATAGTTTGCCCATCCTGACCTGGGCTGGTTGGTTTGGTGTGGGTGTCAGGGCGAGAGAGATGGGATGTCTCCATAGATATATGCCCTGGGATCTCACAGACTCATTACTGGGTGTGATACTTGGTTTTGAGTGTCAGGTTCAAGAATTCTTGGCATCAGTCTGGGAATCTAGGTCCTGTTAGGTACAGGACCTACGCCCAATTCTGAATAAGAGTTTCCTGGCAGGCCCAACCACAAGATTTTAGATTTGTGTACATTGGGCTAGATTGGCCAAAACTGAAGCTACTGGGAGACCTGAAGTTTGGAGATTTCTTTATCCTCACAACGTTTAAATATTGCTTCATAAGATTGCTTACTCTCAACAGATGCTTTTCTGAGTGCATTTCTCCCAGATGTTTTCCTCTCTTAATAGTTTACATTAAAACGAATAGCGGATCTGGGTGTCCCACTCAAAGACGGACTTTCTTAGAGCCAGAACCACTGTGGCATGTTTGCAGTGCACACCTGGAGTGACCTGGTGTCTTGTTCCTTTGCTTTTGTGTCCTTGAGGGGCAGGAGAGGGTTAGATAGAAACCACTCGAAATTTGCACCGAGTCCCTCCCCTTAATGCATCTTACCAACCTCTTGTTGAGGACCTCTTCAGGGACACATATCACCCAGGTATAAATCCAACCTACCTGTGTTGGTAGAGACTCAGACTTTGACACCATAAAAGAATATTGCAAAAAGTTCCAAACATCCTGTGCAGTCAGCAGAGCTGATCTGAGTGGGTTAATACGTGTTAAGTGAAGAGGGGTGCCTGGCCGCTACTGAGTGCTGTATACAGATTAAGTAAGTAGTTGTGCTGGTGAGAATCTCAAGTGACCTCGGGAGGGATGAATCCAGAATTTCCTAAAGTGGCGCTTAAAACTTGAGTTTTCAGTTCATGGGTAATGTTCATAGGCACGTTCCCAGGTGTTGGACAAGAAAAGCTGAGGCAGGAGGAAGTCAGCCTATGGCCAGACTGAGGAAATGCATAAACAGAATTGGGAAGGTTAACTTGCAGGTGAACTCTTCAGAGGGTTGACTAGATGTTGCTCTGACTTCTTTTGTACATTGGGCTAGGTGTTTCCCAGGTTTTAATTCAATCATCTATCTTTTGCCTTCCCTTTTTTGTATAGAACATTTCACAGAGGGATGAGAAATCTGAGGTAGCCCAGTATCCTCTTGTCACTCAGAGTTGAAATAGGGTCCTGAAAACTTAAGTCCTAAAAGCTCATGCTTACGCAGAAATTTCAGGATACAACTGGAAATATCTGTACAGTCTCTTACTGTATGTGGTGAGGACCTCTTCAGGGACACATATCACCCAGGTATAAATCCAAACATGGTTAGTACATTTAGCACGGTGTCAAGGATCCGGAATACTGTTTGCATTTTCAGCAACCAGTCTTTTTGGTAACCCCCGAAATTCTCTGGCTCTGCACCACGTCAGACACAAAGCGTTAGCAGATGATAATATTCACTGAAGTTTATTCTGTGAGAATTTAGAATCACCGAGTACAACTGTAATAGTGTATATTCCAGTTATTAGTCAGAAAGTGCCACTATTTAAGTAAGTTCCCCAACTTGTAACCATAAACTGTATAATAACATGTTGACACCCCCACCAAGAGAAATAGAAAAAGCAAATTTTAACATTTTTCATTTAAATTTTCCAGAAACTTTGTTCCTAACTAGCCATTCTTCCATCTCTCTTCCCACTCACATTCTAATACTCTTTTTTTCAATATCAGAATATATGCTACCATCTACCAAATCCCACTATATCTATATCCACAAAAACAAAATGTCTTTATCCCAGTGAAAATTATAATTAAAAAAATTAAAAACATGACTTACATACATAAAATGAATATGTGTCAAAAAAATTCATTCAACTCATTTATTGCTTGGGGATCTAGTAAGATGGCAAGATCATTTTAAAGAGCTGAGGATGTGCAGTTCATTTAATAAATGTTAGAGTAAGATTGCTGTGTTAGATATAGAAGTGGTCAATATATACCTTATAGGGCAATAAATTGCAAGCTTTGGGGTTATCTTTTCTACTAGACAAAAATTATTTGTATCTCTACCAGACAGAATTTTCCAGGGTAATATGAAACTTCACTAAGTCTTGTACCTTTCACCAAAATAAACAGAATGAGTCAACAAAATGCACTTTCCCTAAATAATTTGATAACCCTTGATTAGGTGTCTGCCCTCATATGCTACTGAAAGGACATGCTACCCAATTTTGCCTTTCTCTCGCTCTCTTGTTTAAAGATTTAGTTATTTATTTGAAAGAGAGAGCGAGCATGTGCACTCACGAGCTGGGGGAGGGGCAGAGGGCAGAGGGCAAAGGGGTTAGAGATTCCCAAGCAGACTCTATGCTGAGAACAAAGCCCTGATGTAGGTCTTGATGGGGCTACCCTGAGAACTTGACCTGAGCTGAAACCAAGAGTTGGACACTTAACCGACTGAGACACCCAGGCGCCCCCCACATTTGCCTTCTTCAAGGTTATAAATATTTTTCCTTAATATCATAAGCGGTGTCCATGCTCTAGGCAGATAGGGTATATAATTTTAGAAGGATTCACTTACAGGCAAATCTACTTCAAGGCTAAGAATTGTGTTCTTCCTTGGTGGTCCTTGCAGTGGGATTTGACCTATGATCACTATTGCCCTATGGATGTCAGAAATGGGAGTCATGCATAAAACCAACATTAGTACTAATGCTCTTAAAAATAACCATATAGTTTAGAAGAATACATTCACATACACTTGTATAATCTTAAAAACAATTTTAAGAAGTGGGTGATATTAATTGTATTTTATACATAAAAAAGAGAAACTCAGAGAAATGAAGGAACTTACCCAAAAACATAGTGTTAATACGTGGCGAAGCCTAGGGCTAGAATTTAGATCCAGAAGCCTGATATTTTAACTGTGTGTTGGTATTTTCTGGAATCTCAGAAGACCTCAAAGACGCAATAGTTGGATTTGTTTTCTGTTTTGAAAACACTAAAACATTTTTGTCGCTTTTAGCAGAGAAAACATCCTTAATTCATAGAGGGTAAGTTAAAGAAGGACCTTGCAAAATCAGCAAAGTCATAGAAGGAACGCTCCTTCATTTTATAAAGTAACCTGCAAAAATGCCCTGAGCTTCCATCTCAGTTACTTGATTTGGACTCCAGAATAATCTAAATGAGTGGTATTGTGATTCTAATTAGCAGGATAGTCAAGGCCAGATAAGAAGGCTACTGTTACCCCTACCATGCTTGCTTATCCTATTTATGTATCCATCCAAATTTGAGACATGCTTTTGAAAATCAAACTAACCCCAGGGACGAGGGCTTGCTGGTGCTCTTTGAGGTCCTTCCAGAAGATGAATTTAACCTGTTTCAGAGAACCGATGAATTGCTGACCTCACTTTTCTGCATATGAAAACATAGGCACAAAGGACCAGCAAGCACACAAAGCAAAACTAGTACTACACCAGGCAAGGAAACAGGCCAGGTTGCTCCCTCCCCTCGGTACTACTCCATCCCTTTCTTCTCCATACCACTCCACCCCTTCCTCCTCTTGGGTTTCAGCCCCTGCAAGCTCCTTCTCCCATATGAATCCCATAAAACATTTCATAGTAGGATTGAAATGGCTGGTATAGCTCAAAAGGTAAACTTTCTCAAGGTAATTTGTCTTTGTGCAAGGATTGAAGACTTAACCAAAAAGAACAAAGACTAAAGCATAACTTTCCATTGTGTTTTGGGAAGAGAGAGGGCAGCTTGCCCTCTCTTTGTCTCTGAAATAACTGCTTTAGACTTCTTCCTACCCTCAAGACCCATAAGGCTGATTAGCATGATGAATTTGCATTTTCCCTACTCCCACACGGAGCTGGCAATTTAGCAAGAAATGAATGAGCCCAGGCCAGACTTAGGAATTAAATTCAGGAAACCTTGAACACTGTGGGGCCCTTCTGCTGGGCAGAGGATTGCAGAGCAAAAATCTTAAACCCGGGATTCTCAAGAAGGGGATGGGGAGCCTGTGTTTGATACACACAGTGTCTCAACTCCTCTTTTGACCAATTTGCTCAAGTGACCCCCAGAAAGAGGACATTTGAAATAGGGTATTTTGAAATGGGCATGTTCTTCATGGATGTTAAAAGTATATGTTGGTCAGAATCGCAGACCACCATTTTTAATATGCAAAGAGTGCCTAGTTTATCTTGACTAAAAAACAGATTGCCCAAAAGTTACCAGGGGTACAGGCCACAATGAACAATGGGATGTTCTATTCTCTGCATATGAACATTTTTGTTCTGCCTCACTATAGGTTAAAAACTCTGAAAAGTCATGAAGTAATTAAATATATTTCTCTCTATCGACGAGCATTTTCAGCTGAATTTGTGAAGGTATACACAATAGGTATTCAACAGGGTTCATTGTATATTGATAATTTTCTGCATCATGATATTTGTTCAAGATTTTTCTGATTACATAGTAGCATCTATCTATCTAGATATGTTTTAGAAATTGAAGTATTCCACAATACCCAACTCATACTTCATTATCCCAGTTCCTTGCTAATAATCAGGTACTTTCAAAATTTCCCTTTACGATGCGCTAAACATTCATTAGTTATATATAAAATGGCGAAATGGGATCATAGATTGCATTCTATTCTATAACCTACATTATTCACTTCATAGTACATTCTGGGCAGTTTTTCCTACATGTACATAATTGGTTTCAATTATTCTCTTTTCACAATCTGGTATTGTGAAAAGGGTAACATACATATTTCTAAAACAAAGTGTATATAAGATATAAGGAAGTGAGGGGCACCTGGGTGGCTCAGTGGGTTAAAGCCTCTGCCTTCGGCTCAGGTCATGATCTCAGGGTCCTGGGATCGAGCCCCGCGTCGGACTCTCTGCTCGGTGGGGGGCCTGCTTCCCCCTCTCTCTCTGCTTACTTGTGACCTCTCTTTCTCTCTGTCAAATAAATAAATAAATAAAATCTTTAAAAATAAATAAATAAAATAAAAGATATAAGGAAGTGAGTTTTGGCTCTGCCTAAGTTTAGAGAACCCCGGCCTGCTTTGTAACTGGATTGCTACAGCTTCTGAAAGAGACTCGAAGCATTGCTGTGGCTTCTACCCGAGTACAGTGTAACAAGAGAATGCATGTTACCTTTATGAAACCGCTGGCCATCTTTAAACAGGATACTGGCTCCCACATGAAGCATGACAGCCTTCGAGACAGCAGTTGCTGCTGGTAATGGCATCTTGGGAATGAGTGACCTATTATTTCCATGCTTACGAAGAACTAAACAAAGAAACGTGGAAGAAGATGCTGAAGGGAAATAGCTGCGTTTGCCCATTCATTGGTTTGGTTCTTGAAATTTGGACAGATTCCGTGTGTGTGTATGGGATCTGTGTTGTGGGGTAGCTAATTTTCTTTGCCTTAGGAATATTAGAAGAGTACATTACCTAAGGCCAACATTTTGCTTTCCAGGAAAGTTCGTTGTCTCTGGCCTAGATATAGTTCCATCAAGATCATGTATTAGTCATTTAAGTTTTAATCCCTGTTTTTCATTTCAGTTATTTTTGTATATATGTTTACTTATATTTATAACGTATAGCATATTGTTTGCAAATCTTTCGAAACACAGCTATGACTTCAAGCTGAGCTGGTATTTTATTGGATTCCTGTAGTGTATAGTGTACCTTTTTCAGCCCCTATTAGGAAATTTTAAAAAGAAAAAAGTCCAGTTACTGAAGACATTGACCTTTTAATTTCAAAGTAAGAGTCGTCACTAGTTTTTGTGATGGAAATTTGTTTTATTGTGACTTATTGATACAGACATGCTCACAGTCATTAATTTTGCTTCTCGGTAATATTCACATATATTTATTGAGTGCTTTCAGTAGGATCTGATGCCATGTGAGGAAGTCTACAGAACAGCAATGGAATCAAAGTCATGATTTGTGGGCCAGAAGTTTGACTTGGGTTGCATTCTGTTCCAAAGTAATCTTCGGTCATCAGGCTCAGTGTTCTCAGAATAGCTGGGGTTCGTTCATAGTGTCCAGTTTATAGAAAGCTGGCCTTGGGGCACCTGGGTGGCTCAGTCAGTTAAGCGTCAGACTCTTGATTCAGGTTAGGTCATGATCTCAGGGTCATGAGATTGAACCCCACGAGACAGGCTCTGTGCTGGGCATGGAGCCTGCTTAAGATCCCCTCCCTCTGTCTCACTCCACCCACCCCCCACCTCGAGTAAGTGCACATATGCGCTCTCTCTCTCTCTCTCTCAAACAAAACAAAACAAACAAACAAACTGGCCTTCACTCACACACACACACACACACACACACACACACACACACACACACACCCTATTGTTTGTTTGTTTTTAGAGGTTAGCAGGTGCCAAAGTTATTTTTATGTGTGTCAGGATTTGTCTTATGGGCAGAATGGCCCTATTTCTATTGTAAATCCATAAAATCCATAAATATTCCTGCCTTCTGGAAAAGTTACCAGATACTGACCCACTAAGATTATCCATTGGCTGAATTTTAACCTCATTGAAGAATGTGTGTGTGTGTGTGTGTGTGTGTGTGTGTGTGTGAGAGAGAGAGAGAGAGAGAGAAGTTGAGAGAGAGATTAGGAGAGAAGGTTAAGATAGAGCATAGCTTCTGAACTTCCATATTTTCTAGGTTTATATGAGCTGAGTGACACCATTCCTGTTACTTTATTTCTCTGTGCCTCGGACCTCTCCTTTACAGTTACGTCTCATAATAAAACATGATTTTGTGAACTAAATGACAGTAAAGCAGATCTAAGTTTGATGATTTAGGATTATTGAATGAGAGATAGAACTGATAGGTGAAAAGGAATCAAGGAATTTCATGTTAATATGTACTTTGGAGAACTTACAGTAATGAGAAGAGGCAGACTTCCTGCAGTCATCAGGATGGTATATTTCTCCACAAATAGGAAGGAGAATGTCATATATTCCTAAAGGCATAAATAAGAATATAGGAATAGAACTAACAAGAAAAATAAACTGAATGGAAACCAAGGGGGAAAAATCTAAGAGACGATGGGAAAAGTATGTAGAGAAAGAGAAAAATAAAAGATTAATCCAAACCAAATATTATCCCTGCGTGTCTGCTCTTTGGATCTACTAACTGGGTGCATTACTGAGGATGGGCTGGGTGGAGATGAGTAGTTTGTTGTTTTTCTTGCCTTTTTACCTCTTGATAGGCTCTCTATTGAATCAGGTACTTTCTTAAAGCTTAGAGAATTCAGGGTCATAAGGCAAGAAAGTAAAAGTATTCTGCATGAATCAGCTGCTCAGAGCAGCATTCCAATATTTACAAAACAATATCACTCTTTATGATGATACATCCTTTCCTGGAAAGGCATTCCTAACAAACTATTGCAATTCAGGTATAAATCTCAAAATACCATTCTGAGACAGTGAATTTATTTCCTCCCCTCCCCCCCATTTTCAAAGTAAAAAGAAAAGAAAATTTATTTTACGTTTTTAAAGATAAACAGTAGCTGAAAAATATACCCGGTACATTAATTAACTAGTTAACACAATTACCATGTTTCTGTGTAAGCAGACATTTGCCTTGTTTCCAGCTTTCTTGAGACAAATTGGTTGGCTTTTGTGCATTGCAAAAATGTTCCTGTTTTCCTAGGCATAAGGTCACTATTTACTGAATACCTATTTGGTACACTGTCTTGGTGTATCATATTGGATGCTCACTACCCCCTATGAAGTAAGCACTATTATCCCCATTTTCCAGATAAGGACATTGAGACTCAAGGAGTTAACTTATCCAGGGTCAAGCAGAAAGATGCAGAGCCGAGATTCTCTAAACTCTGGTCTCAGACACCAAAGTCTGTGATTTTTCCATGAATTTAATATTTTCTTTTTTCTTTTCTTTTCTTTTCTTTTTTTTTTTTTGTTTAAAAAGGAAACAGGAATAAAAATACTCAGGTGTCCTAAAATGGAACATGCTGGCAGGGCACAGAGGTTTGTGCCTCTTTTGGTGGTGAACCAAAGTGAACCTAGCAACCCGTATCTATGATAGCATCTCCAGAAATGGAGCCTAGACCAGGAGCTGGAGGAGTCCCAGTGGAAAGGGCCAGTTTAAATAACCTCCCTAAGGGATGTGAAGTTATTTTTCAGAGAAGAGAAGTTTGGTTAAACAAGATTTATCTGGAACTCTGGGGAGCCCTCTGAACTAATTTAGACCTTCCAGGGGTACTCAGAACGGACTGTCTATAGTATGGGGCCTTCTGAGCTTTCTTAGGGAACATCGTTATAAACTGCAGGCAGAGTGGCCTCTGCAAGACCTTTGCTGTCTTGGTTACGTCTTTATTGGTGCATTAATCTGTTTAGTCATTTGAGTGACTAAAGAAAGAAAGCTGGGATGCCTGGGTGGCTCAATTGGTTAAGCGGCTGCCTTTAGCTCAGGTCGTGATCCCAGGGTCCTGGGATCAAGTCCCGCATCAGGCTCCTTGATCGGCGGGGAGCCTGCTTCTCCCTCTGCCTCTGCCTGCCATTCTGCCTGCTTGTGCTCTCTCTGTCTCTCTGACAAATAAATAAATAAAATCTTTAAAAAAAAAAGGGAAAGAAAGCTATGCTCATCATATTTCTTAAAAGAAGTTAGTTTACTGTCATTTCTCTCTTATTTTCCTATTTATAGACAACATTCTTTGCAGATTTAACCCTACAAAACAATGTAAATTTCACCACAGTTACAGAGCAACCATTTTTGCTTAATTAGAGGAAGTGTGTTTTTCACATGAAGCCATATTTGAATCTGAAAGAAATTAAATAAACAATAGATGTTAGTTCTTTGAGAGGTTATTTATGCTTTGATATTTTAGGAAATTAGAAAAATTTATGAACCTGTTGCTAACTTTCTGAGCATACAGCTATGTATTTTGTCTCGACAACTTAAATTTCTAAGAGAGTAGGAATGAAAGCCACCTGTAGGAAGATGAAAAAAAAAAAAAAATATATATATATATATATATATGAAATCCAACACCTGGCTGGCTCAGTCAGTAGGACATGCAACTCTTGATCTCAGGATTGTGAGTTCAAGCCCCACATTAGGGGTAAAGTTTACTTAAAAAAAAAAGACAACATATATATATACATACATATATATATGTATATATATATATAAAATCTATCATCTACCTATCTATATTTATCTTAACTGGAAACTCATTTGGGTTTCAGAATATGGGTGGTTACAAACCAGGAGCACTGGAGGTTGAGATCGATGACTTGATATAAATAAGGGTTTTGGCTCTTTGGCGATAGGAGGGATGAACAACTTTTACTGAGGCCCTGGTAGGGGTCAGGGGAGAAAAAGATAGTGGCAGGATGGCATGAAGTGTCCCACCCAACCCTAGCAGACCGAGGGTGAGTTTTAGGATCAGAATGAGTGAGAATGACTACAGGAAGGACAGTGTTCTTTGTCATTGGATTTAATTTAAATGTCCCAGACACAAATTAGATATCTTTTCCCTTTGCTATTATGGCGTTATCTGCCTGAAAATAGGACACATCATTTCATCAATGGTTTGAGAATTTTGTCATTATAACTCTCTGGTTCAGGTATTCATATTTATGGCTGAATAAAAATGTTTTAGGGGACATTTTAAGGGCATTCTTCTTAGAGTCTTCTTAGAGTGATTCTTGCCCTTAGAGGGCTTTTCTTCTTTCTCCAGAGTAGAATCACAGAGAGTGCTTTTGTTACTGGTACCAATAAAAAGCAGCTTTTAAGAATGTTAATGCATACTTTTTATTTATTACAAACTAAATTGTATCATAATTTTTTCATTTTTAGTATTATTTTAAAAATATGCCTGCAGAGGCACCTGGGTGACTTCAGTGGGTTAAAGCCTCTGCCTTCGGCTCAGGTCATGATCTCAGGGTCCTGGGATCGAGCCCCGCATCGGGCTCTCTGCTCGGCAGGGAGCCTGCTTCCCCCTCTCTCTCTGCCTGCCTCTCTGCCTACTTGTGATCTCTCTTTCTCTCTGTCAAATAAATAAATAAATAAATAAATAAATAAATAAATAAATCTTAAAAAAAAAAAAGCCCACTGACTGTAAAAAGTGTTGTCCTTCTCCAGATATGTGACCTTAAGCTATGCTATCTATATATAAAGCTGAAATGACAATACATACGATAGTACATTGTTGAGTGTGTTTGAATGGGCTAAAAGGCATGAAAGCCTCATACAATATTCAGTACATGGTAGTATTACTTTCCTCCATCCATAGCATCACACCGATCTGGAACTTGGGGTGGGGGTAGGGGATCAGATATAAGCTTTTCTGGGGGAAATGACTAATGTCCCTGAATCCCATTTTATTTGCTTCTGAAATAAAGTGGCTGGATAATCTCTTAGGCTCTGTTTAACTAACTCTAACATTCTGTGTCTCTATGTATATGTTGATGATGGCACAACAAAATGGGCTATCCATTAGTATGCAGATAGATATATTTATAATGTGATGATTACTGATCCAAGCTAATAGGGGACAACTGATTATATGCTGAAATAATAATAAGTTGTGGAAGCCCTAAAAATCAAAATTGGTATTTGTTTTGTTTGTTTTTTTTGTTCTTCCTTATACTATTGAGAAAATAAGGGTGATCAGAAAAATGTATTTTTTCCATTACAAAGCAGAATATACTCAAATGGGAGGCCTGGGTCTTGAGTAAAATAGACCCGAGAATCCCTATAACATTGATTGCCTCACCATTCTGACGAATGAAATTCTGGAATGAAAGAGACTTTTTATTGAGTGCAACAAGCATTTTTGTTAAGAGTTTTCTCCCTCACAATTTATCATCCTACTCAGCCAACCTTCAATCCAACTGGAAGTCCTAAAACTCTAACATAACACAGAAGCATTAAAAAAAAAAAAAAAAAAAAGCGAGGAAAGAAGACTGTGACTTTGTTTCAGCTTGTACAGTATTGTGTTGAAAAGTACATTCACGTGGCTAATTGGCTTTTTCTGTCTGTGAACAAACTTGGGCAGTCCCCGAGGACATCCCTTAAGTTTCTTATGCTCCACATTGCCATTTTGGTCAAAAGTATTCATGTAAAATATATTGCTTTGTTCATCTGATAACAGATAACCCTGGAAAAGCTAATCAATCTAACATAACTCAGGGAAATATCACAATGACTCAACTGGATGGTTAATTTTGGTAGTCTGGGATTGTAAACTCACTTCAGAAGATTTTTAAACAGGTTTGAAATTCCTTTCCCATAAGAAAGTCTGTATATATTTGACCTTTGGAGTTTGGCCAACTTTGTTCTTCTTTTTTCCAGCATTCTAGAGAATTATGTTCCTAACCCATTTTTGACTTACTGGTCTTTTTTTCCACCCTAACTCCACCACACAGTGCTGAAGCATAAAGTTAAAAGAAGAGTCCGAATAAGGAAGTTTAGGGAACAGTGGAATCCTTTTATTAGAATGGACTGGCTTGATAAAGGTATATAAGAAGGCACAGGGGAAACACCCTCCTTCCCCCTGATGCGTACTAGAGAGAGAGGATAATCACTTTGCTGTTTGAACTGAATTATGTGGTAAAGTGAAGGGTAAATCCAGAGTCAGGACTTGCAGTGCCAACGTTCAAAGCCACTTAATGAAAAACAGAAGCTCTTCGCCATCTCAAAAAGCATTTCCTAAGCAGCCAATTGCATCTGGTGCTGCAAAGAGAATTACATAGACCCAGCCCATGACCTTTACAAAGACATAAAAGGATTTAGAAATAAAATGCTTATAGTTTGCCAAGTCACCACAGAAATCCTTCAGTAAAGCTCTGTTTAGAAAAACCATCATAAAGGAACATAATTGATAAGGTCCTCTACAAAGCCCATTCCATGCAATGGAGTTAACTCACACAAAACCCCACAAACATATGGAACATTTTTATTCTCCTGAGGGTTCTTTGCTGTAGGGTTGTGTATGCATCAGAATGGGCATGGAAGTGAATCTGAGAAGTACCAAGCACAGCCAAGCACTGGGGGAAATAGTTTCAGTGCGTGTGTGTGTGTGGGGGGGGGGACTAGATTATTCTATGAACTTCCTGTAGAATCTGAAGTTAAGGGCACTGTCTAGACTGTTCAGTATTTTAGCGTCACTGATAATGATGTTTATAAAAAGCCCACGTTTACTGAGAATGTATCATGTGTCAGACACTAAACCTAGCAGCATTTATGGCATTCTCTCAATTTGTATGACAACCCCATAACATTGATAGGATCACCCTCATTTTCCAAGAGAGGAAACTGAGGTACAAAATGAGTAGGTCAACTTCCTGAAATCATGAGCTGGTAAGTGCTGGCAGAGGCAGGATTTGAACCCTTGACTTTGGACGTACAAATTCAGGACTCCTGACCTGCACCTGTATGACTCCAAACAGCATAATAAGCACCTTACCGTAGTTGAAAAGAAGAAATGATTTATGATTGTCTTGAGACAAGTATGTCTACTGCATGTTTTAAGTGGCTCTTATTTGCAGGTAACTGGATAGCGTAGATCAGATACTTAATCTCTCGATATTGGCCTGAATTTAGCAAATGCATTCATTAGATCGCAAATTAGTGAATTTGGCCATTTGTCCAGAATGCCTTAATTTACTGAATCATAAACAGTTCCTTAGCAGTCAATGCAAAAAAAGGGACTATGTTTTCGTTTTCTCTCCTTCCCTGAGCTAGTTATTGGTGAAATGATAACTATTTCTGCATTCAGCTTTGCAAAATACAAGCAACAGACTCAAAATATGAGACATTCTGTATACAGTCTTCTGTCTTTGGGATTGTAAACTGTTGGTGTACATGCACCAGCTTGGAGTAACTGGCTGATTTGGTTATTTGGGGAAAGCATCAGGTGCCACGCTTATGTCTTCTAGCTTTCTCTTTCATTTTAGTTTATTAAATGTAGTCAGCCTTGGAGATTGCATTTATTATTCACTGGTTATTTTATTCTTTTCGTACATTTAATCCAACAACATGTGCAGTTTTTGAACAAGTAAGACTAAATTTCAGGGAGTTTAGCCTGAAGAATGACAGGAAGAACTAATCTTAGACATAACCATTTATCCTCATCATTTTAATGTGTTTCTTTTACCAGTCTCACTTCGGGCAAAAGCAGATACTATCCTTACCATGCTTCTACTATGCCAATGGAAAAAACACACTGCCACCTAATGTGATGAAGCCAGGAAGTCAGAAATGGGTCTTGGGAATAACCCTGAATTCTCACAAACAAGGCTGTATACATCATTCAAAAATACCATTTAAAATTCAGCTTTCTTAAGATATGGCCTCTACTTTAAAAAAAAAGATTCAAGCTCCACACCCTTTTTTATTTAGAAATATTAGTTTATGTTTCTGATGTTTTAGCTCCTGTTCTTTAAATAACTTGGGTTTGTTTTTTTTTTTTTCCTTTTTTTATTAGCTCAGTACTTTCCCAGGGTAAGCGATAAATAAAGTTGGAGTGTTGCTTGCAAATTCCCTTCCTTTCTCTCCTCTCTATCCTATCTCAGATTTAGTTGTAGACCAGGGCATCCCACAGTGTGCTGGGACACCAGTTAGCCTCACCTGGGGTGGTAAGGGATTGGGGAACACTTGCAACCTGGGAGACTTGTGAACTTAAAGCTTTCACTTTAAAACTAAGCAGGGGCCTTGAATGGAGATAAAAGAGCCAGGCACAAGAACTTGAATTTGCAATGCCATGTTTTGCTGATGAACCCACTAGAACAAGTGATTAGGAGTCTTGGCTCATTTCTAAGATATGTCCCAGGGCCGATTTGAAAGAAAAATCATCGGTAACTTCTCAAAGCTTTTCCTTCTTTCTTCCCCTTCTCCTCTCCACACCTGTTAGATAAAGATTCTATGGAACATCTTGAAGACTTTTAGGTTTAGCTGGTGATCTTCTAATAGCCATTTATCAAGTAGCAGGAGGGAGCTCAGCCTTTGACCAGAGAAGTTAAAAATTAAAACACACCTGCATTTACTGAATTTCTTGACTTGGCCTTCAGAAAGGGAACATTGTAGTTATACAGACAGAAATGTAAATTACTTTGTGCTGTAGAATACAGGAAAGGAGACAGAGGTCTAGGAAGGTTTTTTGGAAGTTGGTTGGATCTAAAGATTGTATATGATTTCAGTAGGCCAGAGTGTGTGAGAGTGTTCTATTCAAAGGAAGTCGTAGAAGAAAATGTTCAGCTTGGTGAAATCCCATGTCTGTTTTCATTCGTGGGGTGGGGAGACAAAACTAGAGAAGTAGAGTGGGTCCATATCATAAAGGACCAGGGGAGACACATCAGTGTGTTTGGATTCAACTCTGCCTGCCGATTAGATCTGTCCTTGGGTAGACAAGTGACATAATCTACTCTACGCTTTAGGAAGGGACCTGGTAATAGTGGGGAGCACAGATCGAAGGGGATGAGGCGAGAGGCAAGCAGATCAGATGGGAATTCTCACAATAGCCTAGGTGAGGGATTTTGATTGCCTAAAATAGGAGAAAATTGGATTTGCTGTGTTGTTAGGACCAAATTTGGAAACTTGACTGACTGTGAACTATGAAGATGGAAGAACCAACAAAGGTGATGTTCTTCTGAACTGCGTGCTTTCAAATGATCTGGAGAACAGAGAAAGAGTTCACTTTTGGACATGTTGGATTACAAATGCTGTCAGCGGCAGGTGGAAATGTATGTATCAGGCCAAAAAAGACAATTGAGAGCTGGAAATTGAGATTAGGGGGTTCGAAGCGAAAAGTTACAGTTAGAACCAACAGGTCAAGTGACATGACCTATAGAAAGAATATAAAGGTATAAAAGGACTGGAAGAGAACTTTGAGAAATGCTTTATTTACAGGAGTTGTTGGAGAAAGGAAATGAAAGAAAGAAGAGAAAGACTGGTTCGAGGCAGAGGGAGGTGAGCCTCTGTAGTATCCCATCAGATGTAACAAGGGAAGGGAAGGTTTCAAGGACAAGGGTGAATAACTAGTCCTAGCAATGGAACTATCCTAGGGGAGTTTGCAATTTATGTGGATCAGACTAATTATATTTATTCCTATGGTGCTTTGAGTCACAAAGAATTCCTTCGATTGCTCAATGTTCTTCTTTCCTATCACACTGTTTACCAGCCTTGATATTCTCTCATCTCAAATCATCCAAACTTACGAATGTCCTAAGACTCAAAAGCCTAACTCTTCAGCTACTTCTGCTGAAAATGATCTTGTTCTTTCTTCCCTGAATCCCTGTAGTTGATAGAGTTAGTTCTCTTTTCACATGTGTGTGTCTTATTTTATCAACTGGGCTGTATGTTTTTCAGGGCAAAGACTGTATTTTAAACTCATTCATTTCTGCCTCAAAGTACTCAAAACTTTTTTGGTTTTGCTTTTGTTTTTTGGAAAAAGCTATGATGTGAAATTTAGTAATATGTATTAGATATCATAAAATGGTTTCCACCTTGGGTACATTAATACCTCTTCTGGGACAACATTTTACAAGAATAATCTGAAATGTGGAAATGCCATACACACAAGCACACTTGCCAGAGTTCTATTCAAAATAGTTCAAAAGTCCAGTATTGTAACAACTGAATGTTTATGTGAATTATATAAATATTTCATTCAATGAAATTACACAACTTTTAAAAACTATGAAGACTATTCACCAACTTAGGAATATGATTATTATTTTTAAAAAAACAGGACACAATGTGTGCACTATGGTTTCAAATGTATAAAATGTGCATAGGAAAATATTGGAAGAGAATAGATGAAAATAAGTTTTAAGAGGTAAAATTGTAAGTAAGTGGTTTCTTTTCCTTTTAAAAGGAAAAGACTTATATTATTGTAATAAGTCATCATGTGTTTTCCTGTGAAGGACCTAGTACTGGACAGTGAACTTGGAAGGTTACTTGGGCGCTTAGAGGTTTCTATTAATGAGCCAAGGTCTTGGGATCAATACCTCTGTACTCTGGTTAGGACCCTTCTCTCTTATTTCCACACATTCATCTTTAAACTCACATTGTTCGGGTGCCTGGGTGGCTCACTGGGTTAAAGCCTCTGCCTTCAGCTCAGGTCATGATCTCGGGTCCGGGGATCGAGCCCTGCATCGGGCTCTCTGCTCAGCAGGGAGCCTGCTTCCCCCTCTCTCTCTGCTTGCCTCTCTGCCAACTTGTGATCTCTGTCTCTGTCAAATAAATAAATAAAATCTTTAAAAAAAAAAACAAACTCACATTGTTGATCCAGATAGAGCACATAGATTTGACTACAGCCATACACTTAAGGTACACTTCTGGAAGCGGCTAAATACCTTATTTCTTTGTTTGTTCATTTATGTATTTATTTTTATTCAAATATAACTAGCATACAGTGTTATATTAGTTTCAGGTATAGAATATAACGATTCAACAATTCTATACATATCTCAGTGTTCATTGTGATAAGTGCACTCCTAATCTGCGTTATCTATTTCCCCTACCACCCCATCCAAAAAGTGGCCTTTTTAAGTATACAAGCTCGTACCAGGCTGTCAGGATTCATTACTGGCCCATGGTAGTGACCATCACCCTTGAGCCGCACCCCCAATTTGTTTCAGCTTATAATGTTGGACAAGGTGACCATCTTGTCCGTTAATGGTTGGCAGTTCTAAGGCCAAAAGAGAAAGAAAAAGTAAGAAGAGAGCCAAGGGGATGGAAATCCAAGAAGTGGGGAGCAAGCAAATATATGGGCTGTACGAGAAATAGGAAGAGACAAGAAAAGACCAAGGGCAAAGAAGAAAGATTTTTCACTCTAAGATAAGTGTGTCAGCCTCCCTCCAATGCCTTTTTCTTCACTTCTGAAAAATCTCTTCCCTGCTGCTCAATGGAGCCTTTCAAACAGAGGCACTGTATTTTCAAAAGCCATGACTATTTTTGATCTTCTAATCAATATTCTGAGGTGGTCTTGACAAGAAAGAGACCTACTCTCTTGAATCGCAGAGTATACTATACCAGAAGTGGGAACCGCAGGCTCACAGCCGAGATACAGGACAAAATAATGGGGTAAATAGAATACTCTTAGTAGGAAGGGGAAGTGAGAATGTAGGTTTATAGGGAAACTATAGGACATACGCCCCAGGCACCATTTAGCCTTTATCACGTAAGGTCCCCAGCTCTGAATTTGAGAAGGCTGGTGCCGATGAGCAGGTTCTGTCTCTCTGCTACCTAGGCTTGCCTGAAAAATCCAGAACAAATGATCCCTGATTCCAACACCGCACAAAGTGCACGACAGCGCATACAGGTGTGTAACACGTGCTTGTGAATCGAATCCGTTCAGTTCAGAGCTGCAGGTTTTCTCTTGAGCTGCTGAAGAAGACAGCCCAGGCGTCCTGACATAACGCGAGCCCAGTAGGGAGCCCCAGCATAGACATTAGTGTGCATTTACCTTTCTCCTTGCTCTAGGTAACCTATAATGGGCAGCGAAACTTAAAGAGGATATCAAAGCAAAGAGGTGTTTATTCTTTATGACAGTAAATCAGACACCTCTCAATTCAGATTTCAGGACTGGATCTGAAAGGAACTGAAACAAGGTTTTTGGTTTCTTTTTTTTATTTTTAATGGTATTCTTATAATATAAAAATATATATTACAATGTATAATAATGAAATATTAAATAGGTACAACCTTCTTCTATGTTCACATGGCTCATAAATTGGTTAATAGCATTCTAGAGAAAGTAGCCATTCCACCTAGACTTTCTCAGGCACACCATTAGCCAAATTATTGATCTGCCTTCCCCATTTGAAAGGGAAGAGCAATGCCCCTGGGCTAGACTGGGACTCCTCCCTAGTTCCGGGGCCTAACAGGCCTATCAAAAAATGTTCTTCTTCTGACCTACCTCAGGAGGTCAAGTTTTTTTCATTGCATTTACTGGAAGGGGCAGAGTTGTGTTTCCCTTCAATCACCAAGCATCAACCAAGAGCCTCACAAGTAAACTGCTTTTTTCAGGTCCTGAAACAGAAGATATGTTATATTCTCCATACAAGACTTAATTGCAGGCTTTCTCTATAGAGTTTGTAGGGAGAAAGCAGGCCTTTAAATAAATAAATTGGGTCATTATTTAAGGAAAGAGTAGGAAGGGATGTGTTGGGAATTTCCAGGGAATAGAGAAAGGGCGTTGGAGTGCTCAGTGCTGAGCACTGGGTTGAGCACACCGTCAGGGTCTGGAGGGGATGATAGGAAGGAAATAAGCAGGGACTAAAGCTTGTGGCGCAAACTGTGGGCCACATGGTCAGGTCGCCATGCTGTCCTCCCATAGCAGGAGGTGAGGTAATGGCAACACTCACCTGAAAACAACCTGCACCCTCAGAAGATGCTGTGGAGAGAGAGGCTTGTATAACAAGTCACGGCGCCATGACATTTCCGGTTAAACCAAGAGCTTGGCAAGATACAGCTTTTGTGAGTAATCAAAAGTAGTATGTTTCTGATGAGCTTCAGATTTCAGACTTGTATGCTACTAATTAAAAGAAAGAGAGCAAGGGAAGGAGGGTGGAAGGCAGGAGGACAGAGAGAGCAAGCGAAGGAGAGAGAAAAAGAGAGAGAAAACAGAAAGCGGCCATGTTGTGGAAACTAAAACCTTACTGTCTTAATAAATGCATGAGTTACTTCACTTTGAATCATATTTAGAACAGGAATTTTTGACATTTCCTGTTATAGTGACAAGAAAGAGAAAGGACACTTGTGCAGAGTTAGAAGAGAAGAAAATGGAATGCTTCATCCTATTTTGGCGTACGACAGGAAATTTAAATAATCCTGCCATGTACACTTAGGAAGTGCCTCTGAGATAGCCTCGCTTTAACCTTGAACCCCATTTTATAGTTGTCTGTTCAAAACCAGAGCAACTCTCATTCTCATTCCTTGATTTTTGTGGACATTTCCCCTGTTTAAAAATGTAGGCCTTTCTTACCTTTGCCTTTACAGTGTTGATTAATGCTTTACTTCCAATCCAGCATCTGTTTAAATGTTAAAAGCCCTTCACTGATTTTTAAGCTCATCCTATTTCATTCTCATTGATTTCTGTTTAGATATCTTTATTTATCATATAAGTTTATTTATAAATAAGGTGAGACAATCTTAATTTCATGAGACAATCTCAGCTTACACATATTATAGTTATTAATAGTTATTAATTACCCACCGAGTGTCCCACTTTGGAATGTAAGTTACACGGTAACTCTGTTTATCAGGGAAGTGTGCATGGAAATGAGAAAGATATTTTTACAGACTACTTCTTATTCTAATAATTGTTTTAAAAAATTACACTTACAAAACTAGAATTACCTCTCTCATCATTTTCTGATTTACAGACAAAATAAGCATCTTGGTAAGAGAATTATCTGACATCCTTTCAAATCACTTAAACAATTTGGAATATTTCTGAATCCCTACAATGCATTTAGAGTCTAGTTAAGCACTCCCAGAGGCTGCTTGGGTAGGAGAGTTTGTTTTTGTTGTATTTCCCCTTCCAGAAACTGGGCAGTGGGACAAATAATCATGGAGTTGCAGCTGTTTGGGTCATATGCTCCTTTATAATGCCACTCTGTTAATTTTACATTATGCTATTTCCTGGTACTTGAATTTTGCCATACAAATATTTGTGGAATGGGTGTTAATAGAATTCTTAAATTGGAGATTTTAAAAAGAAAATTAGGATAAGCAAGTGAGGCAGAAATCCAGACTTGTTTTATGTCAAATAGATTATTCAGAGTTATTTTTAGCTAAGGAAATTCACCTTTTTTTTTAAACCAGGTGAAATCATTTGAGACTCAAAAATGACAATTCTATTTCCAAGACCTTTGAACTTTGCACTGACAGTTTTTTATGAGGGTCAAAGTCTTATGTTCCTTCTGTTTGTATTTCAAATCCTGAAAGGAAGTATTGATAAAAATCAGGATGATTATTTATCAAATATCTACTGGGTATGAATGTCAATCTTTATAGCTTTTCAAGGAAAATGATTATCAACTTTGTAATTTGTCTGTGATAAGAGAGTAGAAGCTCCCGGGAAGAAAAGCATTATGGTGCCTATGTAGTATTGCTTTACAAAGAATTGAGAATATTTCTATAAACATTATCCCCTCTGTCTGTAATCTTAGAATCTACTTATCATTAATTTTGTTATTTAATGAATTGACTTTTAAGTTATAAAATCCCTTGGACTAAAACTTTAGTAGGAGTGGAATGGACTATGACTCTGCCTTCTTAAACAATGCTAAATACATCTCAATTTATTTATCCTTAAATATTGGTATAAATCTATCATAAAGGATTGTTCTAAGGATTAAGTGGAAGTATATATACATTTGTATTTTTAGAATGTTATATAATTATTTACAAGATTATGTGGTAGATATGTGTTTATATAGTAATATGTATATGTGTGTGTATGTATATTAACCAATACATGATATATGATAGGCACAGCACAGGTAGCATTTGTATGATCATCTTTGTTGTTATTTCATAATTGATTAAATTGATATTGTTCAAACTTGGCTTAATAGCAACTAGGGAAGTATTACATGTTAGAAAACTGTGGCTTACTTGTCCTTCGACAAACTTTTATGGATTAACCATACTCCTGTGGGATGGTTCCTTGGAATTAAAAAAAAATGAATAAAATAGTTTTCTGATTCTGGAAACCTAGCTGTTGAACCAAGAGGGATACCCGGAAAACCCTGTTCTTGTATTATGCAAAGCCACAGAGCAGCCTCCCTGAAATCATTACTGATGCAATCTTTTTTTAACCTCATTCGGTGAAGTGTAACAGGAGTAAGGAAAGTCAAAGAAATTGATTTACTGCTTAAGAGTGTATGAATTTTATGAATAAATGTTGTATCAGCTCCAGCAGCGGACATCACGGTCCCTTCCATTTTCATAGAGCCTCAGCAGCAAATTTTAAGATGATTAATGAGTAACAGGATTCCTTAGTTGAAGCAGACAGTAGAAGCTTAATAAATGCTTGTGAATTGATGTAATAAGTAGGAAATATTTTACGTATCTCTATCTTCAGTAACTCATGACATAGAAGACAACCCATAGACCCCATGCCTTAGTGAGAGCCTTCTGGTTTGTTTTCAGATCATTGCCTGTCTGAGCATATCAATCTTGAGGCTCGGTTTCTTTTCTGATGAACAGAGTCCCAGTTACCACTGATGCAAATGGTCATAAATGTCTTAGATAATTGACTTGTGCAAACCATACGCCAACGTATAGGAAGAATCAAGTACATTTCTCATACAGATGTTTTCTGTGCAATATTAATCATTTCAAGAGGGAAAATCCAGCTGTTGGATTTATATGACAAAAACAGATATATACTGGGACTTAGGAACAATCAAGTTTCATATGCTGTTTAATTTATAGATGAGGAAATTGAGACAGTGGAACCATAAGTAGATGTGTGACCTTGAAAAACATAACCAAATCTAACACAGGCTTTCTAGCTCTCAGACTGGGGATTTTATAGACTTTTACCTTTGATTTGCATGGCTCTTTCTCACTTGCAGTCCCTTTACCTGCATGGTTCAAATGAGAAGGCCAGTGGGACAGGCTATTAGAATGGGGGGATAAAAGCTATTGATGACTAGGAGCCAAATCGGCTAATTTTGTTCTGATGGGATGTTCTGAGGGCACAGAGATGAAAGAAGTCAGCCACGTGTGATTTTAACGCTTTTTCATTAGTTCACCAAATTCTTTTTTGGGGAGAGTCTTAAAAGATCAAATTTAAAAAATACTGAAAATGGAAGAAAATATACCTTTTAAGTAATCTATGTTACATGATCCATTTAAGATCAAGCTATTCCTCACTGTCCTTAACAATGAGACACACATCAAAGTGATTCAAAGAGGAAATGTTAAGGAGTTTAAAGAAACCTAATACTTCTCATCTGAAAATGATTTCCTTGTTGTAGTCATCACCCCCTTATCTTCAGTTTCACTTTCCATGGTTCCAGTTACCTTCTGTCAACCGGGTTTCTGGAAACAGATGATCCTCCTTCTGACTTACCATCAGAAGGTCAGTAGTAGCCTAATACAATGTGATTCACCTCCCTTCATCTTACCGTGTAGGCATTTTATCTTCTCACATCATCATAAGAAGAGAAGAGTGAGTACAATACAGTAAGGTATTTTGAGAGCAAGAGAGACCATAGTCACAGTATATCATTACAATCATTCAATTTTGTTATTGGTTATTGTTGTTAATCTCAAACTATGCCTAATTTATAAGGACTTTATTTATTTATTTGACAGAGAGAGTAGAGAAGCAGGCAGAGAGAGAGGGGGAAGCAGGCTCCCCGCTGAGCAGAGAGCCTGATGCGGGGCTTGATCTCAGGACCCTGAGATCATGACCTGAGCCAAAGGCAGAGGCTTTAACCCACTGAGCTACTCAGGCGCCCCATATGCCTAATTCATAAATTAAACTTCATCATACACATGTATAGACAGGAAAAAACATAGTGTATGTAAGTTGGGTTGAGTACTAGCCGTGATTTCAGGCATTTCCTGGGGGTCTTGGAATGAATAAGGGAGGACTATGGTATTTAATAAATTTCTGAGTTTAGGAAGATCCCATTCTTTTTCATTTTTAACATCAAGTTGTAGTTTGTTGTGGATTTGTTTAGCGTTATCCTAAGCTATCTTAAAACATACATGAAAGTAGACTGTAGGTTCAAAAAGGCATCAATAATCCCAGGCAAAGTAGACCAGCCAACTAAGCACTGGAGTGCTGTGGGACATAATGGTTTGAGGAGTTATGTAATAATAGAGGATAAGGTTGTCTCCCACCCCACCCCTGCCCTTCAGCATGGCCAATATCCTGATCAGTATTTTGATGAAGACATTGGATGTTTATTAAGTTTGCGTCGAATAACAGAATAATCACTCAATTTCTTTCTGGAATAAGCTGAATATATATGTGTATGCATGCAAATGTATTCTATGGCACTTAAGTTAAAAATAAAAAACACCTGCAACTGCATAGGCTGGGACTTAGATAATGGTGATGATGGTGATGATGGCGATGGTGATGACAGTGACAACAAATACTAATATTAATTGAATCCCAACTCAGTGCATGGTTCTACACTTGGGAGTTTATCTATACCCTGCATCCTTGCAACAACCTTACAAGGGAGTTTCCATAATCCCCACAAAAAGATAGAGCAACCATCCCCTTATTCAGGAAAACATTGAATACTTCCTCTTTGCTGAAATGACACAAAGGGCAATGTACTGAAGGGGAATAATAGAGAAAGTTCTTCCTGGATCCTGACACTACCCTTGTTCCTTCTGTTGTACCATTTATCTTCACGTAGGCTAAGTGTACCTCCTAGTACGTTGTACGTGGTAGGGGTTCAAAAATAGTATTTACTTCCCATGTTTTTAAAGTGCAGCATTTAGGAAAAATAATGACATTTTAGTTCATTGTAAGTCATTGCTCGCCTGCAATAACTCGTAAATTCTTATAATCTATATTAATAACACATACTACTTTTTGGAGGCGGCAAGGGTGTTGAGAAGAAATGTAAAGATTCCAAGGAAACTACAATGTTCAGCTCACATCAGGAATACTGTGCTCAGCTTTTAGCATCACGTTTTCATGGGGACAAGGGCCAAATCTCTCTAGAGAAAGGTGAACAAAATTGTGAAATATCTAGAAGTCGTATTATAAAAGAAAGAGTTGATGAGAAATGGGGAAGAAGAATTAGGACTTAGGCGTTCATAGTAGCTTCTTTCAGATATTGAAAGAGTTGCTCTCTGGGGGATTTGTTTGTAGCTCGAGAGAGGCAACATGGCGGCTAATGGAGGGCTGAGTGAGGGAGAGTGGTGTGTAATGTGAGCAGCTTTATGACAGGCAGAACTGCTCACGCTTGGGATTATGGCACGGGCTGCTTAGTGAGGCATGCATTCTTTCATTAATTTAATTGTTTGTTCAGGAAACATGTATTGAACCTCTCCTATAAAGAACATATGGCCCAGGGAGGGATCAATACTGCCAAAGCTGGAGCAACCAGGTAACAAAGGAGGCTCTTAAGAATTAATTGAATAGCAACTGTAAAGATCCATGCTGCAGGGAACCAGAGAGAGGAATAAAAGCCTGATGACGTAAAGGGAGGCACAGTCGGTCCCTTAATCCAGCTGCCTCGGAGCAGAGTGAAGGAAAGCAAAATTAAGTAGAGTCAATGTTGAGCAATCGGTGTCTTATTCCAAATGGTATTACCTGCTAGAGGCTAATTGTTCCACTTAGGAAACTGGACATTCTCATTGTAATCGCATGCGTCTCCTAAAATGGTTTGTCACTTTGATTTCTCTCTGATGTGAAATGAAGCCATTCTCAGAACCCCCAGTGAACAGGAGTATGCCAGGAAATACAGGCCCTCTCATCGCGTCTACCTATATTCCTACTCAGCTGCCTGCTCATGCCTTACTTTCCAAATCCAGATTCCTGGAAGCCTAAAGCCCTCCAGTGGGCATTTTTATAGTACTGACAAGCCCATGGAATGGTCGTTCACATCTGAGTCCCTCTAACATCCACAGGAATTCTTTATCCCGGGCACTGATCTTACAAACATCTCATGAAGGGGCGCCTGGGTGGCTCAGTCGTTAAGCGTCTGCCTTCAGCTCAGGTCATGATCCCAGGGTCCTGGGATCGAGCCCCGCATCGGGCTCCCTGATCGGCGGGAAGCCTGCTTCTCTCTCTCCCACTCCCCCTGCTTGTGTTCCCTCTCTTGCTGTGTCTCTCTCTGTCAAATAAATAAATAAAATATTTAAAAAATAATAATAATCTCATGAAAAGGGTGAGAAGGAAAAACAAAACAAAAGAACTTCCAAAGAATAACCTTTCAAGTGCTGTGCACAAGGCACTTAATATACCAGTTAGGATCCTGCCTGATCCGTCCTCGCGTAACTTCAAGAGTCCTGCTGACTAACTTTCAGTATAGGTATTTTTCCTTATTGGTTACACTTGGTAGATAAAAAGGGCATTATTTTGGGGTCAGTTCTCAGGAGCAGCTCTACATTTTACTCAGACAGCAATGGTCTATGTTGATATGGGTCATAAACTCCATGTGGGCAGAGGCAGTGTTGTATATGGTTAAGGGTCTGAGGGAGTTTTGGAGCAGATGATTCTTGTCTTTTCACTTATTGGTCATGTGACTTTGGGGAAGGTACCAAGTCTTGGTGTCCTTCTCCACAAAATGGGGATAATACTACTTGCCCCATAGAGTTGTAGTGAAGGTTATTGAGCTAAGTAATGTAGTACCTAGAAATAGTTTGGTACTGTTGGTGGGACATGGTAAGTGTGAAGTCTAAGCCAGCACTTCGGAAACTGTGCTGAGTCTCAGAATCACCTCGAATGGTTTCTTAAAAATACAGCTGCGCACCCCACTTCATGAGGGTCTCTGATTAGGCCATTCTGAGATGAGGTTCAGATGCTCCAATAGGACAACTTATTGTCTTATTTACATGCTGCCATGATTGTCAGACAAAAATAGTCCTTGTGACTAAGGATCACGTAAAGTGATGGACTTAAAGGATTTGAGGAATTTTAGATTCGAGTTACAAATGGAACTTTTTTCATTTTTCAGTCGTTTTTATCTTTTAAAAAAGCACAGTGTAGAATAACCTTTTAAATAAATATTCCTATCTTTCTAATTACATATTCTATTTTTAAATTATTGGTACATAGCCCATGTATTTTTTTGTTTTAAAGGATATTGAGCCAACCTGTAATTAACCAATAGTTGTGTAGAGTTGTTGTAGGTTTTCTCTAATAAAAGCTGCCTTCAGGTTTTTTGGTTTTTTTTTTTTTTTTTTCTATCAGTGCCTGGTTTGTCAGTGATTTGTTGACATGAGTCAGAATTCTACTCTAGCCTAAACCAAAACAGCTATTTTTCTTAACTCAGAAAAAGATGAATCATAAAACCAATATGATTACATAATGTGAGTAGTTTATTTTATTCCCACTGTCTTGCATCAATCTGAGAAGTGATGGATACTGTGTATCTCCAGCCTGGAGTAAAAATCAGGAAGAAGTTGAGCAAGAGAAGTTTAAAATGAGATCTGTACTTGAGTCAGGGAGAAATAACTCAAGTTCAAAGCTGAACTTTCTAGTACCATACCAATGTAATTCTGGGAGAATTTATTTTCAGTAATATTTCACTAATTAATACTACTAAAATGAATGTTGTTGGTTTAACAAAATTTTGAACACCTACTGCAAGCCAGTGAACAAAATTAATTCTCTGTCCCCATGGAGCTTGTATTTGAGTAGAAGGGGGAAGAAATAAATAAATGGGTCAGGCGGTGAAAACATAAGGGGGATACAGAGAGTTTGAGGGATGGCAAAGGCCCTGAAACCTGGTTGTTTTTTCTTATCTTGATGAGGTTGAAATTAGATCTTGGCCACTTTGAGATGCTGGACGGGATAATGTGTGGAGAGAAAATTCCAAATGAGGCAGGGCTCTGCATGTAAAGTAAGACTCCCATTTGGAAATATGCTCAGAGTGGATCTGAGAAGCAGCAGAAGTGAAGAGGATTGCATAAGAATACTACCGGGTAAAACCTGCGGGAGGGGACTCGGCATTGTCCTCGTAGATTACTGTCTTCATTTTGTGGCTGCTTCCTTTTTCTTCTGCTTCCTGTGGGAGGAACTTGTTAGAAAGGCAAATTCCTGACCCCCTCCCAGACCTCCTGAGTCGGGAATTCTGGAGGTGGAACCTTGCCGTCTGTGTCTGATAGGACCATCAGGTCACTCTGGAGCCTTGTTTTTGAAGAGATTCCTAGCCTGTAAAGGAACTTAATTCTGTCTTCTATTCCTTCTCTTGGAACAATTTCACTAAATAGGGCTGTTGACCGGCTCCCAAGGACCCCTTCATTAAGGTAAAGGAAGCTCTTTGAAGCTTGTCTATAGGATCTTTAAGGATCTTATGGTGGGGAAAAGTCTCTCTTGTGGGGGACTCGGGTACACCATTTTTTGTTTTCCACCCCACAGCATAACAAAACCTACTCAAGTGTTAATAAAACTCTATGATTCCATTAATAGAAAACTAGAATGAAAAGAAACAAGGATTTAAAAAAGAGGCGCACAATCAAATGCGCCAATTTGGAAAGCAACTACGGAGTCAAAGCTAGGCTGAAGTTTGCAGGGTTTGCTAAGCTCTTAGGCACATAACATCAAAGCAATTGTGTCCACAATGCTGGGGCAGCCAGATGTGCTGAGAACGTCTTAGAATGTGGCTGTCCTGTCCACAGGCTCCAGCTTCGAACTGCCTAGGTTCAAACCTTTATTCTACAGCAGCATTCAAAAGATAAAATTTTTATCAAACATACTTTATGGGGGCACTATGGCTCTGTTTCATCATCTTTAAGATGAGGATAGTGTTAATAATGACGATAAGAGATCATGGTTGAATGCTTACTAAGTACCACACACTATACTAAGCGTGTTAAATGTGTAAGTCATTTAATCTTCCTAACACCACTGTAGATTAGGTATATTATTATTCCCATTTTGAAGATAAGGAAACTGAGCCCAGAAAAATTAAATGACAGGCCTGAGACCATACTACTAGCTTAGTGGAAGAACCGGTATACAGAACCAGGCAGTGTGGCTTAACTGTTATTACACATTAATGTAATGTTGTTCTAATTTTAAATTCACCATTTTTCAAAGGTAGTAGAGAAACACAACTCAAAGTCAAGCATCAATGACTTCTGAATTATCTGTCGGCAAACACCTTTTCATTTTTCCCGGTACAACTTCAACGCCATCCTCTCTGTGACACCTTCTCCTGACTCTCCCCTGAGAGTTCCTACTTCCCCTGCTTACCATGATGATGTGTCTCTCTCTGACCAATAAAATGAAGCATAGGGGTTGTTTTATTTACCTATTTCTAGCACTGGCATGTCTTCCTTCCTTTTCTCTTGCCATATCCTTGCACTGGTATGCAAGACGAAGGGCTATGTTTTAAGCTGCAAGCAAGACACTGTAATGTCAAATGACATGCAAGCCTGTGTGTGCAGCAGATGGAACCATATAACGGAGGCTTTCATTAAAAAGAGAGAGAGCAAGAGAGTGTAAGAGAGTAACAGAGACTCTCATTGGTGAAAGACTTTTCAAAATGGCGGTAGTTGGCATTCTGAGAATCCAGAATGTCACTGAGCTTAACAGCATCATACATCACACTCCAGTTATGTTAGCTTTCTGCACACTGGTTATTTTTATGCTTTTTTTCACTAAGATATCTTTAAGCAGATTTCTCCAGGTTTTTCATTGAATTAGGGTGTAAAAATCTGGAAAACAAACCCATATATTACTATACTACTTCCCAAAACTACTTTCAAAACCCAAGTAATGACTCTACCCAGGGGTAGAGGGGGAATCAGAAGGGGGTAGTCTCAAATTTGGTAATTGTTTAAACCTCATCTATTAAATGGAAGGCCCGGAGGCTCTCAAGCATCAGTAGCCTTGGAATTACAAGTGAACTTGCTCAACCCAGTGCATTTCCATTTACAGATCTATCTGGCAGACACTGCAGGCAGGTTCTGAAAAAATATAATTCAGTCCCTAGAAGACCCTACTGACCAAATCAACCAGGTTTATCCTCTCTAATATTCCTGATAATGTAGTCTGGTCTTCTGTTTTCTAAATTCCTTTTGTTTGTTTTTGAATTCATTTTGTTTATGCAAAAGTGTTTAGGGAACTTCCACTTTTTCCTTGGCTGAGTTTTCGTTCAGATTGACTAAACTCACTTAAGTTCACAAGTCATTTAAGAATGATATATGGAAATATTCAGGGTCTGCAGGGTCTTGCTAAGATTAAAGAGGAAGCATGCTTTTTCCCAAAGAATTGAGTGGAATAACTTGACAAGTATACCTCCTCTTCCTGTTAATCTGTAGTTGTATATTGATTTCAGAATAATTTTATTTGGCCCTTGTAATGATTTCGTTAACAACAGCCTTGATTGCAGTGTTTTTCATTAACATGTGTAACCTCCCAGGCATCATTGGCCTGTATATCACCAATAACTAGTTGGTTTATAGGAATATCAGTAATTTTACCAAAGAAATTTTTTTTTCTGAATGAATAATCACAGGTAAAATGTTGGCCTTGATAAATCTGACATCAACAAGTATTTCCTTTTCATTAAACAGTTGAATAGCAATGAACATTTAAATGGATATATGTGGTTTTGGAACTTTTAATTTGTATTGAGTATTGTGGGCATTACTATTATTGTTAATATTTGTAATCCCATATGGCCTGTGTAAGAATTCAGACTTTTTATCAAAAATTAATTTAGAAATGCTGGTCAGTGGTGGAGAAATTTTCTTTACAAGCCGATGCCCTTGAATTCATGCTTACCGCTATTTTGAAAGAGAAACAAACTTTGACAATGGAACATTCTTTTGTTGTGGAAATTCATGATCTCAGCTAAATTGTTATCATGCTGAAACAAAGAAAATATGCTCTTAATTTTAATATTTATAATAAGCTAAGCAGACTTTTTATATAAAATGTGTTTATTAGTATTTATCCAAATTCTATGTTTATAACGATGTTCAAATTAAAGCAAAAAATCCTTCTAACGCCTTAAGCTCTTTGACTGTCTTTAGGTCTTTTGCAGTAAAGTGAACACATTGCTTTGTGGAGGTATCTAAACTTATGCAAGTGGTGTTCCTTTTAGTGAAATACTTTTTTCTAGCAAGTTTACCTCCTAGTCTCCTTATGCTCTTGAACTGCAAAAGAAAGTCTGGTTTACTCCAGGATCATACCACTATGAATGGATCCTGGCTTATAGGCCAAATATGTTTTTATTGACCGTGATCAGCACAAACCAACACTTCCTCTTGCACCACACATACTGTGTCTAAGAGGTTCTATACACCCACAGAGTTTGTCTTGCCAACAGAAACTCAGGTCCTGCTTGGAGAACAAAAGACTTTCATATCATGCTTTTTTCCACATAATGTTTGAATACAAAGCCTGTGAACTTTTTCCTGCATAGACAGTCTACAGTACACAATTTAAATTGGCCTGGGACCAGTGCTATTAACTTATCTTGGTTGTATGCCCAGGTTCATTTCTTGATACAGGCCAGTGATAAATGTTCTCATTGCAAGAAGCTTTTGAATATCCCCTCCCCTTTTGTTTCTTAATGTATTGTAAGCATGGGCCAAAGGCTACATAGAACCAAGGTAAAATTTAGATAAATTCATATCTCTAGGACCCTGTTACTGGAAAGTCATTTTCTAAGATGATCGCTGCTCTAGCTTCATGAAAAGACTCTAGATAAATATTCCAGAAGGTTTATTTTGGATAAGACAGTGCCATTAAAGATATGTGATCCATTTTGTTTATAATTATCTATTTTGACCAGTTCTTCAGGCAGAAATCATGTTTTGGGGCTACATTTTAAGTTGCATATCAACTTTAAAATTGACTGCATATTTTCCCTTTACTAATGCTAGTTCAGAACTAATTCATTGCTTCTGTTTATATGATCAGCTTGCTATCCAATGGTATCTTGTATTTACAATGAAGGTGGTCCATTGGTTTTGGGATTAGAAGTCTATCCTTAAAAATATCTGTAAAATATCTGTATTTATATATCTGTATTTATATCTGTATTTATTTACAGATAAAAATATCTGTAAAATTTACAGGATACATGAGGAGAATGTGCCTCTATATATGATCGAATACTGAATAAAAATGGAATTAGATTAAAATATTACAGAATGCAATTTCCTGGACCACTATTAGAGAATGTACATGACACAACTCTAGAGAAAACCATCACTCTAACATATGGTGAAAATGGTGCCTCTCGCAGTTGTTCGTCATGATGACCCTGGTAGTTTGAGCCCTTGGAACATAACCATGTTTACAGATTTCAACCCCATGAATTAGGAAGGAAATGGGGTAATTCAAAGCACCCTATTATTAATAGGACTTTTCTCTGAGGTAAACATTTGGTGAAAACAAGCTCAGCAGATATGCCTGTGGACGTGATGTACCTGTAAACTTCACCACAGGGCAGAGGTGACTTGCTTGTCTCAGATGTAAAGTCGACAGCCTAAAGCTTGAGAATAAATTCTAAACCATGAATTTTATGGCTGGTCTAGAGAGAAGATGCTGATTTAATAAATCAGAATAAAGAAAAGAAGCCATGCCTCTTTGAGCTACAAGGGCATGGGCACCAAGGGGGAGGGAAGGGAAGTAAATCAAGATCCCATGCATTTGTTTCCTTCACAAGCTTCCTTTTGTACTGATTCATATTTGATATAAAAGAATTGGACATTTTCTGAGTTTCCAAAGATGATAAGGACAACTAGGTTTTGTTTTGTTGTGCATGCTAAAAGATCTTTTTGCAGAACAAGTAATAATGAGCCAGTCTTACAATCACAATATTCAAAATGAAGTCTATTTTTAACATTTTTAATTATACAAAGGATCTGTTTTCATTGTGGGAAAATTAGAAGATAAAGATAAGAGAACAAAACAAAGCAAAAACTAAATCTTCCTGTAATTCCATTGCGGGGATACAATTCTTACTATGTTATGGATGTCCTTCCAGATGTTTTCTTTGTATATATACCTAAATATAAAGTATATTTATGTAGTAATATATATAAACATAATGTAATATAATTTAATATATAGAAATATAATGTGTATTTAATACACACATTTAATATAATTTGTAATATAATTTAATATAATATAAATATATCTTATATTTAGGTATATATGTTTGTATATCTATATCTATCTATACATATATATCTCTATCTATGTCAAACCTTAAACATTTCTCAGTAGCCTTTATTCTCGTAACAAATTATCAAACTCTCCATGTCAATAAATACACATCCATACCACCATTTTAATACCTTCAATTGTTTCATTATATGAATGCACCAAAAAACTCCTAACCAATCTCAAGGCTGTTAAGGTCTGTTTATTTTTAATTTCTCTTGCGTTTTTTCTGAAGGAACAAAGGTTTCCTCTATCACATGATTCTAGCAAAAAATAGATTAAAAAACTACAGTTCTGAATTTTAAATGGCAGAGTGCTTTGGAGTCATGCCTGTTGAACTGTTAATTTTACAATGCTGTTGAACACTAAGCACTTTTTAGTGATGATTACATGATATTTATGTGCAATTTCTGGGCATCACCGTTCTAACCACAGTAAGAGAATTAGGCCTTTTCCTTTGGCTGACCTCTCAAGGAACCTCATTCATGTTCCTCAGTTTCAAAATCCATACATTGATACTAATTCATGAAATTTATTTAAAATATAAAGGAACCTCATCTGTTTAGATAATTAGCCAATAAACATTAGATCAAAGAACACCAAGTTTTTCTTTTAAGCTAATGTAAAAATATTTTAAGACCTCTAGCTGGCTCTTGCATACCATGAGGGTATATGCCTGCTAAGCTACATTTTGGCAGATATGACCAAATCGAACTGTTGGCCATGTGGCAATGAGCTACTGTGGAAAATGTATTCTATGAAGAGGAAGGAGGCTAAGGGGGTAATCCCTAAAGTTTGTGAACTTGGGGAGGTCTCAGCCTCTCTGGGGCCCAGACTATTCATCTTTAAAATGATAGAGTTGGAGAAGGTAGCTCTAAGTTCCTCCCGTGCGAATATTCTGTGATTCTCATAGAGAACTCTGGAGCCCATTCCTTTAGTCAGGGCCCTGTTACAGATCCAGATACTTCATCCCTGGCCACCGACATCATCTCACCAACTGTTTTTTCTCTATTATTTGCTTTCTCTTCTGGTACGTAGATCTGTGCCCCTCGGATACTTTCTTCTTTTTTTTTAAAAATTCAATTAGCCAACATATAGTACATCATTAGTTTCAGAGATAGAGTTCAGTAATTCATCAGTTGCATGTACCACTCCGTGCTCATCACATCACGTACCCTCCTTAATGCCCATCACCTGGTTATCCCATCTCCCCACCCACCTCCCCTCCAGCAGCCCTCAGTTTGTTTCCTATATAGTTAAGAGGCTCTCATGGTTTGTCTCCCTCTCTGATTTCTTCCCATTCAGTTTTCCCTTCCTTCCTCTATGATCCTCTGCACTGTTTCTTATATTCTACATATGAGTGAAACCATATGATAATTGTCTTTCTCTGATTGACTTATTTCACTCGGCACAGCCACTCTGGAAAACAGTATGGAGGTTCCTCAAGAAGTTAAAAATAGAGCTACCCTATGACCCAGCAATCGTGCTACTAGGTATTTACCCCAGATACAGATGTAGTGATCCGAAGGGGCACCTGTACCCCAATGTTTATAGCAGCAATGTCCATAATAGCTAATGTCCATAAACTATGGAAAGAACCTAGATGTCCATCAACAGAGGAATGGATAAATGAATGGATAAAGAAGATGTGTGTAAGATTATATATATATATATATATATATATATATATATATATATATATATATAATTACTCAGATACTTCCTTTATTTTGCTCTTTCTTTCCTCACTCTCCAGTTATACCCTATCTCTTGCTTATGTCCTGTGAAATCTGCCATGTCCCATTGGGTTAACCCAACTATTTTTGGTCCTGGTAACCCTTGGCCTGTACCACAAACATGTAGCCTGTGACCCATGGCATCCAAGGCTGGTGAGGGTGTGTTGAGTCTGCTTCTACTCCATATATCTAGAAGAAAAGAAAAGCTTCAATACCTTAGATATCTTGTACATAGTAATTGCTTACAAGACGGTAGTACTGACACATGCTATAACATGAACTTGAAAACATTATGCTAAGTGAAGGAAGCCAATCACAAAAAGCCATATACTGTATGATTCCATTTACATGAAATATCCAGAATAGGCCAATACATAGAGATAGAAAGTAGGCTAGTGATTGCTAGGGCTAGAGGAAGGGGAAAATAGGAGTGACTGGTAATTGGTACAAGGTTTTTTTTCTTTTTCGGGTGATCAAAATGTTCTGGAATTACAAAGTGATGATGGTTGCACAACCTTGTGAATACACTAAAAACCACCAAATTACACACTTTAATAAGGTAGATTTTATGGTATGTAAATTATATCTCAAAAAAATTTGGTTAAAATATTCAAGTAATCATTATTTATATAATACAAATTGCTTAGACATTTGGAAATATTTCAACAACCAATTTTAGGGAGATGGTCAGGACCATGGAGCTACAGCCAAAAACACAGGCGTTTTTTATCTAGTGCATTCCAGGGCCTAACACACCCTCTTTCCCTAGGGAGGTGCTTCTCTTGATTGCTATTGAGAGAGCCCAGCAAAGGTCTGCAGACTTTTTTCCTGGGTTGGTAATGTGGTTCCTGTCTAAACCAATAAAGTGCATCTTGACTATGAAGGTAAATAGGGAAGAAATGAGATTCTGTCTGAAGCATTGTTCCCTTGGTATCTGTCCCCTCAAAGCTAAATTCAGCAAGATAGATGATAGATCATAGATAGATAGATAGATAGATAGATCGATAGATAAGGCAACATCAACAATAACAAAAACAAGTTGGATTTCACTGGCAGAGTTTTTTTTTTCTTCAAAGAATTGATTCAACTGGCTATTTCACTGGGTCCCAGAGCTTTAAGTTGAATAAACATAATCTCGATATCTTCAGTTAGCTTTGGAGTCCAGCTATCTATGAGACCCAATGCCCCAAATATTTTGGAAGGCCATCTCCCCTATTCGCTTCCCCCAGATAGGTTTATACCCTGTCATCTTACCCGCTGAGAGCATGTCCTATTTTTAAAGGCCTCCAGAGAAGACGCTTCTTCAAAGAGATGGGAAGACAGAGCTTTGCCCTATGCAGCATTCCCTGTGGAGCTAATTGGCTAGGTGTCTGGTCTCCATGGCGTCTATCTGACTCCCTCCTCCCCCCCAGGACTGAACCGCTCTCGGAAAAAACTGTGAGCCCAACGCACCTTCAGGGCTTTGTTGTTATTTTGCTTTGATTATTTTTCCGACAGAGAAACTCCTTCTGCTTACGGAGTCAGGTCCAGCATTAGGATATTGGTGATGCTCCCCAGAAGTCCTAGTGGCTTGGAGCCTCACAGCCTCACTTCCCAAGCTGCCCCACACAAATGGCCCAGGTTCACCCAAGCTGAGGAGTCGCTGGTTACTTTCCATCATGTGTCGCCTCAGTGTATCCTCTGATTCTTCCACGTCACCCTCTCTGTCTCTTCCTGGCAGATGGGAAAGTATCTAGCACAGTCTTGTCACTTTGAGGAAGAAGAGGCTAAGGTGAGGTACAGACTTGCCTAGGACGATCCAGTGAAGTAGTGATTGATTGAGGTCCGGATCGTGAGGCACTAGCTGAGTGGCTCCCTACTCCCGGCATGCCATGCCGCCATACCGTTACGTTCCTATCATTCCACTTAGATTCATGCCCCTTTCGCAATAGTAAGAATTATGAAGATGATATCACTGCAGCAAAACGTAGGCATTTTCTGCTCCAAAACTAGCAAAAGCCAGATGCCTCAAAAAAAGAGCCCCGCTGTGCTTTTGTAGGGACCAGAAATTCTCTCATGAACCAACATGGGTTTCTTAGGCGTAAGAAACAAAACTCTCTTGAATCGTGTTTGTTTTGACGTGTGTCACTTTATTTCATTTTATTATGTCTATTTTCTGCATGTCTTAAGAGTTTTTTTTTTTCCTTGCTCTTAATGACACAGAACTGGCAATTGTCTTCAGAGTTGGTTGCTCAGGACGTTGCATAATCACAACCCCATGCCGTCAATGGCAGCCAACCCAGACTCAGTACTGACTGTCCATCTTCCCCTCTGGACGGTTCCAGAGGCTCTGCTGTTATCGCATGCCACTGAAAGGCACAAACTAGATAGAACATGAGATAATAGTCCTAAATTGACATTTGTGGGTTTGCTTCCTTTATATGAACTGTGTTACTAACCAGATGCCCACAGGAAACAGGAGCTTAGACCGCCCTTGCTAAGAAATCTAACCAGAGACTGTATCCTTTTATCCAATTTCGGATACTCAAACCAAAGGCTCTTATAATAGGGTTTTGGGTTTTCTTTGGTTGAATTATTTATATTATTATTTTTAAAATTTATGGATTGAAACAGAGGAAGCCTTTATTATAGTAAATGCAGGAACACTCTGCATTAAATAACAACCCCCCAAATCAGAGAATTGCCCTCCGATTTACTGCAGTATTCCTTTAGCATAGATTGGTGGAAAGGATTAGCTTCCCCATTCTCCAGATAGGAAAATTGGAGCAACAATGTTGTTTCTCAAAGCCAACCAGCCGTGGAGCCTGGCCTCAGCATCAGATCTGCTGATTTCCACTTCTGTGCAGGAACTGACATTGGGGTTTAAATTAAGAAACTGTATTCTAAAAGGAAAGGTTTGCCATTATTTGGGCCAAGGCTTACTGACTTTGGCAATGGGACCAAGTGTCACACTTTCCTTTGGCAACTGTGGGTATTCCAGTCCGATCGGTATATGTTTCCAAGAACTTTCCCCGTGGGCCTCCTTTTGGCTTCCAGTTACAAAATGTTAAGGGATAATAACATCTACCAAGTACGTGTCTAAAAATTTTGCACTGAAATGTTCCATGCTATGCACCCCCCTTCTCCATTCTTCTTTTTAGATGTCCTCAAATGCCCTTGCGCCTCTGTATTCTCCAGGCACAGACTTAATGTTCTGCTTCCAAATCACACTCTTCTCTATTCCTGCCTCCTTAATAAGATATATCACCCAAACATCTTCAACTGGCGACCCTGTTTTGTGAATCCAAATGCTGACATTATTTTTGCTCTACCACTTGACGCCAAGACTACAACCTACAGCTCTGCTCCTCATCTCCACTCCAGAAATGTGAACTCTCCCCGGCTTCCCTCTTACTTGGGTTCCCTAAGTTTATCTGCTTGCTGGCTTGCCATCCTGTTTATGCGTGGTCAGATGTCAGAGGCATCTGTGTAGGAGCATGTGCATCTCAGAATAGAGTGTCTTGGAAATGTATTCATCGTCACAAAACCTGTAGTGGAAAAGACACAGCTGCTTAAGAGAATGCGTTAAGGTGAGCCAAGCTACAAAATGCACCATTCTGCTTGAATTCGTTTCCAGAGTTATATGTACACATGCTCTGTTTTGTCATTTTCTAGTGTGAATGTGCTTATAATGTCAAAAAAAAAACAAAACAAAACAGTAAAAACTTCCTTTAAAAAAAAAACTTATTTATTATTGGAAGAGTCTCATCTTTTCACAAATAGCCCTACTCCATCTGAATTATTCTGAGAGATAAGCTTCCTTTCTTCCCTTTTAATGCACCTGGTAAATAAATATATCCACGGAAATTCGTTGTGTCAGTAAAATAGTTAGATGTTTATCTTTGGAATGTGCAAGTATCTTTTCCACTAGCCGAGGCCAGCAAGGTAAATTGTTGTAGTTACCAGGGAATGTGAGGACATCGGCAGTTCATTTGTTTACCTAACAAACTTTTCTTGAGCACTTACTATGTGCCCGATGGTCATCACATACTCTGAAATGTGAGTAATCCCTTTTCCTAAACTGCGCTCTCTCTAACTTGACCCTTCATTTCACTTATTATTAACATGTCTGTCTCCCGCCTAGACCGAAGATTCTCAACCAGGGGCGGTTTTGTCCCACGGGGGATATTTGGCAATGTCTGAAGACATTTTTTGATTGTCACAATTGGTAGGTGTTTCCATGTCCCGTGGGCAGAAGTGCTACTGGTATATAGTGGTTAGAAGCCAGGGATGTTGCTAAACACCTTACCATTCACAGGGCAGCCCAGCACAACCAAGCATTGTCAACCCAAAATGGGAATAATTCTGAGGGTGAGAACCCCGTCCCAGACTATGCGCTCTTGGGGAATAGGGATTGTGTCATAATCAGGTTTTTTAGTTTTAATTCTACTATAGTTGACAATCAGTGTTATATTAGTTTCAGGTGTACAATATAGTGATTTAGCAATTCTGAACTTTACTCAGTGCTCATCACAATAAGTGTAATCTTAATCCCCATCACCTAGTTCCCCCATCCCCACACCCACCTCTTCTCTGGTAACCATCCGTTTGTCACTTATAGTTAAGAGTCTTTTTTTTTTTTTTTTTTTTTTGGTTTGTCTTTTTTTTTCTTTGTTCGTTTCATTTCTTAAATTGCACACATGAGTGAAACCATATGATATTTGTCTTTCTCCGACTTATTTCACTTAGCATTACACTCTGTAGATCCATCCATATTGTTGCAAGGGGCAAGATTTCGTTCTTTTTTATGGCTGAGTAATACTCCATTGCAGCTCACACTGCATCTTCTTTATCCATTCATCTGTCGATGTGTGTCATAATCATTTTGTGGCTGTGGTCATAAGGTTCAAATTCCAGGCATGCCAAGAGGACTAGGACAAAGCCCCTTTTCTAGAGACTTGTTACTCAAGGTTGATCCTGGACCAGTCAAATTGCTGTTACGCGGGAAATTTTTAGAAAGGCAGAATCTCAACCCCCTACTCCAGACCTACTGAAGCCTCTTCTACATTTTCACAAACCGCCCGCTGATTCATCTGCACATCAAGGTTGAGAAGCCCTGACCAAAAGGGTTTTAGAGTTAAATGGGTAGATAGGCTGAAGATGCTCAGAAGCAAAGGTCCAAGTTCACCTGGCAGCAAAGCACGTAGGAATCGCACCTGGATTTATCTATCGCGTGGTTTAGGTGAGCGTGTGTGCAGCCTAGGAGACAGCTGGAACTGGGGACTGAGAGCCACAGCCAGTAACCCAGGAGAAACCATGAAATACCAATAAACTAGAAGGCCACGGTGGTGATGAATGGGCAGGCGCTGAGGCACGAGGGGGAGCGGCTGGGTCAAGGGAAAGGGCTGGGACAAGACTCCGGGCGGTCCGTGGGGAAGAGAAGGACTGCCAGGCAGCGCCAAGGAGGCTGACAGTGGGAAAGGGCAGGCCATGTGCCAAACCTGGGAGAGGCCAAGGCTCTGAGACTGCGGGGGTGAGAGGCAGCAGCCCAGACTGGCTACAGGCTGTTCATTCCATTGTCTGGGTGGCTTGCGTTCATTAGGGGAATCAAGTTACTCAGAATCCTTATACAATAGCTCACAGTCCTTCCAGGACCTGATAATGTGGTAATTAACATGGGGATTCCAGGAATGCCTTGGATTTGAGTTCTGTCTGTAGCAGGCTGATATGTCTGGAATCTGGATATTGGAAATTGCTATTCCAACATCCTCCTTATTTCCTTCACCGAGAATCAAGTGGCCTAAAAATCTGAGCGAAAGGGCAAATAGGAACCAGACAAAGGAAATCTCTGAGGGGCCCGTTCTGGTAGCATTCGTCAGGTTTCCCAGCAGCCCTTTTGTATTTGCCTGTGCTCAAAATGCTACCATTGTTTTGGAACATTGTAACATTATGGGAGCATATGACAGATGTTAAAAGACTTTGATGTTGTGTGTTTGTTCACCAGCCACTGGAGCCCTTTTTTAAGGAGATGTTGACTTAACCAAGCTCTCTTGGGAAATGACATCTGGTGTTTCAGGGCTCCTGTCCCAGCCTAACCATGGCCTGGGCATTTTACTTGCTCTGGAAGGTGAAGGAGAGTTGCCAGCTGGCCAGACTGTGGCTGGATCAAGACCCATGTCTCTTAGTAGAGTCATTTGAGTTACTTGAAGGAACCTAGGATCTCATGGTCCGCTGAGAACTCTACCACCGGAGACAGCCACTTGTCCAAAGTAAATCAGATTCTGGCAGGGTATAGTCACAGTACCCAGATCCCAGATTCGACTCATTTTGCTAGTGCTTATAGTCTGTAAGGAGGGAAGAATTTGAAAATGCCTTATTGGCTTTGCCTCTTTTAGATGTTTAGGTCTCCACGGACTCCCAGAGCTAAGCCGGCAAGCTCTCAGATCCTGTGGAGCCAAGTTCAGAATGGCATGGATTAGGAAACAGAGACTTGAAGGGCAGAGTAGTCTTGAGGCTGTGAGTTTGAGCGTTGGATTCATTACCAGCTTAGCCACTCACTGGCTTTGAGACCATGGACAAGTTCTATCAACTCTTCCACACTTAGTTTCTTTATCTCTAAGAGAGCCCTTATAACACCTAGTTTGTAGGGTTGATCTAAATCCTAAATGAAATAATACATATAAAGTACTTAGCAAATTCTTGACATACAGAATTCAAGGAACAAAGGTTATCCCTGTTTTATTGTTGTTATTGTGCAAGGTCATGGAGCTAGTCAGTGCAAGAGACGGGCTGCAAAGCCGGACCACCTGACTCCCAGTTGCGGGAATTTACTGGAGCTCCTCCTCCCTCTGTTCCTACAAAGTTGTAGGGCCCAATCACATTTTCCTATTTTTCTTCACCTTGAAAAATCCACGTGCTCCAAAAGGATGATTAAATACTGAATCTTCCTGAATTTGAATCAAGTTGCCTTAACCTGCCAGTGAGAGACATGTGTCGGTAACCCCTTCCCAGTTCTTCAGTCTATGTATTTGGGTAAATAGTACTCCATATGGCTCGTGAAGATCTGCAAAGCGAAAAGATTCTCTATAAGGTGAAACAAAGAACAAAGAATGAGCCCCACTGGAGCTGGCTACTGTCTTCAGCCTTTCCCTGCTTAGCCCAGTTTGTTTCTGGAGAGCCGTCACTTCCCCGAATACCCCAGTCCCTCTCAGAGATCAGGGTGACCGGGTTTCTGGTCTCCCGTTTGAGCTCGGTTTCTAGGCTGTGGCAGAATTCAAAGCTGCAGCTCAGAGCTTGTGTCTGAGGCTGGAACTGTAGAGAATTCCTTCACTCACGGGTACAGCGGGACTCAGAAGAATTCTAGTCTCCTGTGCATCCCTTGTTTCAGCCTTCTTCTGAGGAGCTGAAGCAATACTTTATCATGAGCCAGCCTAGGGAATAAATTGCAAATGTACAGTGTCCTCTCTGTAGCATAGAACATTCTAGATTTCAAGCACCCAACTTCCTAACGCAGTGAAACAAAAAGGCTTTGGATTCATCCAGAGCTGGATGGGAAACCCTGGCTCCACAATTTCCTAATTGCTTGATTTTCTGTTAATTACGTGACCTCTCAAAGCCTGCTTTCTCATGCGTAAAGTGGGTATAATAGCAATAATGACTTTGTAGGATTGCTGTGAGGATAACATGAGATAGTATTCAACACACGTCTGGCATATGCTAGAGGAACTTAAGTGTCCTAGATTTTATTGAGAGAGCAGTTGGTGCATGGGGAATTAAAAAAAAAAAAAAAATGCTTGTTTTCAATGTTTGTCACCAAAGCAAGTAGTTGGTTTTATGTCTTTTCCCTTTGGAAGTACTAGTGCAATGTGCTCATCTCTTTCCCAAAGGCCAGGACCGTGATCGAAGTAGCTATGTGTGCACAGGATTCAGGAGTTCAGGAGGCTCAGGGATGCTCACAGGGAGATTCTTCTGGAGACTTTGCCACTCTTTTGTTTGCAGGTAAAAATATAGAGCGATGGAATTGAAGGTGAAGGAGGATGGAGGCAAAAAGCCAGTCCTCCAGTTCCCTAGATCACCACCCTGGTGAGTCCAAATGTTTCCTAATCGCCTCCCAGTCCCCCTTCCTGAGGAGCGAGCCAGCAGTGTGTAACTTCCCTCTCCCTCCCCCCGCCTTCTTCATGTCAAATCCGGTTTCAGGACAGGATTAACAAACGTCCCAGGGATGTTGGTCCTCGAGATAAGCAATGCACACAGGGGATGAGTTGATCCACAGTTCCTATTAGAGAATGAGGGTGAGAGAGAGGAAGAAAGGAGGAGAGCCTGACTGCTGACAGTGTAATCTCGTGGCTGAAAGTGCCTTTAAGAGTTGTTCGCGGGGCGCCTGGGTGGCTCAGTTGGTTAAGCGGCTGCCTTCGGCTCAGGTCATGATCCCGGGGTCCTGGGATCGAGTCCCACATCGGGCTCCTTGCTCGGCAGAGAGCCTGCTTCTCCCTCTGCCTCTGCCTGCTACTCTGCCTGCTTGTGCTCTCTCTCTCTCTCTCTGACAAATAAATAAATAAAATCTTTAAAAAAAAAAAAAAGTAAGAGTTGTTCGCCACTCTGTGGAAGGCAGGCAAATCACTTAGGCAGTCAACTCCTTTCATGGATAATGAGTATGGACATCTTTCCCGGGATCCCGATGGTGCAAGATGTAGAAATAAATTGTTTGTGACACAGAGCCCCAGAAATAGTCGCTGGTAGGTGCGGCACGAGCACCTCACAGGGCCCTGCTACCCAGGAAGCTGGGTTGTGCGGTGCCCACCAGCCTCGGATCCCTGTTACCCGGGGAGAGATGCCTGGCTAACTGCCTCGCTGGAGAATTGAGTCTGGAACCTTGCTCTTTGTTACTCTTGAAATAGCCTACACCTCTGTCCCCAGTGGATCCAGGGTCATTGCCGCTTTTCTACTCTCCATATGTGGTCAGGACGGGGTGGTGGGGCACAGGAAGGCTGAGCCCTGGGGGGGAGTATGGACTAACTGACTATAAACTATAAACATCCAAATCATTCAGTCGGGGTGCTCTACCAAAACATTTTTGAATTCTAAATAAACTATCATCTATTGTATTTCACCATCAATTCTAGTACTCTGCAATTATGTTTAATATATCATATAAGCTTTTATAGCCTTCAGCCTGCTCTCTTCTGTGCCATTTCTCACACCATCCTTACGATAGTGCCCCAGATATGTAAATTATTACCATTTTACAAGTTCGACGCTGACCACAATGTTGATACCATAGCTTTTTAACTTCTTTCAAAATGGAGTAAATGGTAGGATTTCTCTGGAACTCATCGTAAAAGATTAAACTAATTCATCAGCTTGAGGCACAGCAAAATTTTGGTGATTATTGTCTGTATATGTTTTTTTTTTCCTCCCTGAAATTAATACCTTCATCCATTCCCCATATGCCTCACGCCCTATCTTCTAGTAAGCTGCTCTTTTTGAATAAAAGCAGAAGATTTCATTCATTAGCCTAATTAAACTAAGGCCGCTGAAAATAAAATATATCCAGTTTTCCAAACCTTATAACCAAATCCTTTTATGGGAAGAAAATAGCCAAGAAGTTGGTGTGACTCCCAGTAGGAAGCAGGTGGAAGCAATTTACTGGAGAGAGTAGCCAATTTATGTTTGGGGTGTGTTCCCCATTCTACCATCCACACACTAATTAGCCATAGTAAATAGACACTAGGGTTTTTTAGAATGTGGATTTCATAATTCTCCCATTCTGTATGAAGTTCATTCTTAAATCATACCTCTTTCTCTTAGTTGTTCACACATTTCTTCAGTTCATATTACAGTAGTAGTCCCTCCTCTTTAAAGGACTGATTGAAGATGAGTCCTTAAGGGTTCACTCATTCCCTGAAATTATCAATCTGTATCAATCTAATGCTAAAGATTATCGCACTTCCAGTAAAGTGTTTAGGGTTTCTAAGTTCATATTTACATATGTTAAACAGCTCCATTATTTTTCCAAACTTACAAATGATTGGCACTATATTGCCTTTAGACGTGTGATTAGATATTTGCTTTACACATGTGGAGATAACATACTTGCTTTTATCTCAGGAGGTATATATATATATATACATATATATATATATATATATATATGTAAATTTTTTTTTAAGATTTTATTTATTTATTTGACAGAGAAAGAGAGCACAAGCAGGGGGAGCAGCAAGCAGAGGGAGAAGCAGGCTCCCCGCTGAGCAGGGAGCCCAATGTATAGCTCCATCTCAGGACCCTGGGATCATGACCTGAGCTGAAGGCAGAGGCTTACCTACTGAGCTACCCAGGCTCCCCTAAAAATTTATATTTTTAATTTCTTTCAGAAAAATACATAGAGTTAGAGAAGTAAGTCCCCATTCCACTTTGTTACAAGGTAAAGAGTGCTCAATCTAGGTAGAATCTTGCATCTGAAAGAAATCTTAGAATTCAATTCTTAGATACTAAGAGTCACACAGCAAGAAGGTGGCATGGGTAGGATCACAGAGCAACTTCTTCAAAAATTTGAGATTCTCCCAATAAAAAAAGTATTTAACCCGTATTTAATGTCATGTGGTCCACTGGGTCTGAAACTGGGAATTCAGAGATGGATGGGATATAATGTCTGCCCTCAAGGAATCTACTTGCTATTTCTACATCTTTGGCGAAGCTCCTAGTGAGAACACCAGGAGAATACCACACGTATCATGTGCCTTCGGTTTAGTACGACATTTAAGAAAAGCTTTCATTATAGTCACGTCACCAAGATGAGCGCTATGAGATCAGGGAGGGCTGGATTATGGAACTATTAAGGGACAACCATACCAAAGTGTGGTGCTCAGTGCCAATATGGCCTAGAGGGAGTCTGGTGGAGTGGCATAGAAGAGTCCTTGGAGAGGTCCATCCAATGCTTTGTCAGTTATTTGGGTAAAAATACTGGTTGATTAATGAACTTGATAACATTGTAGAAAGAGAGCAAAAGCTCCATGTGACAGTGTCAGTATTAACAAGCAATTCCTACCTAAGGGAAAATGAGTTAAAAATAAAAGAAGGAAAAGCAACAGGAATAAATTTAAAATACTACATGGAGCCATCTAGCTTGATGATAAATACATTTAATTAAAATGGCTTAGCTGTTTTAGTTCCATTGAATATTTTTAGCAGAGTTTTGTCTTTATTTTGTTTTATTTGGTAAAAAGAGAAATAAAAAAAATCAGCAAATTGTAGGAAATTGTACTATGAATATATATTAAGGGGTGGGTTTATTGCTGCCTTAAGCAACTGTTTGAATTTTGTACATTTGATAGTGAATCTTTTTTTCAGCATTTTGTTTCAAAACATTTGCTGAAGAAATGGTGGATGTTTTAAGTACATAGTAGCTACTCCTTGGGTTTCATTCGTTAGCATGCTTTCATCTATAGAAAACATGCAGTTTAACATTCAAATCCAACATCAAATCCAGTTACCAAAAGTCACCAAAAGTTAATGGAGAGTTTGAAGAGACCACCACCGAGTTTTTCCCACCTGTGTGGTTAACAGGGGAAACTAGTAAATGTTTCTTAAAGCTACGGAAGGTAGCAAGGTCTCATTTTAACTGGAAGTGTAATAGATCTCCTAAATGAGGCACACATATTCATAAAAAAGAAATCAGTTTACCGCTATGGCTTGGCTGGTGTTATCTTTACTCTCTCTTTAAATAACTGGGAAGGTCTCTTAGGAATTAGACTGTCGCAAGTGCTATTTCAGGTTGCTCCCAACAAGAAGATGTCATTCCTAGAAATTTGGGAACCTACTCATTCTGCCCTTGGGCTCTCCTCGTTAAGGAAAAAATACCTGAAGCACTTGCTGGCATACTTTTTTTTTTTCTTTTTTTTTTTTGCTAAAATCACTTTTAATATTCTTCAGTTGCCATAGAGTGAGTACTAATGTACAATTCAAATCAGAGTGGACTAAATGGGTTAAGAGAGTGGATTGAGGCCTGTTCCTCATTTCTTTGCAAAACTGAGTAAAAGATTAGGTTTTCTAGCCAAAACTCAAGAACGGTGACCAGTTCCACAGGCACTTCCCAAATTCTCAATATGGCGCCTAGATACTCTGCAATTCTCTCTTCACCACCAGCAGGCACACCCTGAGTCTTTCCTCCATCTCCTGCTCACAAGATTAGGAACTCTGCTTTTCAGTCTTACTGTAGCTATGTCTCTAGATATAATATATTCTAAATGTATATTGTTTGTGGGTGGACTGATTAAGTAAAGTGCTTATGTTCACAGGAGCTTTTTAAATTGAGTTTAACTTAAAGGGTTAATACTCTTTTGGTCACATTATTGCTTTATAGGACTTATCAAAATTCCATGTCAACATGTCATGATTCACAGGTGTTTCTTGTACCACATTTCCTTCTCGTGATCAAAATCTTGTCTTGGGCTATCATCCTGCCTTCCAGCATTCATCACATGGATGGATTTCAGAGCATCACACTAAATAAATACAGGGAATATCAAGACAAAGAATTTCCCATTCCTTTAGTTACATTTATAGATATTTTTAAAATTAAATTAAAAAAAATTTTAAAATAGATCCTCTAAGCATGACGACAGTATACACCAAATCATTGCGACTCCCCTTATGATTTTTTACATTCAGCATATTTACTTTAATCTATTATTAATACTGTTATCTTTATGGATTCATCATGTCATCATTTTTCTTATGTATATGCTATGTGTCTAAAGAAATTTGGGAATAGTTCTGAACTTAACATAATCTAACTTTCCTTGTGTTCTTCCTTTTCTTTCACAAAAGTCATCTATTTAGGACTGTACGTGTTACATACAGAATACATGTACTTGCAAAGGTAGACTATATAAAATTGGAATCTTTAATAACTTTTTCATAATAGAAACAAAAATACAAGAGTAAGTGTTACACATTTTTTTTTAAAGATTTTATTTCTTTATTTGACAGAGAGATCACAAGTAGGCAGGGAGGCAGGCAGAGAGAGAGGGGGAAGCAGGCTCCCTGCTGAACAGAGAGCCCGATGCGATGCGGGGCTCGATCCCAGGGCCCTGAGATTATGACCTGAGCCGAAGGCAGAGGCTTTAACCCACTGAGCCACTCAGATGCCCCAGTGTTACACATTTTTAATTGCCGCCTTTAGGGCAGTGGGTGGGAATGTGGGTTGTATTTAATTTTATTTTAATAGCCCAGGAAGTCATTTCTTTGCCATTTAAATATATAAAATTTAAATAATTCATAAGTGTAGAAAACATAAAAGATGAAAGTCCACTTTAACACTCTGCTTAGAAATAAGAGTTAACAGTTCACTGGTTTGGACAGATACTTCTAGATCTTTTCTAGGCACTTATATACATATGTAGATATACATATAGAGGCTGTTTATTGAAAACTGTATTTAATATGCAACTGGCTTCTTTTTTGTAACCCAAAAATGTGTCCTGGATGTTGTGTCAGTAAATTTAGGTCGACCTCATTTTTTAAAATATTTGCTTAGATTCAAACCCTAGGTTAGCCACTTAATATCTCTGCTACTTCCCCTCATTTTTAAAGTGGAGACAATAACTGAAGATTGTTGCTATGAAGATTAACTGAGTGTGTGAAAAATACTTGGAACAATTTGTTCCAAATTGTTGCATTGGCAGAATGCAAACAATATATGATAGGGGGAAAAGTCCCATATTGATCAACATTTAAGTTGTTTCTAGGGTTTTTGTCTTCAAACAAAAATATTAAATAATTTTTATATACTTGTGCCACAATGTATAAATAAACTATTTGAAGTAGAATTGCATGATTACAGGGCATGTACAAATAATCTCCTTGCTAGTTTGACCATAAAGATATCTCATTGCAGTTGTAGGCAAATCATAGCACATTCTAGTTGGTTTCTCTCATACCATTCAGTGCTTTATTTAAAACATTAAACAGGAAAAAACAAAACAAAACAAACATTAAACAGAGGGGCGCCTGGGTAGCTCAGTCCGTTAAGCCTGTGCCTTCAGCTCAGGTCATGATCTCAGGGTCCTGGAATCGAGCCCTGGGTCAGGGCTCTCTGCTCAGCAGGAAGTCTTTTTCTCCCTCTCCCTCTGCCCTTCCCCCCCTGCTCCTGGTTGCTCTCTCTCTCTCATGCCCTCTGTCTCTCTCCCTCTCAAATAAATAAATAAAATCTTAAAAAAAAAAAAAAAACACAAAACATTAAACATCTTGTCATGGATTCTATTTGTCCCAACACTTTCTATACACAAAATTGACTACACCTGCCACATAAACCTTTATATAATAATTGAAAATGCCCTGGACTCTATACCAATCAATACTGCTTCTAAAGAAACATCCAGATACCTTGTTTTACAATGGATTCAGTAACATCAAGAGTTTGACCTTTTTTTCCTTCTTGATGACAGAAAATCATGTAAGTGAATAGAACAGAGATAAGTCTATAAAACCTACTCTATCGGTATGCTTCTGACCGGGCAGCCCTGGAATAGCCACCCTCAAATTGTACCCAGTTGAGGACTTTTCGATTGCCTTCAAGAAACCAGAGAGAAAGAAACTAGGTCAACAGCTTAATAGAATTGCTTTCGCTACCCTTCACTTAGCGTCAATACAGTGATTTTTCTGGTACTTACAAAGCCCTATAAAGCTAGATATTAAAAAGTCCCTGATATTAAGGGAAGATAGAAGTGTATAAATTTCACCAAGAGGACGTGCTTCTTTTGAGGAAAGTGGGATTTTAAATATGCATGATTGAGTCTTCCCCTGATTTGTGTACAAACTCTAATAAACTCCTAGTCTGAAGTTTACTTAATTGAACACGATGACATCAGCACAACTTTATTTAAAATCCACAATTATCACTGCCAGTTGGTTTTTTCTTTTTTCAGAAACTCTATTTATTCACTTATTTTTTTATAAAAATTCTCCCATATGGCAAATATTTACTTAGCTCCTACTATATGTTAGCCTACATGTTCCTTTGTGAAGCTTCCATGCCCATGGCATATACGGAAAGAAGAAAGGAGACAAGCCTGAAGTATAAATGCAGATTGTGAAAAAATGGGAAAAATTAAAAGCTTCAGTAAAGGACTGAACAGGGCACCTGATTTGGATTCCTTTGCTAAGGAAGTAGTATTTAGATCGAAACCTGTAGTACATTAAGATTTAGGAAAATGAGCAGTAGAGAGGAAAAGCTTTCTAGATGAACAAACAGCATGTGCAAAGATTTTGTAGCAGGAAAAAAAAATGTGCTCTACTCAAAGAAGAGAAACAAATGAGGGAGAACTTAATGAGGGAGAAAGTAGCCCAGGATTAAGATGGAGAAGCACACAGGCCCTCTCTCACGTGACTGATGGTCTCTCAAAGTCAGTTGAGGATGAATTTTCAAATATCTGTTCTCTCCGCCTTCCTGCAAGTCTGGTAGATGACGGAAGAGAAGCTTGGATTACTGAGTTTGGTAAGACAATAGGCAAAATAATAGAACATTCTTTTTATCCTCTGTTGACACTATTCAAGGTCTAAAATCCCCCGATCTGGCCCTTTGCTCAGAATGGCTTAAGAAAAAACAAATCAAAAAATACAAGTGATGTGATGAGAAGGGAAGCGTGATTTTCTGAGGTCAGTTTTCAGAAGGCTTACTTAAAAGATCACAAGCACCCCTCCGGGTGTACTTCTGTCTATTAGGTCTTCTATCCATGTCATATTCTGTTCCGAAAGGAGCTTTCCTTGGATGCATTTATCCCCCATGACCGATAATCCTATCAATCATGGCGGGTGACCAGGCATGTCTCTAGAGGAACAGCTGTCCACGGCTACACGACTCCGCAGCAGCTCAGGCGCTGGAGACAAAGCTCAAAGCCCCACATGAGATTCTCTTGTTCTTCAGGTTCTTAAGTTGTATCAACTCACTCTCTGAAGGCCACCGCATTACGATGCGGGGGAAAGAAAATGACAGAGCGGATGGGTCCATAGTCTGACTTGGCCATCGTTGGCATTTGAAGTCTCCTCCAGGGTGTGTCGGCGTCGTAGGTAGAAAAGTCCTGAAGAAAAGTATTTTCATTTGTCGTTGCCTTGATGAGAGCGCATAGGTCATAGAAAGAGAAAACTCTGGATATTGATCTCATGCTTCGTTTTTCCTCCCTCTTTCCATGATTGCTTTCCACTGTTTCCCATGTAACACTCTTTATGTAGTTTATCTTTAACTCATAAGTACATGTAAAGACTAAACATAAAATAATCAACAGCTAACCACATGGTGCTATAGGTTAATGTGGCCTTGGATTGATGACGTATGTGGTGTTCTTAATGTTTGCACCTTGTATTTTAAAAGTGAGCAGGTGGGTGGTGATCGAGATAAAGCTGCGTTTTCCAATCGTCTGTGTATTGTTGCGACCGTGACCATAATCTCACGGTCAAAATTAAGAGTGAATCCACTTTAGCTTGTTTTATGAAACTATGGTAGGAAGTTTACAATGACTCAAAGATCTGATGGATAAATACACTGATGTAAAATAACAAAGGCCTTTTGAGGGCCATGAAAGGTTATTCTTTAAATATGTGAGGTCCTACGGTGCTCCCAAAGGTGACTGAAGCAACACTACTCTGGAGTGACAGCGCGGCAGAGTCACTGGGAGGCCTTTGCAAAATGCAAATCCCCAATATGACATTTGAAGAACCGCACCCCACTTTCCTGCCTCTTTGGGGAAAATACTCCCAGTAATTCATCATATCGTGACAATGGAACCCTGGGTTTTATCAAGGGACTCTTGGTTTGGGATCCCGGTAAGGACCAGGATTTTAGCACAGAAACTCACCTACCTATTGTTCATAGACAGACTTTGTTTTCATTTTTAAAGTCTTGTTAAACACTAAGGCCCTCAGATACAAAGCCATGGAATCATAACCTCTCAAAGCCCTTCACTTAACACTCTGGACTCGCCTTCCCTTTGTTTCATCAGTGGCTTTACATCGTAGGCCGGCAAGTTTGTTTGAGAAAGCACTTCTTAGGATAAAAAACACAGATGTTTAGTTGGCATAAACTTTGCCTGCCTGTATATGACATTGAATTTTTATGTCTAGAAAATCTGCCCAGCGGTTATACGTTTCTGTCATGGGCACAAACCCTGGGGGAAAATATCAGAGTTGCCAGGGGAGCCTACTAGAGTTTAACCAAGTTGCTTGAAATATTTTTGTTTTTGTTTTTGTTATTTAACTGCTGTGTATCAAAGGCGAAGACGGGGAGGTGCTGATAGGAACCACTTTCGAATATCTGTGAAAGAGGAAAAGTCATTACTTATTATAAAATGTAGTAATGGGCTCTTTAGGGTCCTTCAAATCCCGATGACTAAAACATAAAATTACCTACAGAAACTAAAATCCTCTTCGTTTTCTGGTTTGTGAAAAATGCACGGTTGTATTTTAGAGACCCAATTTCCCTTTGCTATAATTCTTTTATTTGTAAGCATCTAATAAAGCCTCATAGGACAGTGAACCTGGATAATGAGAAGGAAATAAGACATCCCCGGAAATTCATTATGGCAAGTGTGGCCCTGATTCTGCCATGGTCTTTCTCTCTGACTATTCATCAGCTTGGCTTCCTCATCTATAGGAAGGGACGGAGTCTTCACTGTAGAAAGAACCTAAGTTTAAAAGTCAGTGTTCTCTCCACACCATGTGAGAGTTAATGCTATAAACGGGTCAAAGAGAGGACATAGAATTTCCCTAAAACTCTCCTGAAACCAGTATTGCCCTATATGTTAACTAGAATTTAAATAAAAACTTGAAGAAAAAAAAAGAATTTGCCTAAAACTGTACTATCTCAACTAGGTTCTAAGCTCTGATAGAAACAAAGAAAAAACTTTGAAAAATAGTAATTTTTTGACTTTCATACCACATTCCTCATTCATTCAACTGATACTTGAACTTTAATACGATCCGGGGGCCATCAGAGCTCAGCAGTGAGGAAGACGCAGAGTCCTTGATTTAGTGGCGCCGAATGTCTAGCCTGCAAACTGAGACCGAATCATGGGCAAAAATTCTCCCTCCCGCCAGTTCCCTCCAAGTGCCCTTGCGCTGTCCCAGATTTGCTCTTCTGGATCTCTTATCCTACAAGACAACACTTGCTCGAGACTTCTCAAAGGTCCAGTTACTTACCAAAATATGTTTGTCCTCCACCCCACTCCTCAAGCCCTATCTCTGTCCACTAATCTAATAGAAAATATATAATTTTTGCTAATCTTTTATTGCCATGTTACCTTTCCGGGGTACCAATGTGTATTTTAATGAGATCGTCTGGACACAGTAGCTCAATGCTGCAGATAAACTACAAGTCAGGCATTTAGGGCTTTAAAGCTCAGAGGCAAAAAATTCATGAGAGGCCCTTTGGGATTCCCTCACCTTCCTCCCCCAATATGAAATTATGTTTGTAACTCAAAGAGGAAAAATGTTGCCATTTGCATCGTAACACAAGCCATACTCATAAATTTTATAACCAGAAACACTATTCCCAATAATTCAACATTTTTATCAGACTCTATCAAATTATTCTTTGAAAAATTAGGATTTGGTTAATCTACCTGCTTTCCAATTCTTTTATAGTTTCTATCCCTATACTTTTCCCAAAGGGGAAAAATAATATCGTTTTTGATTTTATAATGCATTTGAGTGACAAAGAAAAAAAAATCACTGTGGCTGAGCATTAAATTTAGCTCTTAGATGATGATTTTATAGACCATGTAGTAATAGTCTTAAGTCAAAATATCAGGTCATTTAGAAGAGGTATTTTAGAAGTGAAGTACTTTTTGAGGTTCTCTGGGGAAAAAAAATACAGTTTTGTTTTTGTTTTTGTTTTTACTTTTACCCAGTAGTACGCTGGCAGACTGTCCCCTGATTTGTGGCAGTTGTCTAGCCCCATGATGTTCATACTCGCACGATGGATGACTTGAAGCTCCAACATGAATTTACTGAACACAGAGTTGGAAGGGATACGCATAATTGGTTCTCATGAGCCGGGATGCATTGGCTTGTGCACAACACAGGAGTCAGACTCACTTTGAAGATATCCTCCGTGTGGGAGTCTCAGCTGAGGGAGAAGGGGAAGTCAGGGGGCAGGAGGTGGGGGAGAGCTTTGCCCAAATTATGGCAAACAAGAACATCTCATCTCAATCTCAGGAGCCACGCCGAAGCCAGAACTTTCCCCCGGTGGAACTTGTGTCATTTCTCTTTTTCCTCAACTGAACGTACATTCCCTTGGAAGGCTCTTTTTAAGACCCCTTTCTCTGTGTTAGGTTTTTTAATGACCCGTGATTTAGCCTTCCCGAAATGTGGTTCTGTTCAATAAAAACAAGGCAGATGAGAAGT
>CM052885.1:28023093-28047938 GCA_028534135.1 Potos flavus | reverse complement strand
AAAAAAAAAAAAAAAGAACCATCTAGTGAGTTGCTAAGAATGGAGATTCTGGGGCCCCCATTTTCAGAAATTGCACTGTAGTGAATCAGGCAGCGCTCAGGAACCTTCATCTTTGACACCTATAACATGAGACTATGGATTGGAGTCAGGAAAAACCAGTTCTTCTCCCTTAAATTCTGATTGCTCATTTGATTATAAGACTGCTAATGTTAGCACAATAAGTTTGTTTCCAGGACTAAATGTGCTAAAGTATGTACAACAGCCAGCAGGATTCAATCATTGTGCTTTCCTTCTCCCTCCCATCCCATTGGCCAAGAGGTCAGTGCTCAACAGGCAAGGTGAACTCTCATTAGCCTGTCGTTTTCATGCCATCCCGCTGACTGGACACAGGGGCACAGGGAAATACATGGGAAGGACCCTGATTGTCACAGGGGAGAGTGCCGCTGCCCAACCGTTCCCTGTGTGATGGACACACTCTTGAAACTCACTAAAGTTGTTTCTCCTCCTATAATACAAGACAAATAATACCTACTTTGTAGAGTTATTATGAGAGTTCAAAATATGGTTAGTAAAATGCCTTGCATCCCCGACTTCTGCATGGCAGGTGCTTAGTCAATGGCAGCTTCTATCATTTTTTTCTCATTCATTCATGCATTGAACAAACAGTTGCTAAATACCTTCTTTGCATCAGGTATTAGAGTGGCTGCTGGGATAGATGATCAATGTTAGTGTTTCTTGCTTTCACAGAGCTTACAACTGAGTGGGGGCAAGTAGGCTAGTATAGTACCGTGTGTTGAGTAGTTAGTGTCTCTCTCTGGACTAGTAATAGTAGAGGCAATTCTAGGACTTAGAAGAAGAAAAGCATCACATGCAGATAATTGGCATGGCAGGAAAATGTGAATGAAAAAAAAATTGGTCATTTGTATGTATCATGAGCTCACTTACTAAGCAAATATCAAGTTTCTAGGCTGTCAGTTCATAGAGTCTCCCAGCCTACATCTCTTTACTTCTGTTACTTACAAATGATAAGGGTTATAGCTGGGGTTCCCTGGAGACGTAAGACTCATCGAGGTGACTCAAGCAAATATAGTCTTTGTCCTACAGGAGAAGGATCCAGGGTCTTGTTAATATGTCAACAAAGCCCTTATCATGTTTTATATCCCAGTTAATGAAAGTGTCTCAACATCACTGGTGGTAGAAGAGTCCTTTTTTTTTTTTCCTCTATTTTTAGCCACTTTGCCCACCTTTTGGGCCAACAAACCTAATGAACTGGGATTCCCAAAGTTTTCTGATAAGTGATGAACCCCATACACAAAACAAACTGCAAACAAGAAGAAAAGCCCCTGGTCTCTGCCCTTTGGTTGTACATCTTTTATTTCCAGAAGGCTTAACAAATAACCTGTGTTGACAGGATATCACATCCCTTGTCAAACCAGTTCAAGCCATTTACTGATGAGCTAGCCATGCCTTTTAAACAACCCAAGTTCATGAGAGTAGAAGCAGAGTACTAATTTGATCCATAACCCACTTGAGGGTTATGGCTTGCTTAATGATGCAGGAAATAGTGATCCATAGGCATCAACCTGCAGCTTAGCCAATATCATTAGCCTGATGAGGAGAAAGTGTGCAATGATCCAAGGAAAAGGACGTGGTACGAAATGTACACGAATCTGTGAGTGGTCTCCGGTGTGGAGCTGGTAATTAACCAAGCTGTCTTCTCCTAACTGTTCCCTTGGGAAATTTTGTCCTAGAAGAGGGTAGAAGATAAAATGGTAGGCACCATTCTCCACAGCCTTCTAACTTTCTAATGTCTAGAAGCAATGGGCAGACTTCTTTCCAATGGTCTCAGAGTCATTTCTATTTTCCCTCCTTGCTCTACAAGGTCCTTACACAGGTGGAAAGGAAGTACGAAGTGACTCCTCATTATCAGATGATTGTGGACCCAGGGCTAGGAGTTTCAGGGCGATATGGTCGATGAGAAAAATTTGAACCTTGCACTGATGCAGTTGATTCTCAGATATGATAGACATATTGGGTTCAGGCTGGCAAGCTGAAGAGTAGGAATCCTGGGAATATAGTTCTGCTGCAGTTCTGAAAAAAAAAAATGAAATAGCTACATATGGTGGCCCAGAAGAGACATCCTTCTAGCATTTTTTTTTTTAAATGCCACATTTATTTAAAATTAAGTTGAAATATGCTATGTGCACCAAATTCTAGAAACTTTTTGAAGTCAGTCTTCTGGGGAGACAAAAACCATAAGAATTCTAAGTTCTTCATCCTCTCCTTGTTGGAGTTAGTGGCGAGTATGAATTGATATTAAGGTGGCTCTCATTGGGAAATTAATTTGGCCATTATCTTAAATGGATTGAACTGAATAGATTGGAAGATTTGGCCTTGGAAAGTTTTTATAATAGTTATTTTAGTGCGTGTTGAGATCTTTGGCTTTTAGTAGATTTTTTTTTTTCTTTTTGCCTGGGACTTCCCTCAGTGAATAATTTCATGCTATAGAAATGTCATGCTCTCAAATCTTGTTTCCAGTAATGTATGAGGGGAGGCACGGTGTAAATAAAAATTAATCATTTTTCAACATCTAAGCAGCAGCCTGAATGCCACATGAGGAATGAATTACTGCCTTTGGTCCTGAAGAACATCACATAAATCATTTAAAAATTGATTGTGTCTCTACAGAGTCGCAGGCTTTTGATAAGGGCCTCCCTTCATCCTGTGTAATCTTCAGGTCATGAACCTGTGGGAAATAAAGAGTTCTGCAAAATGAATGGATCTTTTCAACCAGTTTTATTATCTGCCCACCTCTCTCCAACTTTTTAGTTACCTTCCATTGACCTTTGCTCAGATAATTTTCTTCCTGCATCTGTGAGGGGAAAAAAAAAATTAATTTCATTCCAAGTCAAGGATAAGAGCAATAGGAAAGTCAATTTTTCCCTGAAGAAGTTACATCTGCTGGGTGTCTCATTAGTAATAAGCAATAAGGATATCTGTAAGGTGCTACAAGAAGCATTGGCCTTAGTATCTTAAAACCTGGGTTTGAATCCTGGACCCAGATAGTTTTAATCTCGGGCAAAATAGGGTAAGCCAGGTTTTGCTGCGGTAACAAACAACTCCAAAAATCTCAGTGGCAAAACCAACAAAGACTTCTTTCTTGCTCATGCCATCTTCCATCAACATCCGCAGGGGGCTCTGTTCTACACTGTCCTCACTTCGAAACACAAGATGCTGGATGATCCTTCTTCTGAAACTTCACTATTTGTGGTGGCACAGGGAAGGGAAGGTGGCTTTTAAAGGCTTTCACCCCAAAGCAACACATATCTCTCTCCTAATATTTCATTACCCAAAGCAAGTCACGTAGCCATATCTCATTTCAATGGGAAGATAAAGTGCAAACCTCCCCTGTGCTCAGAGCAGTGAAAGTATTGGTGTCTTACCCCTTTAGGCCTCAATTTTCTCACCTACCAATTATATACACTGTGCTCCTCTGAGTGTTGTGATTAATGAAATGTGGGCTCTATCTCTATTGAATAATAATGCATTTAGCAACTCAGCGATTATATGTCACTTACCCTGCTCACAATGCACTGTATTATTTTATATTGTATTCACGACAACCCTATAACCTAGGTATTATTATCTCCCCTCTACATATGAAACTGATGCTTAGAAACGTGAAGTAACTTTCTCATGAATCAATCAGCAAATAGTGGAGCTATGACTTCAATTTATCCTTGCCAACTGACTCCCCAATCCGCTCTACAAGTTGTTCAAACCTTAGATCATTCACTGAAGGGAAGTTTACATTATGGGACCACTTTCATGGAGTAGGCATGGCCATATCATGAGATCAATTCAATACTTAAATATCTTACCTTCTTGAAAATTACCAGAGGACCATTTGCTAAGAATGACGTTACTGCACTGATCCCTGGGCGCCTCTCTTCCCACTTCATTCTGTGTTTCCAGGTGCACCTCCTCCTATCCAACTAGTTGGTGAGAGAGGTGGAAGGAGAGCTAAATATAATCAAGATTTTAGCCATTCCCCCATGACATCCACATCATTTGTTTAGACCAGTTTGGCTTAGAGCTGCCATTTTGGACTCCATGCCCACCAGTTTCAATCATATATGCATTATTAGACTGAATGCTCCATGAGCAACCGTGTACCTATTCATCAGGAATCAACACCAGTTCCCAGTATGATGTAGGGGCTCAGAAAATATTTCTTGACTGTATGAATGAATGCTGTTATATCTTATCTTTAAAAAGGACAGAGTTAGTATTTCTATATTATGGCTTAAGAATAGTTTACAAACCAGTACACCAAAATGGACTAGGAAATACTAGAATTTTATTCATTGGATATCCAAGTCAGATATTGCTAGAATTTCCAATGAATCAGAGACCATGTTTACCAGCTAATCTTTATTCTTCTACTGGCTTTGGTCATTACCCAGCCTCAAGAAAATCCATACCAACTTCACACTTGGAGAGGAATGAGAACCAGAGGTTTAAAGGAGACAAAGTATTTATTTGTCCTCTCTTGCTGTGTGCCAAGAACTGTGGTTGGTATTGGCAATATAGTAATGACCACAGCAGACATGTTCCCTGTCTCCATGGAGCTTAGAATTTATTTGTGGGGCAAGCACCAAATAAGACACAAAGGAAAACCAAAATTGTAAACTTCAGTAAGAGTAATAAAAGAACGTCCTTCTCTTATCTACCCCAAAAGCTCCCTTTATATCTGCTCCATCATCATCTTTTGTTTATCTTAGGAAGACATGAGAAGAAAATCTTTTGTACTTCTTGAAAAACCCAGTGCAGAGGCTGAGTTTCATCGCTATGCAGTGCCCATTCCTGCATTTTCCCCTTTAAATAAATCATTTACACCTACACACAAATGAAGGCATAGTATCTTGACATCCAGAATAGCATGGGATTTTCCACCACTGAATGGCTGATGTAAAAGCTGCCTCATTTTCAGGGTCTGCCAGACCTCCTGTCTCAAACTAGCATTGCCTAAATCTCTAAGAGCAGGAAATCAAGTCCCCCTAGTGAGACCTTGAGGTTGAAGTCACCCAAAACACCCTAAAATGTTCATCACGTTTTGTTCGAGCCTTTCCACCCCAGGAGAACCCCAGCAAAATACCAATAGAGCAGATTCTAATGCATTCTCTTAGATTGGTACCTCTGCTTAGTATGAAGGAGAAACCTTTTCAGCCAAGAAGGAAAATAAACAATAGATGGAATCTGAAAGCAGCTGAGAAATGATTGCCTCTGTGAGCACAAGGTGTTAGTGTGTGTGCAGAATACCAATGGCCCAGGCTTCCCCTGTTCTTACCGAAGAGAAGCTCCACAGGGACTTGTGGGTAATTGATCTCAACACATCCAGTGAGCGCTCCTGGGACTGGCCTGCCAGGTAGTGTGATAGACCCACCCCGCCTTTCTACTACAGATCATCCTTACAGCCAAGATTTCCCAAAGCACAGCAAGGACCATTTGATCTGGTTCTGTGGCAATCTTCATGTGAACAACATACTTAGATTGTAAAGAAGAATCTATGGAAGTCCTTCCATTTCTATCCCTTCCCGTTTCTTCCACCAAACCCTATTTCCAGCTGTGGCGACACTGGGTCATTCTACCCCTTTTAATTTGTGGATGGAAACAAGACGAAAAAGTCATGAAAAAACTTTGAATTCTGAAACGTTTGCCACGTGTCTTAGGTCTGATTATGAGGGAGAGAAAACGGTATACCTAGCTCTGGGGCCTGTAAGAGTCCAGATATATAAAATGAGCCACTGTGGTTCATCTAGAAGATCTAAAACAAACAAACAAAACCACACACACGCACACACATACACTAAACTTATCTCAGAAAGGAAAGATAGTATATTCCAGTCTAATCACATGTTAGGCTGCGTCATAATTGGGTTTGAAAGGAACCCAAAGTTATCATCTCAGCCTCTTCTTTACTAGAAGTGTGAGTTCATATCACCTTTGCTCCAGTGACTGTGGGTATAACTGATATAAATTTAATGTTTCTGAACAAGAGAAAAGGCTTCTGAAAGATAGTTCATTTATTTTGGTCTTCACTGCTTGCTTTTGTGTCTGCTCAGCCTAGATCAATCAGGGTAGGTTTGAAACCCACAGCACAAAAAGGGTGTGAAAATTGATGTGGTGAGGTTGGTCAACACGTGGTGAGTTGGGCATTCTGTAGCTGAGATGGGTTTTCAGTGAGCTCCGCAATCCTTTACCCGGTCCTTCCTTGTGGGTTTTCCCTTGAGAGACCAACTTCCAGAATTAGATGAACACGTTGTGGGGGCTAACTCACATTTGTCTATGAAGAGGAATGAGAAAGAGAAAAGACAGAGAGAGGAAGAAAGAAAGAAAATGCAACCTCTATTTCCTTTGTTGGGCTAAGGAAATGAGTCACTGTTGATGTGTAAACGTTAGTTTGGTTGCAATATATTAAAGCGTTCTTTTTCTTAAGTGTTCCGATAGAAGCTGTCAACACCCTAATTTAAATTAGCCCATCGAATTTATTATCCACTTTCTCAGATATGAGACATAGGCCACATGGATTTTGGTAGGAAAGCTTGTTGGAAAAGGTCCTAAGTGCCATCCACTAGGGCTTAATCTAGTGAGAGAGTCCCTGGGCAGCCAGCGGTCAGCATGGAGGTATTGAATGCCTGAGAAAAGATCAATACGAGGAGATATATGGTCAGGGGGAAATTAGAACTCATTTACTCTGGGTGCTAACCTACATGATTTGCTATATTCCAAGTAAAAAGACTCTTATCTGTTTCTAAAAATCAAAATCTAAATAAAAGGAAGATTTACTCTATTGACGATACCCAGTGACCAACCAAACTGTCGCAAAAGTGGGTCAAGAGAAGGAAGGGTTCACTTGTGGGGGTAAAGATTGAGAAAATGGTGAAGGAAGGAGTGGAGGAGGGGAGCCCTTACAACAGTTTGGGAGGAAATGGCTATTCAAACAAGGCAATAGATAGGGGGTAGGAGTTCTCACTCTTGAGTGGATCTTGATGTCAGGACAGGGTAGGAGAGAGAGGCTGTCACAGACCCTAAAGATCCAAATCTTAGGTTTTTCAGCAGCCAGCTGTTTGAAGGGAAGGGTTGCCTCATCCCCATCCTTGGAAACATTGCAGTTCAGAACCTCAGCCAGAAATATCACAGACAGGATTTCTCTCATTAGCTGAAAAGGTAGATTATATGACCTTTTATATGACCAGAGGTCCATTTCAACACTCAGCGGCCCAGACATCTAAGTTAGAGACTGCCCCTGGACTATTAAATCATCATATTAGTACCTTATGTCTGTCTCATTGGCCCAGCATCCCTGGAAGGAGGTCTCCTTGTAGTACTTCTCAATTTATAAGACTTTATCTGTAGAACTGAGCCAAAGGCTAAAGAAATTGGATTAGAAAAGTATTGCTTCCATTTCTTTTTCTTTCTGGTTTAATTACAGCCATCGGGGACATCATCTGGAAGTTTGATTTTGTATTGAAAAGATCAAAGCCCTTAAAATACACTTTAACTGAGTCCAGAACCCCAAACTGGGTTTTGGTGGACAGGGAGGAAGAGGTAATGGTAAGAGCCTCGGTGCAAAAGACCATATTTCCAAGTTCTAGGACCAATGTGACCTAGGGAATCTAAGAAGAAAGGGTGGATGGCAGGTATTTTATTTCATTTTGACATCTGAAAGGCAAGCGGGTTCCCATGCATCAAGAGGTGTTGTTCCTGCTCTTGGCACACCGGCTTTCCCCGACGGGGGCTAGAACCCACCCCAGGGATCTGCTCAATGAATGAGGGAAAAAAATTGCTGAGCGTTGCATTCGACACTGGAGATGTCAGTCTACAGGCAATCAGGAAAGCCGGGGGTTGTAATTTGAACAAAATGTCACTGTTTACAGAGATTTTTTTTTTTAATGCACTTTCTCTGTGATGATAAATCACAGGCCTGCGCAGGGGATAATAACACAAAATGTTTGACAGCTTTTCTTACAATTGTTTGGCATTCTGTTTGCCTAATTATTGTCAGCATCACCCACACTGGTAAATTGTTGTAGAAAAGAGCTCAGTGGTGACTGTCGGAGTGTGCGTCCGCCATTGCGCTCCTATCACTGGGATTAGCGTTTGGATGTCACCGGTCTTTGCTATGTGAAAGGCTTAAGTAACCTTGGAGTCCTGTGTCCCCGTGCAGATGTGGTTCTACTGTCCCACCAGATAGGAGGACAAAGCAGAAAAAGTTGATGGAGAATTTCTGAAAGGTCATGTTTGAAAAAAGGAAAAATCAGTTCAGTTAGGTTCTTTAACACATTGAGGGAAGTGCAGAGAAATCACTTGCCTTAGGGGTATGGATTGGGAAATTATCTATTTATGTAATCACCCTGCTTTGAAAGGGAAGGGAATTAATTGCTTTAATTAACTCCAGTAAAAACTAGATTGTCACAGGGGGAGGGTTGACATAATATGCTTGGCTATGATCTGATACGCTCTTGGAAATAGTGGCTCTCTCTCTAATCATTTTTCTTTCTCTGGGACCTCACTTGATGATGTTCCTGCCATAAACTAAGGCTGCCTATGAGGAGGATCAAAAAAAAAAAAAAAAAAAAAGGAAGGAAGGAAGGAAAAGGTCACAGAAAGGGTGGTAAAGAGCTCATTTCTGTAATTGTCACTGATTTTTTTTTTTTTTTTAACCAGGAGTTTCATTATTATTTCTTACTTTTCCTCTGACTTTGGTCCATCTAATTGTCCCCCGGTAGCCGATGACAAGTGAATGGGATATAGTGAGTCAAATGTCGTCATCTGTTTAGAGCTGCTTGTTTAAAAGACATTCCCCTGCAGTATATCTAAAAAGGTTTTTTGAAATACATGAAAGAGTGTTGGTGTGTTAGGAAGCCTCCGTTGTACACCAGTATGCATTTAAAATGAGCTAAGACCGGGGCACCTGGGTGACTCAGTCGGCTAAGCAGTGGACTCTTGATTTCGGCGCAGGTCATGATCTCGGGGTCCTGGGATGGAGCCCCTGGGGCTCCCTTCACATCGAGGAGTCTGCTTCTCCTCGTCTCCCTCTGCTCCTCCCCCCACTTGTGTGCTCTCTCTCTGTTTCTCTCCGAAATAAGTAAATCTTTAAAAAAATGATAAGATAAAATGAGCTAAGATCTGCAAGCAGTTTTCACCATGCCTTTAGCTAAAATACGACTTGAAAGATTATAGCAGACTATAAGATTTAGGCTAAGAACTATGAATATGTTATATCCCATATATATAAATTATATGGACATATATATACACACATACATTTAGTAATGTAGTTTTTTCTTGATGGACTCAGTCCCATTTTTGGGCAGGCGGAGCTGGACTTGTGATGCGCTCCTCTCCTGTTCTAAATTGTAGCAGGATTTTCCCTCCACCCCACCCCTCCCCCTCCGCATTGCTGCCCCCAACTACAGAGAGGGAAATACCAGAATGTGGTGTGACAAGCTGTCCAGTCTCAGGCATGTTGGAGGAACAGACCCAGCATCCCCAACCCTGTGGATGCAGGAAGCACCTTTGTCCTCCCCCATACTGTAGGCCTGGGTGTGTTCTGGACACACCCCAGCTCAGGACTGACCGCAGACTTTCTGGCTTCCCTACAGACTATATGTTTCCCCTGACTGCTTGGCTGAAGCATTAGGAAGCTTTGACTGTGTCAAAAACAAACACAAAAAACAAAAAAACAAAAATCATCAAGCTCATGTATAGAACGAACATGTACCCAAAAGGGAATGTGTAATTTAATAAAGAAGAAACAAGAATATATAGATCCAATAAAAGACTATAGGAGGTAAAGACAGAATTACTTCCATTAAAGAGCATTTGAAACAAGGGTTGTCTTTTACATTCACTTGGGCATTTTTGTCACATGAATACTTGCACAGGTATAGGGCTATGTCATTGTATGTCCTCAAATTCAGGAAAGTGTATCTTGACCAATGAGCCTCGGTTTTAAATCATATTAGAGTTACCCCCTTAGAACTCCAAGCAGCCACCCCAAAAAGTGATTTTATATTTCTTATCTCTCCTGGCTTCTTCCCCAGAATTTGTGAAATGTCCTTAAGACGGTGTTGATGTGACATTCAGTTAGGAGTGGAATGGACCAATATCACTGGATTTAGGAATTAAATTAAAATGTTGTGCATCTTATGGTTTTATTAAATTTCTTACAAGGCTACAAGGTGGCTTTTCATACAAATATTGCCATGTCGCTACTCCATTGTGGTTATCCCTCCTGTGGTTTCTGTGATATTTTTATGTTCCAGCCTCGCACCAAGAACAGGATTTAGGTCCCGTCAGGCCCCTTCTCCCTGCTTGCAAACAGGGATGACTGTACCATGGCCCTAATTTCCATTCTGACATGCACATGGACACAAGTTGGCGCCACTGAGGGCACCAGATGGAGTCATTGCCTCCATCTTTTGAGTGGAGCCCCTTGGGCTCAGAGTCATCACATTTCCTCAATTAATTGATGGGAAGAGTATGGCATTCTGTTTACTTTTCCGCCATAACTCTGGCTTCAGAGCCATATTTGGGAAGTGCTGTGATACTCTACTCTTAACATAATTTGTCAACCAAGGCAAAGGAGACAATCCTAAACTATTTTCATTCTTCTCTTAATTCCGCACATATTTTCCATGAACAAAATCATGGAATCTTAAAGCTGGAAGCTCTCCCTTTTGAAATGAGAAATCCAAACTCCAGAGAGATGAGGCGACAGACCTAAGACCCCCAAATTGCAAACGGAAGACCCCTAAGGACTCGGTTTCCTGACACTGAGTCCAGACCACCATCCCCTGCCCTACCTTAGTCTTGCGTTTAGTGGAGATCCTCGCTATACAAAATTGGTTGGAAAATGTTTTACATTCTTCCTTTGAATGCACATGACAAGAGATAATCCAATAGCTGGGAGGCATCGTGAGCTTCTAGGACCTCCCAGAAGCTGAGGCTCTGGATCCTTGCCATGGGCTGCATCTCCAGCTGGTTTTCTACCCACTCACAGCCTGCGAATGTGCAGATGGTGAGGATATCATCGTTTCCACCATGGAGGTGGGGCAGAGAAAGCCACTGTTTCATGTCAGTTTATTTCTGATTTCTTGTTGTTTGTCATGTAAAAATCCTCTCACATTTGCAGATGTTAACCAACAACTAGGAGGAAAGACTTCTTGTTTCAAGTGCACCCATAGAGGTGGCATTAAAAAAAAAATCTGTCAGTTACTGGGGGGAAAGGAAAGAAGAGAAAGAAAGCAGAAAAGAAAGGAAATCTAGGAAGAAATAGAAGAATCTGGAAAAAGACAAGATGGGAGGAATGGAAGCATCAATGACAGAGCTCAATCCCATACTGTTCTTGTAATTAAATGGTGCCTTGCGCATCAGCCCAAATGTTCACTCTTTGATATAATTGTCCCCTCATTAGCATATGCAGAATTACAATTGCACAGTATGAGCTCTCAAGTAGAGATGTCCACAGTACCATAATGAGCCTGTCAATCTTGTGAAAATGAACAGAAACCAATATGCCCACAGAAGTCAGTCTCCTGAGAGTTGGGTGGATCTGGTACGTTTACCAACTGAGCAGACGGACTAGATCTCACGAAGGTGGCATCGGCTTGGAGTGTGTGCCTTGGCGGTTAAAACACAATTTTCTGGAGCGAAATTTGAAATACAAAAGCCAGGTAATGTTTCACCCGAGGTCTAAAGAAAATGATATTTTCAAGAGTTGAAAGCAGTAATTTTTGCTACATTTGACTTCCTGTTTTCTGATGACCTTTCTGAAGAGGCTGTCTATATGATGGGGCGGTGGAACAGCCTGCAAAGAAAAAAGCACCTTTAACGACGCAAGTTAAGAGCAGCTTGACAGGCAGTGTTATTAATTCAACTTGCCAAGTCTGGGCACTGAGCGTGGGCTGCCTTCTTACAAAGTGGTGTTCTTTTTGACCCTTCCCATGTAGGGAAATGACTTAAGACCCCAAAGTCATTTCTATTTCTAATCTATTGATGACTTAGCAATTGGAAAGAACTCTTCTTCTTTTTTTTTTTTTAATGTGTAACTACCAATGCTTCTCATCATTGAGATTTGCCTTCTCATTTGCCTTCATTTGCCTTCTCATCAGGTGTAAACTTTCCAAGGAAGTAAGGGCTGGTTTGAAATCTCATTTTATTCCCCTTCAAAACAAGCAACTTCTATGGGGACAGGTTTGAAGAGACACATTAGAAAAAGGCATTTTTCTTTTTTTAAAAAAAACTTGCAAACAAACTCACAGATGTAGAAAGCGCCGTTTTATATCTTGGTTTTGTCAAACTTCATTGCGCTCTCCTCAGACTCTATAAAAGAATAAACGACAAAGTTCGACATCTGAAACCAGATTCGCATTGATAAACTATAAACTCTTATAGGGGCACATCATAGAAAATCTGGAGGCAGAAATTAAAAGAAGGAAGAAAACAAGAATCCCTAGTTTTCAAATCCATCATTAACAATCCCTGTTTACTCATTGACTGTTTGCTCAAGAGTTTTACAGATGTGTAACCATACTGCAAATATGGTGGTGGAAAAACACAACATTTTTCTCACTAGAGCTTATAATGAGAGCATTTTTCTAGGCCATGTGCTGTAAACATCTTGACCGGGATCACTTGAAACCCCACTGCATTTGTCTGTACTACCCTGTATGTGTCGAAGTTAATGCAGGGGAAATAATTGCATTTGAATATGTGGTTGGATTAGATAAACTTCCAAGACGAAAGAGATGTAAGGCAGATGATGCTTCCTCTGTATTTACTTTTTCAATGGTGACCTCCATCAGTCAGATAGACTCAGTTACTCACCGTTTCCCCAACCTCCAGGCATTGCCGCTATCTGGAAAACACAAAGTAAACATAGGCTGAAAGCTTGAATTAAAAGATCCCCCGTGTGGGGCGCCTGGGTGGCTGGGTCAGTGACGCCTCCGACTCTTGATTTCGCCTCAGGTCATGGTCTCAAGTTCCTGAGACTGAGGCTCTTGGACTTTGTGCTCAGTGAGGAGTCAGCTTGAGAGTCTTTCTCCCTCTCCCTCCGCCCCTCCCCCACTGCCTCCCCCCAAAAAAAGAGATCCCCTAGGAGACTACTTCCTCACACAGCTGATCCAAGAAGAGAAGTTCAAGTAGTAAGGGAATCCTGAGACAATCTGTAGGCCTTTCAAGTTTTATTTCCAAGTGATTGACTAAGATGTCGTGCAGGGTGGGCTAAGTTCATCCCTCAGGGACTCAGATGCCCCTCTTTGGAAGAAAGACTCTTCTATTCTTGTTTCTCCCTCTCTGCCTGCCACCTCTTCCTGCTCTTCTGAAAAGAAGCACGCCCCACAACAAGAGGAGGTTTTCCACATTAGCCTGATTGCCAGCCAGCCACTTCTCTTTGTTTAAGTCTGTTTACACAGTCTCTTCGGCAACATGAAGTAGAAGTTGATATTTTTTTTTGTATCGCTGACTAGCAGGTTTGGTTTTCCCTTTGTCTGAAGCTTATCCACCTCACACACTGAGGTTTTTTTTAGTGAGTGTGTTTTCTTTTTTTTTTTTAATTTTAAAAAGAATTCTTTCCATGCCCTAGTATTTTAGTAATATCCCATTCGGACATCCAGTATTTTAGGGTGTTCTTTAAAAAAAACCTGCAAAACGTTTATTGAATAAAGCATTTCTTCTTTATTACACCTTGCTCGTATGAACTCTTCCCAGTAATTTCAGGAGGTTCTGTAGATCTGCACATATTCTGCTGCCTGATGCCTTCTTGCAATGGCTTACAGGGGCTGGGGCCCGAGAAGCAAGAAAACTAAAAAGCCTGAGTGGGAATCAAGCGCTTACCTCCCATAGTTCCATGATCCCATTACTAGTGGAACTACTGAATAGCCATAGGTACTTTTTTGCATACAAAAATACTTCAGGTTGTTTTTGTTTGTTTGTTTGTTTTCCCCATCTATATTCCCCAAACCCCAAATTAAATACAGGCCATAGAGAGATTGATTAGGAGAAAGTTTCCTCAGTAGCAGATCACTGCAATGGTGACCGAAAAATATTCCAAACGCACCTCTTTTAAAAAGATGGAAATTAACTGGACCAGTCATTCTTAACCAGAGGCCCGCATCAGAATTATCTGGGGAGCTTTCTCCAAACACAGAAGGACCGCTTGGGATTCAGACTCTCCTGTCATAGGACCAGAGCATGTGTATGTGGAAAATTTGTCCAGATTATTTTATTGTAAAGCACTAGTTAATAATCACCAACTTTAATGACAGCGATAATGTTAAGTACCTGTTATTGGCCAAGCATGTCTTAGATAGTTTCACCCAGTTAGTACTTATTATCTCTTCATGATGCATATACTATTCACACTTTCTAGATTAAGAAATTGAGCCCCAAGATGCTAAGTGATTTGTCTGATATCACTTACTGATAGGGCAAGAATTTTAACTCAACCCGATTCCAAAATTCTATTCTCCTTACACTGTATTAAATTTCTCCCTCCCCTAATAACAAAGCAATCCCGAAGAAACCATTCTCTGTATTTCCAGACAATTTTTATTTGGCTAACATTTTTAGTATCCATCACAATATGCATTTAACATTCAGGAATTGTTTCATAGGTTGTTAAGTCAGGGTACAGAACAGTGGCTCAGTTTGAATTACTTTAAAAATGTCACCCACACATGCACACATGCACATTTTGAGAGTAGATACCTAAATTAATAGATTTGGATGTGTACTTTTTAATAAAGCCTCAATAACTTTTCTTTGAAATAGATATTGCTATTTATCAAAACACTTTTTTTTTTGCTCAAATAAAATCCACAAATTGAACATCATGAGTCATTTCCAGTGAAGTTTCCACCCTTCCTTCTTAAATAAGGTCTTGGTAGCTAATCAGATCGGGAAGCATTTTGAGCCACAGAATACATTATAGTTCATCAATACTCTTCAGTGTTTAAATGATTCTTAGGCGGTCTTTACTACCATACAACCTGAGAAACAAAACAATGGTAATATTCACCTTAACTTTACGTACAATTTTTTTAAATTTTATTTTATTTTTTCAGTGTCCCAAGATTCATTGTTCATGCACCACACCCAGTGCTCCATGCAATACGTGCCCTCCTTAATATTTACCACTAGGCTCACCCAACACCCCACTCCCTCCCTTCCAAAACCCTCAGTTTGTTTCTCAGAGTCCACAGTCTCTCATGGTTCGTACCCTCCTCCGATTTCCCCCAATTCACCCTTCCTTTCCTTCTCCTAATGTCCTCCATGTTTTTCCTTATGCTCCACAAGTACGTGAAACCATATGATAATTGACGTTCTCTGCTTGACTTATTTCACTCAGCATAATCTCCTCCAGTCCCGTCTATGTTGGTAAAAAAGTTGGGTATTCATCCTTTCTGATGGAGGCGTAATATTCCATTGTATATATGGACCACATCTTTATCCATTAGTCTGTTGAAGGGCATCTTGGCCCTTTCCACAGTTTGGTGATTGTGGCCATTGCTGCTATGAACATTGGGATACAATTTTTTTTTTAAATAAGTTTTTAAAAGCTTAGATATTTTTAGAGGATTCATCTAGAAAAATGCTTCTCAGGGTGAGAAATGGAAGAAGAGCAATGTCTCCTCTCCCTCTTACCACTTTGTTGGAGACTGGGAGGGTAAGACCCAGGCCTCTCCACCCACCTGAGAAGCACGAAGGCTTATGAAAATATGAAACGTGGTGAATGATGGGAATGAACCATGCCGGCACTGAATTTTGAAAACCACTGGTGTAGGGGACACGTTGCTTTGTTTGTTAGCACTTATCCCAAGTAAAGATACTTAAAATTTTATAACTGGTGTTCTATTTATTTTAAAAGGTGTTGAGAGAAACTACTTCCAAGAATGTATGGGCATTTGTAGAGCAATAGGGCTGCTTTCCATTTGATTGACATTGTAACAGAGACATTTCTGATGAGCTAATGGCAGCCCTGAGAAGTGCCACAGTAAATGAGTCCGTCTGCTTAAGTTGTCAGGTGGTGTGCCGCTCTTAGCTCGCTCTCCTTCAGCAGTCATTGCTTTGTTTTATAAAAAGAAAATTTTTTTTCAAAAATAATTTTTTTCACCTTTCTGTAACATCATGAAGAAAATTGGAAGGAGCCCTGATTAACATCTCCAGAGCAATAGAGTTTTGTGAAATTGGGGTTTCCTCTGTGTGTGTTTCCTAGAGGTATCAATCACAGAGGCCTCCGGGACACAGTCCTATGACAATTGGCAGGCTTATCCCCTCTTCAGCTCTGCTAGTCATCCTGTTCTCACTGAATGCCCCCAGAAGTAAAAATCTTTTGCCCCTGGCAATGCGGAATCAAAACAGAAGACATCATTGGGTATACATTTGTTTGTTTTGAAATTGCTTATGACCAAAATGTTACTTTACGATGGACAAATAATACAACCCTTTCAAAACCAGAAATGACCCAAGGTTCTTAAGATTAGACCTAGATCTTCTCTATCAATAAGCAGTAGGCCCACCTTCAGGTTTTTCCTTGGCTACCATCATCTTAATTTGCTTCTATATGCAACTTATTCCCAGCTATGTATCACTGAAAGGAGATTTATTAAACCTAGGGGAAAAAAACTGACATATATTTTTATCTCCCCCAACAAGACCTCAATAGGAAAACCTTATAATAAATTTCAAATGATCACGAAAAAAGGCACCCCATAGTTTGTACTTTATTTTTAATCTACAACCTGGAACATTTTGTTTGCTTAATATGCCTGAGTGTCCTCAAAAACTGAAGATTTTATTTATCCCCTAGAAAGTGACTTTTTAAAAAAAAAATTCTATAAAGAGTTTGGTGGAATAGAGAACTAAGATTCAAAAAAAAATCAAGCAATCTGTTTTAATGGACTCAGACTTCAAACTTCCATCAAGTTTGAAGTCAGGGAATACACACTTAGAAAATATTGTTGCAGCATTTTATGGGAATTGAGCATAGTTGACACAAGTTAATTTTTTTTGCCTCTAAATCTACTACAGGTGATAATGGAAATAGCACTGAACACAGAGTCAGAGAATCTATATTTTAATCACAGCTCTACCCTTAATTACCTGTAAGACCTTTAGTGAGTCACTGAACTTCTCTGCAATTTGGTTTAATTCTTGACCTCACCTTTAAAATGAGGGCTGGAGGAGATAATCCCGAAGGTCCTTTTCTCTTGTAAAGTCTAATTATTTATGCATTTTTATTAGAATTCTCTGTGTAAATTTGCATTTTCTATTAACATATTAACAAAAAATTGAAAAGCAGAGCTATAACCTGCAGTGATTAAAATGTTTATTATTTGAATGCAGGCCAGTATAGCCAATGTGACATATATGCCCTGAGCCTTTTTCTTCATTGTTGTAGCACCATCTGCTACTCTAGCGCTTGGGAGAGTTTATTTAAATCATCACATTAGTGAAATCTATGCCTCAGACCCATCTCCACACACACACACACACACACACACACACCTTTGCTGTGTTCTAAACTTTTTTCAGTCAGGCTCCTTCTGCCTTCTGACATGAAGCATTGTCAATCACCTGTCAATCGATGTGAAATAAAGCCCCTCTGGGATTTGGCCTAACCTGGAGACTAACTGGTCAGGACTGTGGTGGGCCTCAGCTAAGCAGTGCACCTCGCTTGCACCTGCCGTGCTCCCTGGGGGGCAGTAGACTTCTTCCTTCCAGGCTACAGAAAGCCAAGGACCTGTGCTTGGAAAATTCCCCAAAGCTCAAAGCCTTCATATAGTTTAAAGTTGATTCTACGGTACCAACCCCCCACTCCCGCCCAAGATGGTGACCAAATTCTCCTCTAGCAGTAGTCTATAGGAAATGGCCTTTCCACTCCAGCATGTTTTCACACTCAAATGACTGTTTTTCTCCCTTTAGATATTACATTTCAGAAAATATGGGGAAAGAAGGAAGACTCTGAGGCAATGATGGAAAATGTTCATTTTTTAAAAACAGAAGTCTGTTAGACGGCAGGCTTTGGCGGGCACCGGCATCAAGACCATGAATGCACAGCCCTCGTCACCTCTGACCATTTCCCTTTAAAGTGACAGAATTAAAAACAAATTAAAAAAAAAATATGTTCTCCAAAGTGTTGTAATAGAAGCCCATGAAGAAGTAGTCAGAATTTTCAAAAAATTGTGTGCTTAAGGAATGCAAACCTCCCTTGAACAGACTTAGTGTGAAAGCATATCAAAGCAATATGCGTTCACCATCTATTTTCTGAAATGAATTAAACAGCAGCCACTTTTCCTTATAAAAGATCTGTTTGGAAGGCAGTGCTGGAAACACAACACACGCAATTGGCAGATCTTAAAGGTGATGGGCAGAGGGATCGACTGCAGAGCAGACTGACCAGCCCAGTGTCTGGGCGCTGCCCACCCCCGCACCCACCCCCATCTGAGGTTCTGCTTAACGAAAGTCAAGAGGAACCGCAGTGAGCGAAATCTGTCATGGGGACTCGTTGGAAGCATTGACAAAGAAACCATATTGAATAAAATCCAAGTAGAAAAACATAATTGCCCTATTTGACTCTGGCTAAAAGTTGCATGATTACAGGGTAAACCCAATAAAAGCAGGCATTATTAAGTGGAGTCAAGACCACAGTCTGCATATTTCAAGTTTTCCCTGTTCAGAATGGGTTTCTAAAGGAAGGTCTGGATGGATGTGTATCGTGTGCTTGTAGTGTGGGTGTAACCACCCGTCAGCAAGAAACGCAGCTAGAGTCTCCGTCCGGAGCGTGTGTTTGGAGGTTTTTCCCCCATCTGAACTTACGTGTGTGCAGCTTAAAAATTAAGTTATTGACTAGCAAGGAAAAGAAAGACTTAAAATCTGCTAAAGCTGTTAAAAGAAGAGAGGTTAATTGAAGTGCTATTTTATGAACTAGTCCACGATAAGTCATGTAGGATAACAAATAAAATCATAGGTCACTGATCAAGTCCCAGTTCAGCGACTTCCTAACTGCAAACTTGCACAAGTTGTTTGACCCCTATAAACATCAATTTCCTCCTAGAAAATGGGTTTTATGAAATAAAATAAGGTAATAAATATAAAACATTCAACATCTCTCTGACACATAATACATAATTATATAATTACAGTAAGTGCTGTGGTAACATGTAAGAAACCACTGCAGCTTATGGAGGGTATTATGTTAAGTGAAGTAAGTCAGACAGAGAAAGACAAATGCCATATCATTTCATTTATATGTGGAATCTATGGGGCATCTGGGTGGTTCAGTCAGTTAAACATCTGACTCTTGGTTTTGGCTCAGGTCATGATCTCAGGGATCTCAGGGTGGTGAGATCAGCCCTGAGTTGGGCTCCCCACTCAGCAGGGAGTCTGCTTCCCTCCCCCCCATCCCTCGTCCCACTAGCGCACTCTCACTCTCAAATAAATAAATAAATATTTAAAAAATTTTTAAAAATAAAAAACAAGCAAATGAAAAACAGAAACAGACCTATAAATACAGAGAACAAACTGACGGTTGCCAGAGGGAAGGGAGGTAATACGAGGGGCAATATGGGTGAAGGAGAGTGAGAGATACAGGCTTCCAGTTTTGCTTCCAGTTATGTTATAAATAAATCATGGGAATAAAAGGTACAGCATAGGGAATACAGTCAATGATACTGTAATAGTGTTGTATGATGACAGATGGTGGCTACACTTGCAGTGAGTACAGCATAGTGTATAAACTTACTGTATTACTGGGTTGTATGCCTGAAACTAATGTAACATTGCGTGTCAGCTCTATTCAAATTTTTAAAAATAAATAAATCACTCCTTCCCTGCACTATTTGCTTCTCTATTGAGATGCATATTGTGATAAACGCAAACAAATGTTTTTTTTTCTTTTTAAGATTTTATTTATTTATTTATTTGACAGAGAGAGAGAGATCACAAGTGGACAGAGAGGCAGGCAGAGAAGAAGGGGAAACAGGCTCCCCGCTGAGCAGAGAGCCCAATGTGGGGCTCGATCCGAGGACCCTGAGATCATGACCTGAGCCGAAGGCAGAGGCTTTAACCCACTGAGCCACCCAAGTGCCCCTAAATGTTTTAAAATAATGCCAAATGTCCCCAAATGGACATCATGTCCAGTTTGTCCATCCATTTTGTCCCAAATGACAAGATCTCATCCGTTTTTATGGCTGAGTAATATTCCATATTCATATAAATATATTTTATACATATATATATATATATATATAATATCTTCTTTATCCATCCATCTATGGATGGACGTGTGGGTTGCTTCCATATTTTGGTTATTGTAAATAATGATGTAAAAAACATAGGTGTACATACATGTAAGGTATAGTTATTTAAAAAAAAAATGACTCACCTTTATAAGTAAGATGAAACCAAATGAAAATATTAACACAAAGATATGCCTTCTTTGGTTTGGTTTCTTCTGCTAAATTAGGTGGTTCAAGTGGGTCTCATATATTAATGGTTCTTTCCCAGGCAGAAACAAATAGCTATGTAGAGCATACAGTCAGAACATGCAAAAATTTTACCTTGTCAAACTCCATGCTTGCTAAATTTTCCCCCTAATCACTCTGTCTTGAGAAATTCTCACTAATCTACTTTAGATTTACACATTATTCTTTCCAGGTGGGCATTTACTATTTATTATTTACTTTTACTGTTAATTCTGTCACAAGATAAAAATCGCTTGAACATTTCTCTTCATTTACAGGCACTTAATGTGACAACGTAGTACATGTTGAGAGCAGGAAGGGGTAGAAAAGGGATCAGCATAGACTCTCAAAACTTAAAGAGGAGGGTGTCATACTGGGGAGAAAGTTGTGTACGTAGAACAGCACAAGGCGTAGAATTCCAACCAATGTGCCACTTCATGAGATTGGGTCAATTCAAGTGGGAATGATTCTCAATTTATACTAAATTCCTTTTCTTTTGATTTTCCATGGCTGTAACATATGATGTGTATCATAGCCTATTTCAGGTTACTGAATTATATTTGTTGCCTGTTTTTAACATAGCCATTTATACAATTCTTTCAAGAGCTGGGAAGCTACCTTTGAACACTGTAAATAGTCAAATGGCCTTTGATTTACTAGATTTCCTAGATTCCTTATCACTTGGCAAATATATAAAACAGACATTTTCCAAAGAATGAGCACACTGAGTCTTATCCTCCAGACATTCCTTCTCTTTGTTAAACACACCCATGGGCTCATCTGGGACTCTAGTGACTCTTTCCTTGGTAGGAAGACACCTCTGGATCTCAGGAGTGCCCCCCTGTGGCTGCTCTACAGTGTTACTGATCTTTACTGATTCTCCTGAGGCTGGCTAGGGCACTTGACTTAGAGCAAAAGCCCAGCCGAAAACGGAGGCAAATCCGTTCATTTAAAAATATCCAGCAGTAGGAAAAAGGCCTTGATCATGCGTAGAGGGGCTGAAATTGACTAGTGCTTTATGTCAGATTTCTCTCTCTCTCTCTCTCTTTTTTTTTTTTTGGTTTTTCATATCATGCACAACACTTGCCTACCCAACTCCAAAAACAACATTCTCTCACAGCAATTGCCAGGGAAAAACATGAGGTGGAAAAATCAGAGTAACGTCTTCCCTTAGGGCGAGATTATACAGGAAAAGTCATTGGACAACTCCCAGCCTGGGCTTCATAGGTTGGCAGGAAAGGCTGTCATTACCTTAGCGTTGTTGGGAAATTTAAAGAGATAACAGATGTGAAACGCTCAGAACAAGAGTCTCACATAGTAGGTGCTCAATGAACAAAATAGGGGTGGTTAGCCTGGGGCCCTCTTCGTTTGCATTGACTCTTTCCTGACTCACCTCCCATTGCTAAATCCAAGGGCCCAGAGCTTCTGCTTACCTTCTAATCCCCTAGGGAGAAGGTCTGGAAGGCTTCAAATTTTCTAAATCGGAAAGCTTAGAGGAAGCAATCTCACTGGAATGCAATGGTTGCAGCTGCATTTTCACAGCTTTCCATTAAATTGCTCAAATGTTCATTTTTTGTATTAGAGAAGGCGGGCTGCTGATGGAGAGTTGGCCCTCTGACTTCAGAACCTTCTGCACTCAGTAATTACTCAGAAATGTCACAATCTGCCTGCAACCTGTCCCCATTCTACCTACTTTCCTTTTGCGTTGCTCCTGATTCAAGTGGTCCTCTTGAGGTCTTGGAAATGTTTCTTTCTCTAGTACTTAGACTTATCAGAGGGAGGCCCCTGGAGCATGGAAATTCTTCTCCCATCTGAGTATTATCTGTCAGGGAAAGAAAAATAGATTCAACTATATTGCACAGCAGAGTTGGTGCCCTCTCCACGGTGAATGTATTTCAAGGGCACGGGCCAATCCATCACAAAGGAGAAACGCAAGACTCCCCTTCAGAAGATAGAGGACCCTGGTGTCATTTTGCATTCCTTTGTCGGTTTTCCCAGAGTGAGGTTATGGGCGGCAGGCTCCATTTGAATGGACTTCGTAGTCTAAAACAGGTTAAAACCAACCCTAATGTCACTATGTCACTAATACTTTGATATTGAAATTTAGAGTTCAGAAATTGTTCTAGTTTCTTTCCACCAGTCGAAAAGAACTCCAGTAAGTACTGACTTCATTTGGTCTGAAAATTTAGGGGCTTCCTTAGTATCCAAAGCACTGTGGCTACTTACTTCAGAAACTACGGGTCATGAAAGGACTCCTCCACGTCCTACTGACGTTCAGTAGGCACTTGTATGCATGCTCCTTGAGGAACAGATGGTTTGTCATAAACGCACTATCTACCTCCTTTGAAGATCCCATATTTAGAAAAATAACCTTAACCCCCAGGGAATAAAGAGCAGAGCCCCATTAGCTTTGCTTTTCTCGAATGGAGATAGCACCAAGTACCCTCTGCATTTCAAGTTTCTTTCAGTCTGGCTAACTTGGCTCAGAGACACAAATTTAGCTTCTTTTCTTTCTAAGCAAGCCTAGAAAGTCTTGAAACACGTGATGATTGCATCCTTCTTTGTCTTCTGCCGTTACTGAGTAATTAAAGGCACGGTCTCTTAAACTCTCTGGCCTTCAGTTTGCTCCTGACAGGATGGATAAAGTGATACCATGAGTAAATGTTAAAAGAGGCACCTGGCACAAAGAATCAGCGGCAGCTGTTTTCTTAACGTTTTTAGGCCCTTGACATTCAAAGCAGTATTTACGCCATTCTGTCTCCTATGTAGAGAGCTTCACAGAGGGAGCGTCCAGTTGCTGGGGGCCGCCATTGTTGTTGGCTGGAGATTTGTAATGATATCCTTTTCTGCTCCGAGCGCATACCACAGGGAGAAGCTACATACACATGGGGGGCCTGATGGGGGAATATCCAGGATGAGAGTGAGATTCCAAGTTATACAAAGCCATTTTACTATTGATGGAATGGGCTCTATTTGCAATTATGAAATGAAATGTAGACTTTTTACCCTTATGTCTTAGTTTGTTTTCTAGAACGATACTTACAAAGACCTAGACAGGCCTACTTAAATGTCTTTGATGTTTTCGGTTCCGGCTTGTTGTGAAATTCTAATGGACTCATTTCTCCTCAATATTCACATAAACATTCTCTCCCCACCCTCTCTTGCTTGCTCTCTCTTTTTTTTCTCTCTCTCTCTCACACACACTACACATCTTTTCCTCTGCTTAAAGAAGTTATAAGGCATTGCTGCTATATAGAACAATATCTGTAGTCAAAACTGAGACCATATAGTCCCGTTATGTTCATTTCTTGGGAGTCTGCCCTAAAGTCAAGAGCAAGCTATAGGAAACACACCAAACTGTTGTACAGAACATTGCTTCAATTGTAGAATTATACGTAATTATTTTTTTTCCTATTCCAAATTTTCAACAACGTAAATGTATTAATTTTGTGGTTAGAAAAAAATACCTTTATCTATCTATCTGGTCTTACTGGATTTGGACAAATTAGCGGGTATTTATGCTGAAAATACTCCCACCCCTTCTGGATCTGAAAGGTGACAAGCCAGAGTCTGTGGGCACCTTCTTTAGAAGTACAATGTTTCTCATGGCTGTTGCAGGCTCAGAATTGGGCTTACAACAGATCACCTTCACGCCCTTCCTTGTCTCCCATGTTGAGGGTGGTTTGTAGAATTTAGAAGGACAGAAAGTTTATTCATATCCCAAAGCTGGGGGACGGCAAAGAAGAAATGTAAAGGGAATTAATATTTATGGCAGCCTTCTACACCCCATGTACTTTACTCAGGCTATGTCTTGTAATACCTGTGAGGAAGGAATTCATTACCTCTGTTTTAAAAGTGACACACAGGTGCGTCTGTATGTATGTGTATAGGCATATATATACTGGAACAGTGTTGCATTGAGTGTGTGCTCAATACGTGTTTATGGGATGAATTATTCTAGGAATATAGATTTGTATAACTTTGAGCATCTTATATACCTGTAGAGCTATACAAAGAAGTGTTTATAATCACATTCATCTGCAAAGCGCGTGAACGATAGAAAGATGTCTCCTCTGAGACTTGCTGAATGTGCCCGGCACATTTTTCCTTGTCTAAGGCTGCAGTGGAGTTCAATTCAAAAACTCCTCTTAACCAATCCAAATAATATCATTTTCCAGCTGCGGTGTTACATCGGGGCCACTTCAAGTGCCAAAGGCTTAACCCAAAGGAAGCCAAAACAATCCACATCATGAATAGCGAGAGTATTTTCCACCCACCATCTCTACATGACACACTTATCTCGGGGGCCTCCTA
>CM052885.1:27878845-28022593 GCA_028534135.1 Potos flavus | reverse complement strand
ATATATATATATATATATATATACCTTGTCATTCCTTGAAAAAAGTTCGAGAGCAAAAAATAGCAATCTATGCCATATTCTCTTGCTCCATCTCTCTCAAAATAACACTTTGTCTGTAATCGGAACATCTATTTACCCACCAAAAGTGGATCCCCCCTACCTGTATGCCCCTGATTTCTTTGCCTTTCATTATTGTCCTATGACTTATGTGCGCAGATAGAGTTGACGGTTCAAAAGACAGGAGCACGAGTAGTCTTTCGGGTCATATGCAAGGTCTTGTCAGGGTGTCTACTTCCACAAACACCTAACTAGTTTCTGACCCTTCCTCTACTTGACCTTCAATGATCTACCACCTCTCTCAGGCCTTGCTCTACCCTTTGAACTGGACCCGTTCATTGCCTGCTAACACCTTCCGGTCCTGCTCTGTCGTAGCACACAGCGTCATTCTATTAGATCGTGAGCTTCTGCATCTCAGAAACTTTACCTTACTCCTGTTGCCCACATCCTTCTAGTTCCTAGTCCCGTGCCTCCCACATTATAGGTGTCCCAGGACAGAGCCCAGGAACAGCCAGGCCTCGCTCCAGTGTCCCTGTCCTGGGCCGATTCACATTCAAAGAGGGATGCCAAAGGAAAGAAAATAGGTTCTTGAGGTGTAAGATGCTTCCGCAGGTGGCAGTGAAGGTGGACGTTATTGATGTAGGTGCTGCTGGCTCTCAGTGAGAAATTCACACACCCGACAGCAGTCTAACCTGAGGGGTTTGCCTTCTAAGTGAGATTTATGTGAAAGAGATGAGAGAATACAATCGCCCAAAGCTCAGGGGAGGAGATCCGTGTAAAGAGCTCTGCAGAAGAGTTAATGTTAAGAGAACAGCAAGAGTACCAGATTCACAATAGATGGGGAAACCCATCTAAATCCCGGAAGAAAAGAATGGGTATTTTAACCTTGAATCAAGAAGAAAGAAAAAGAGGGGATGGAAACATAGCATGCATATGGCCATTTTGAAATAGACAGTCGCTCCTCCTAAATGTCACCTATGAAGAAAAAGTAGGAAGATTTGTTGGAGTTCTGAGCCACCAGAAAGACCTATTGATGTGGTGTCATGTACTCTCACCAAAATTAGAGGCTAATGCCAAAAGGGTAATGGATATTTTCCATTCCTTTTATGTATACATATATTAAACTCTTCAAAAATTTAACTTAATTTTTGCTTTCTATTTTTCATTCCACCTTTCTTCAGTTCAGAAAAAAACTGTGCCAAGGACCAGTACATCTCTTGCATAAGTGGCATATACTACTTTTGTGGAAATACTGAGTATTCCTTATCATGTGTCCTAAAACAAAGCAGACCAGGAAGATTTTATCAAACAGGGATGGGTCCCGTTCAGAGAATGAAGCAAGACTTGAGAAAGTTGGCAGATCATTAAAGTTCAGGCTTGACTTCTACCTTCCCTCTTGGTTTGGTGATACAGTCTGAGCATTTAACTACTTGCACTTCAAAACTGGTTTGTTTTAAACTGCTTCTAGCCATATCCATCATTTCTGCCTTCCATATATACGGCAGCAGATATCTGCATATGGAAAACTCCCTCCCACGTGAAGTAAGCTTTCAAACAAAGACAAAGGGACTCTTCTAAATGGAGGGCAGAGTCATCCTTTTAATTGATTTATAAAAGTACGTTTAGCTAGAAAGTAAATATGGTAAAGAGCAGGATTTGATTTATATACGAAATTTGCATCGAATTTTTTATTAAATGTCTATATAGGCTCATTAATCCTAAACAACATTCAATTAATTATAATTTTAAAGGAAAATTGAACAACACATGAACATTTCCCATTCACTGAGCCATTCATAACGTGCTCCTGCCTGTCACGCACGTCCTTTTAGTGATCAAGTAAAAGTGTAGATGGAAAGTTATAATCATCTCATTTGTTGAGCTAAGATTGTAAAACAGATAAGGGCAAGTGTTTATCTTGTTTTACATTGTAGATCGAAGTACTGCTTCTCATCTGACCCAAGATGTAAGGCATGAGTTGTTAGGATGAAAGCCATCCTCTAGAATATACATTAAGGGAACCAGAATGAACTAATGAGGGTCAGAGCATTCGAGGAAGTGGGAAAGGCACAAACAAAGCCAAAACAGCAGGAAGGCAGACGTGCCCAGGGTTTGTCTGGAGCTGACGATTTGTATACAAGATGGGGGAAACTGGGCAAACCTAGCCAAAGCTGAATCTTTAGAGGAACCCATAATGTTTCTGGACTGGCTAGGGCTCACCCTAAGCCAGTACCCTTCTCATACTGAGGCTTGTCTTTGCACCTGGAGTCTGCAAAAATGTCCCAAACTGGGGACCTAGAGATATTTTGCAGCCGGAGCTCTAGTGCCAACTTCAGAACTTATTAAAAAAAAAAAAAAATCAGTCATCTTCCTAGACCTTAAATACAAATCTGAATAATGAGTTTTGTTTAGCTGCTCTTTTAAGAGTTTTCACAGATCAAAAGTATCTGAAACCATCGAGTAAGACAGGACCTAACTTAACTTTTTTTGTACCAACGTCACAGTCATTAGTAACTGGACTCTCGTAGATGTATGTTATTCACAGCTTCAACCTACATACTTTTTTCATGAGACTCTTTCTTTTACCCATGAATAATTGCTCCTTAAGGGAGCAAGCACAGAATACAATGGGGCGAAAAGATAATGTGTATGACACACAACACAAATGTTATCAGGCTGTTTCCAGAACATTCTTAGAAAAGTATAGTCATCAGGTTATGCTCAGAAGATCCTAGACAACCTTTCCAGGAGAAGACATGGAGCCAAAATGCACCGACAATAGTGAGGCAGTGCTGTGGAAACAGAGATCCATCAGTGTTTGTTCTGGAGATTTGTCAACAGAGCGTCTTGCAGATAATATGAACTCCTGACCGACTACACAGATGAAGTGTTGTAGCTGCATAGAAAGTACTGAAGAGAGATAAATGCAAGGCCAGGTTCTCCTAGCTTTGAAAAGAATTAAGGGGTTTCTTGGACAATGGATTTTTTAGAAGTGTTGTCCCTGTTTAATTAGTTCCCGAGTTGTGTTCTTAAATACAGATTATCTTTATTTATGGAAAAATAGATTTCTCAGAAGTGGAATTTTAATTTTCCTATTTTTTGTAATTATGAAAACGGTATTCTTGCAACTTAGTGGGGTCAGAGACCATTAGCTATCTCTAATTGGCACATATTCTTCTCAAGTTTTATTCCCGTTAATTGCACATGGAACAAATTGGGTGTCTATGTGAACAGCAGCCAGGTAAACAGCTTTCTGGAACACAGTCAAAACGAAAGGTTATTATCAGTCAGCTTTGTGATTATGGTTATTAGATTATATATAAAAATAAATACAATGTATTAACATGTGAACATTGTAGCATATAACCATTATGAAATTAATCATGACGGGCACATCACAGCCTTTCAATCAGTAATGGCTTGCATACATGAAAAAACAATTGCTTTCCCCCCCTCAAAGGTTAATAAAAGGGAAGCAATTTAGCACAACATGTTATCTGCAAGAACTAAAAAGTGAGCACCCTTCACGTAAAATAGCCAATAGTGTCGGTGGGTCTAGGTGTCACTTGATTGCATCACTGCCATCCTCCCCATTACATAGATTACATCGGTGATGTAGTCTAGAATTCTTGATTATTTGTGCAGCAAAACAGGTTTGTTTTAAACCACTTCTAGCCACACCCTTCATTTGTGCTCTCCACACGGACGACAGTAGGTTTCCATACGTGAAAAGCTCCCTGCCGCCCAAACCTTTAATGAGGACCAGAATACGGCAATAATGGAGTTGGCCCACGAAGAAGACCTAGGGGTCTTTTCATTAAGTGCAGTTCAGTGATGCCAATCCGCCAGTGCCTTTGCCAGGCCCCACAGCGTGGCTTTCGACACCCTGGGATTTGGGCTGCAGCCGTTTGCCTCTGCCGTCAAATTCCCCCGCTTTGTTTCTCAGGCAGCTGCAGCTGCTTCCAGTTGGCTCCAATTCCAGCATCACGCCGGTGTAGACGGCAGCCTTTTCCACATCATCGCGTATCCCTAAGAGCTAGAACAAACTCGGTCTTGCTGCTTTATGTGTGTGAATTCTCCTGTAGGCATCTCCGCTTCTCTCTTGTTCTGTGTGTAGGTTGCCTGGACGCAGGTGTGGCTACAGCCCATGTCACTTGCAGGAAGAAAAAAAGATACCGAATATATGATCCCAGAGCTTGGGTATCCTTTACGCTGAGATGAAATTAGGTGGAGGACGACTGGCTTTCCAGAGTTCCTTTATTTCCTGGCAGAGAGCTATGCCAGGGCTCTGTCAATAATTTTATTTACTAAGAGCAGTAATCGAGGCAAAAAAATTTTTTTAAATAAATGATTTCATTTGGAGAGAGTAAATGTCATTGTAAGCACGCGTTATGAATATGCTAATTACATTTCCTCCTGGGGGCATTCATGTGCCAGCACGTGCTGAAATCTATGTACGAATGGCCAGACTCTAAGCACGTTGAAGGCAGGGAGCAACTCCTTGTTCTCTGAGTTGCCTAGACATAGCAACAGAGTCTAAACAACACGATTATCTCTTTGGTCACAGTAATCAGCACCGCCCTGGCCTTGTTGCAGAGCCTGGTGCTGGGTGTAGGGAATCAGAGATAAGAGGCACGATCCCTGATTCCGAAGAACCTCTTCAAGGAGATAGGTTAACTAATGGCTTTTTGCACATGGTGTGATTAGGCTATAAAGAAAGAAACAAAACACTCTATGAGATCACAGAGGAAGGGACTCACTTAATGCTGAGCTGCAGTTTGGTGAGAAAGAAAACAGTGAGGGAAGACATCCTATTGTGGTTAGAGTCCCTGGTTTCCTAATTACTGCTAATAATTTACAACGCCCATAAAACAAAGAACCATGAAGAAACTTTAAATGTTGTATTAAAAGGCATGAGTTCCTTGTTATGTAATAAGGGTTCAGAGAAATGATCAGAGCTTTGACACCCAGTAAGAATAATCAAGAAAGGTCCTATGGAGAATGAGGGTCTCAAAGTATAATTGTCTGCTACTTCATTTAAAACTCAATGGTGAGCCCCCCAAGCAATGCCCCTGTTGTTAAAATGTCTCCCGGTTGTGATCATTTTCCAGCTTTACATTTTTCAAGCGAGCTCCTCTATACAGAACAGTATTCGGTTCGCTTCATCCACATGTTTTATTACACCTCCTGGCCATTACATTAGCTGTGTTACATCAGTTGCCCCTATTAATAGATGTTCATTAGTGGCACTTCCATTAACTAATTTCAGGATTAGACTAAAAGCCACCGAGTAATCTTTTAGATCATTCATTAACAGTTGGACGCCGGCATTTGCTACTTCTTATGGACATTCAAGTGTGGACACATTAGTCAAGGATGCTTCTACTTCATGTGTAACAAGGAAACAAAATGCAAGATGGTCTAATACCTACACTATGGGTTCTTCTCTGCCCCCAGAGTGGAAGCGATAGGGTAACAGAATCCACGTCTCTTCCAGAATCCTAAGTGTCTGTCCCTGACTCCTCTGTGGAGGAAGGATTCAGAGGCAAGTTCTGTATTCAGAAACCAGATTTTTTCAAGTGCCTTGCCATTCCAGGCCTTTCCCGAGCCCGACCAGGTGTGTGACTCCCACATATGGTCTATGACTTTGCAAGCCTCTACTTCAGTTTTGTATGGAACGCAAAGGTAAGCCTTGAAACCAGAGAAGTTTGCAGCACAGAGAGGACACATGGTATATAGAGACTCCACACCTCCATCCTCTTGAGTCTTGGAGATTATGTAATTACAGACGTGCTGAATAGTCTCAGCAAGGCTAAGTTTGAGCAATTATGTTGCGAGAGTTGAGCCAGCCTGATAGGCCATCCCTTGCCCTGCCTGTCATCCAACAGGCTTCCCTGCGTTTGTAAATGAACTGTCGTATCAAGACCCAACTTTTAGAGGGAAAACAATAAAACCTACTGTCATCTCATGTCATTTAAAACAGGTAAGTTAGCCGGAATAAATGGAAGGGAAGCTGGCTTGTGAATTCATCATCCACCTATACGGGAAAGAGAGTACTGTTTCCCATCTTATTTCCTTCTCCCCTGAACTAGTGCAGCTCCCCAATTATGTAAAAGCATCAGGATTGCCTGCAGAGCGAAGTATAAATAGAGTAACGCTACCGCCAAAGCTCACCGTTCAAGTGATGAACATACTTGTCTATGTCTAGCAGCTCCTGGCATTACACCCGATGAATCTGTTTATCCGAGTGAGGCAGAGGTAAAGCGCGATGCTTAAGGAGTGGTGTCCTCTTTGGGAGGAGCTTTCACCTCCCCACACCAGTCTCCATCAGAGAAAAAAAAAAATAAAGGGTTTGATAGGCAGAGACAGACGCAGCTTCAAGATGTGTCCCTGATTTCCCATTGAGCCCCATAGAGGGAAAGTATGCATCCTATACAGGGGTTAAGAAAGATTCTGCAGGATTCCTTAGGATCTCTGACTCCATCCCACCTGTCATGCCTTCTCCCCAGTCGCCACATTCTTTGCTTACAGAAAAAGGGAAAGAATAAGCGAATGGGATAAACGCCATTGTCTGACAAAGAGAAAGCTATTAGTAGCCTTTAGTGTAGCCACAAGCACTAGGATCTGTTCAGTGCTGTGAACTGTTTGCACACTACTACTATGTTTCAGGCATTATTCTAACCATTTTATACATTTTTTCTCATTTAATATCCAAATGCAATTTGAGATATTGTTTGCCATTCCCATTATACAAATGAGAAACTGAGGCTTAGCAAGGTGGCATGCCCGTAAGTCACCCAACTAACCAAACTTACCCATAAGTCACCCAACTAACCAAACTTACCCGTAAGTCACCCAACTAACCAAACTTAAAAGCACCGCAGCGCAAGTGCCTATGCTCTTTTCTGTACGCCCTGCTGCTGGCAAATATATTCCTTGGTTTCTCGTGGGACAATCACTCAGAGGATAAAGGGGTACACAGTTGGAAGTTCCATGGTTATCCACTCTAAACCGAAGACTTCAGCCCTCCAGGAAAGCTGTGTGTTAAATGGAAAAAAAACAAGGAATCAGAAATTATAGACCTGGGTTCTAGTCCCCCGAAGACTTGAACTTTCATCTTCTGGAGGAGATAAGGTCCTATTCCTGCCTCAAAGAATTGTGAGAATTAAACAGTCTTCAACCCTGCAGTGACTCAGAATCATTTGCGCAACTAAACAAAACAAAACACAAACAAAGCACTATATCGGCCTGCCTCCAACCCAAAGCCTATGGAATCTGAGTGTCTAGTGGGTAGTGCATTGAAACACATAGACATCTATGTATTTTCCCGTTGCCATGAGTGATTGAGATGCACCAGCATGGCTGCTAATCACTGGATTAGATGAGGTATGCACACCTCGAACCACTTAGCACAGTGCCAAGCACGTATAAAAGATTCCTCTTCTCCAGCTGTGACATCTTTAACACCTCCCTGAGATTCAGCTCCCTTTCCCATAAACGATGGAGTTGTAGCTCTTGCTATCTTCCAGTTCCAAACAGTGAAGTTAATGAGGGGCTTTTTGGAAGGCCTGATTCATACCAAATCTGTAAGAGAAGCAAGGTACATCTTTGGCTTCTCTGACTCTGTCTCTCTTAAAACCTCTCATTAACAGAGTCTCCGTCTTTTTTAACCTCCCCAGGACCCCAACCAGACTCTAGGCGGTAGCCGCTTCATCTCATGCGAGTCCCAGATCTTTGCCACTCATTTAAAATAGTAAGGAGCTAAGTGATCCATTAAAATGACTCTATCTCACTAGACAATTAGCTATCATTTCCCTGCCAAATACCAAGGATGAGTCCCTGTGAAATGAAAATTTCAGGCCCTTTAGTATCTTTGTGGTGGACATATTTATAGCTGAGCTACTTTGGCCCCATACCAACTCAGGTGGCTCCCTGGGTAGTTTCTGGGCAAGACCCGCTCTGGTTCTTGGAGGTTCATTTCTACGTTGTCTCTGATGGTTCCGAAGACAGGGCAAACCTCTTTCTTGCTCATCCTCCCCCACTTTTCCTATTGTAAATCAGAATATGCTCACTCCTAATACACTGACAATCCAACAGATTGGGAAACAAGTTGTTCTTGCGCTAAAAGTATTTAATCATTTGTATTTGTAATACAAATACAAATATTTGTAAAAGATATTTTACAATATTTTGTAAATTTTACAATATTTTACAAAGATATTTTAAAATATTTGAAAAAGATATTTAATCATTTGTATATCTAACCCATTCATTGCTGCTTGCTTTCCTGAGGCCAACATTTAGTACATTAGATATTGTGAGATAGTGATCAGTACAGCACCAGGGACTGTTACAAATGGATCTTCTCGCCCCTGCCCCGCCCCCCCCCGTCATTTGCACAACCTAGGACAAGATGGAGGGTATAAGGGGACAAGAGGATTTTAATTTTTCCCCTAGGAAGATAAAGCATACAAACAGCAGTGACTAATATTAAGAGCACTCAGACATTCTCTTAAGAAAATATTATACGGGATGCCTCAGTTGGTGAAGTGTCTGCCTTCGGCTCAGGTAGTGATCCCAGGATACTGGGATCGAGTCCGGCATCTGGCTCCCTGCTCGGCGGGAAGCCTGCTTTTCCCTCTCCCACTCCCCCTGCTTCTGTTCCCTCTCTTGCTGTCTCTCTCACTCTGTCAAATAAATAAATTAAATTAAATTAAAGAGAAAGTGTTCATATATATATATATATATATATATATATATATATATATACTCCATTAAGAAGAAAGGGGGCTATTCCCTAGCTCTCTCCCTCTTGCATCCAGTCTGAACCTGTTACAACTCTGCACCATTCTTGTACCCGTCAGGCAGGCTGTCAGGAGAAGGAGGAACAAAGAAGACAGAGCGGGGAAGAGTGAGATGAATGCAGAGAGCTGGAAGCCGAGCAGAGCTTTAACCGCCCCCACATCCAGGGCCTAAAATAGATGCAAAATGGCACATACTTCCATTTCATTGGCCAGGTTCAGAGTGAGCAGAAATTAATAGCTGAGTGCCTTTTTCTTAATGAAGTCCTGCTCTGTCAGGAAAATAAAACAGAAGGGCCGTGAGAGGCGACCCGTCTCTGGATCAGCTGGCTCGCGGCCTGCCGGCGTCCAGCCAGCCTCACGGAGACCTGTGCCCAGCGGGTGCCCAGCCCTCCCAGCAGGCGCCCCCGACCCCGACGGCTAGGGCCGCAAGCCTGAGCCGGACTCACTAATGAACTCCTTCCGAAACACTGCTGTTCTTCCCTCACTGGGGAGGTGAAGGAGCCACGTTGGAGACCCCTCAAGGGGTCAGAGCCCCACTCCCACTCCCCTGGGAGCCCTGAGGCCACAATTGTTTTTTCCTCCTCCTTTCTAACCTGTCTCTCCCTTCCCTCCCTGCCTCTCTACCTTCTCTTCTCTCCACCGTTTTCCTCCCGCTTCCTCTTTCCCTGCCTCTCTCCTCTTTGTTTCTGTCTCTTCTTGTTCTTCAAAGAAAGCCTCTTAAGCCATAGTCCTGATTATTCTTTTTCAGGTTCGTTGTTAGCCAGTGGCAAGGTCACAGGTTCAAAGATAGAAGAACAGCCAAGGGATTCGGGCCTCTTTTGCCTGAGATGAAAAAACGTAAAACAGTGATTCTTCTCTCTTGGGCAAGACAAAAAATTATCTTATTTACTTGCAATTGCAGTCAAATTCTGCCTAACCAAACTTGGCCAGAAAGATAGATTGCTTTTAAAAAATCATCCTGGCATAGGGCAGCCGTGCTGGGGCTGCGTCACGGTCTCCAAGCCCTCTCGTGGATGGCAAACTGAACTAGGCGACGTCTCTCCTACGGCCTTCGTAAGACTAGTGAAGAGTCTGATTCGACTCCTTTATGGTTATTTCTAAAACTTAAAAGAAAACGGGCTGAAGTGACTTCAGAAGACATTACTTGTGACATAGGCTAACCATTTCTTTAGGACAAAGACAAAAAGGAAAAAAAAATACCTTGTAATGGGGGTCTTAGGGGCCTTTTAAAAAAATGCCAGAAAGTTCTATCGTAGATCAGCAAGCGTCACTGAAGGAGACTGTAAACACATACTTCAACTGCATTTGTGGTTATGCTGCCTGGGACTACGCATGAGCGCTGGATTGGACAGAGGATTTCTAATGTTTCCAATCATCTCTGTGGGTTGATGAGAAATTGAAGAAAATGTTGCCGATATTTTGAGTGCTTGGAAAGAACTCCCTGCTGTCCTACCCGTAGCGAACTTGCCCTGTGCTGACAGTAGGGGATGAGGCAGCTGCTACGATTATTCCTTGTAAGCCTCAGCCAGTTTCTGAAATTTAATGCCATGCAGGAAGCCTACAAGGTCAATAAGGGCTACTCTTCTTCACGGTCCCTTTTTTTGCATGCCGCTCCTCCTCTGTGCACATACACACACCTTAGGGTTCATCTCCATCACCCCACCCCTCTCCTGCATCCCTGTTGAAAGGGGCAGCACATCGATTGGGTTCCCTCAAACTAGGAGAGTCCTATCTGCACTCTTCCCTCTAGCTGCGCCAACAGGAATTTGTGTGAATATAGCGATTATATCGGTCCGAGGAGGCTAATCCCCAGCTGCAGGTGGAAATAGGATTTGAGTTTGACGGTTATAGAAGGAAAGCCCAGTTTTCTCTGATGCACTGGCAGATCTTGCTTTCTAAGTCAAAACTTTAGCATAAGTTAAAAAAAAGCACTCGGGGGTAACTCCCTGCCACAAAAGCTGGGCATGCAGCCAGGACACTGTGCTCATTAGCCTTGGGGTGAGCCAAGATTCGCAGAACACACCGGTCAGCATTTTTCATCCAAAGATGGGGGTGTCCTGCTGAAATCTAAGATCCAAGAAACAAGGTTACCAATCTCTGCAAGCAAGGCAGTTAATTGGTTTTTCCTCCCACAAGAATGTTTTCATCTTTTATAAAGCAGTCTAGGCCCTAGATAAATGGGATCATCCATAAAATCAGAAAAGCACACTGGCTAATGCCTACAGTATGCTTCCTCTTTTTTCCCTTTGCTCTATAGACATAATATTCAATAAATAAAAATATATAATGGTAATCCTAACCTACTCGGTCATGCCAAATTTGTTATCATTCAGAAACAGTTTTTTTAAGCTGCTTACATTTTATTCAAAAATGCTATGCCTAATTTGTTGCCATTCCCTTGTTCGCAATGCAATAATTACACACAATTTGCAACGAGTTTATCAAAGCAAAACACAACTAGCAACAGGAAATAGGACTTTTTTTTTTTTTTTGGAAATAGGACATTTTTAATGTAAGTCAAGCAGGCCAGGCATCCTAATAGGTAGAAGAGGGTAGAAATACCGATACTGTGAAATTTAGATCCGAAATGGTTATTAATTGAAACTTCCATTAATAACGGCCAGAATTAAGTCAGTTTTCAAATTAACCATAAGTAGTTGAAATGTAACCTCCCATGACATTCTGAAGTGTGTGTCCCTTTGCTCCCCCACTGAGACAAATCGTTGTTCCCTTCCTCTTAACGTCTTCATGCAATCCGTTCACCACATGTTTGTTTCAGAATACAGAAATGCTTGCTGTTAGGTAAATATAAATTAAGCATATGGTTACTTAACATGTTTCACTTCTCAACCTCAGGTCTGTCGCCGTGCAGGTATGACTTCGACGGGCTTATCCGTTAAGTTATGTAACTGCATGACATTAGCATTATGTGTGTCAATGTTGTGATTAAAATCTTCAACCTAGTGGTTTCACAGACTGACAGATGGGATAATTTTAGCAGAGCCTTACCTTGTTGTTCTATTTAAGTCGGCTCCCGCACATGGTCTAGGGGTGGAGGGTGGGATCACAGTTCACTCTAAAGTGGGACTCCTCTAAACTCAAAAGATGACCGATACTTATCTAAACATAAGGAGCTTTAGGGTTGGGAAGAGAGGCATCTGAGAAACTATACAGGACAGAGGAAAAGCCGTAAAGCAGCGGAAGCCTGAAGGAGAGGTCAGGTCACGAAATAACATGCGCTAGGAAGGCATAGATGTCAATCCTTCATCACCCATTAACACCTTACTGCTAGTTATTTTGTCAGGTATCAGGCCAGTGAGGAGGAGTTTGTTAGGATCATGAAGGACAGGATGCCTAGGTGGCTCAGTCGGTTAAGCATCTGCCTTGGGCTCAGGTCATGATTCCAGGGTCCTGGGATCGAGACTCGCATTGGGCTGCCTGCTTCTCCCTCTCCCTCTGCCCCTCCTCCCCCACTCGTGCTTGTTCTCCTTGTGCTTGTTCTCTCTCTCTCTCTGACAAATAAATAAACACAGTCTTAAAAAAAAAAAGGACCATGAACAACAGAAGGGAACCTCCATTGGTTTTGGGGCTGGGAACCATGAAATATGATTAGCTTCAGCAATTACAGGATAAGAATAAGAGCTAACCTACACTGAGCTCTTTCTATATGTATACTTTTATAAATGTTTGAGCAGGCCAAGGAAGGGAGATTGTTGAAGTACCCACACTGATTAGCACAAAAAAGAAATTAGGAAAATATTTCTAGTGCCTTTCAGAATTCATGAGACCCTGCCTGACTTTAGAGCATTCGTGAATTTGAATGTAGAGACTGACCCAAGCTGTTCCTCTGGGCCCCAGGAATTGATCCTGTAATCATTAACATATCCATAGAAATAAAAATCAGGAGACGAAAAGTAAGCCAGCAGCCTAGCCCAGTGAACTGGAGAGGGGAGAGAAACAATGGACTCCTAGCTGACCTTTGAGTTCTTCTGTTAGTCAAACCTCACAGGGCTGGGGTTGCTTGGCTGTCTCTGAAGTTAGAGGCATAGTGTGGTCCTGGTCTGGATTCTGTAATGAACCGATACTTGGGATTTTAACATAATCAGATGGCATGGTCCTGGATCACAAAAGTAGTAGGAGCATCTGAAAGTGGCTTCCTACTTGGGATGAGACTCTCACCCCAGATATCCTTCCTTTTACCCACTAATCACCCACTCAAAATGCCCACCATCTGCATTCCTTTGAATATTGGCCTGGAAATCATCTGTGAAATACCGATGCATTAATGTAATATACAAATAAATGACCTGCTAAGCAGTTTCTGAACACCTGGCTCAGGAAACACAAAAGACAACAGACATATTTAGGGGGACTTGAGGGGTTGAGGACAACTCCCCAAAAGGACTCACTGATCTAGAGGGAGGTGCTGTTTGGTTCCTGCTCCAAGGAGCCTTGGATGATCAAGGAGGCACATTGAGGGCACCAGGAGACTGAGAAAAGAGTAGAGAAAAGCAGACCCCAGAGACTGGGAGGAAAACTTCACCTGACTCATAGCAGAAGAAACGATAATTCCTCCATCAGCATCCAACACTGGTGTGTTTTGGTCTTGCGCATGTGAGGGCTCACATGGGCATGTGTGTACATATTCATGCAGGAAAATGTACAGAAAGAGACAGATGTGGAAGCTGATGCCTGTGCCAATTCCTAACAGCTATGAAACCAGGCTTCTCCAGGCACACGGTCATTATTCCCACCACTAGTGGCCACACTCAGGCTTTCTGAGGATTTCTGAATATCCATGATCATCTGTGGCTGTTCATTTTCCATGGCCCATTTAATTGAAAGGTGGTGCGGTTACTGTTTTTCTTTTAGGAAAGTGGAGTTTATTACCCTGCTGTCCTGGAAATTAGCCACAGCTTGCAAATTTGGAACATCCAAAGCAAGCGTGATAAATTATCCCCAGTGTAATATCCCCAGTGCTTCTGCCAAAAGAAAGGCTTGGCAGCCTTCGAGAGTTGACACAGCTCTCTTCTGTGTCGTACCAGCTGCGAAGTGGACTTCCCCTGATCCCACCCTTTCACCAAACCACAGAGTAAAATGATCACTTTTGAAAAACATTTAGGATGAAGGGGGAAAAAATGCACTTGGGGTTGTTTCCCAGATGCTGGGCTGGTGTTAGGAAAAATTGTAAAGAAATGAAGGGATTTTGAGTATCCCAAGTTTACTCTGTGTCCTACTGCTTCCTTTCATTTACTCATATATCCATATATATACTCATACAACCATATATATACTCATACAACCATATATATATATATATATATATACACATACACACACACAGATATATGAATGAATGGCTCCGTCTTACAAAACATGGCAGGCAAGAGCCATCCATGTCATTGATTACATTTACCAGCTGCAATTATACATTAATTTCCATAATTAGCTGCTGGTGAGGGCTTTGTCTCTTTTTGAAAGACTACAGAAGTAACTAGCAGGTACAGGTTTCTGGGAACCACGTACTCCATCTACTGGTAAAAGACATTCTGTCTTGAAAAAGCTATTTCGGCTGTAGACCCTATGGATGGTGGAGGGGTTGGGGGGTGGGGAACAAGGTATGCAGTTCTAAGTAGACCTCTTGAACCTTTAGCAGTAGCTTTCATTCCTGAGTCACTTTGTGACCGCCCCAGCAGATTATCTATGCTTGCTAATATCACCAGGAACTGGATGAGGCTGGAAATTAGAAATGAAAATGTGCCATCAATTCTGAAGTCAAAGAGGGGGCCTGCAGGGAGGAGTCAACGTGGTCATCTATTTTAGATTATAAAGATTTAAAGCTGGCACACCACAGCTGAGTTCTTAAATTTTGGCCAGTATTGATCTGAAGCTCATGATGATGTCACTTTCACAAATCAGACATGAGTGTTCTGTTGCATTGCCTGGAGGCAACTGCTGGCCCTGACTTAGTCTTGCCTCTCTTGCCCACCCCCCAACCCTGCCTCCACACAGGTACTTTGTTGTCGCAGACTTATAGATCCACGGGACGTGTGGCTGCTAGAAGGAGACAGCACAGCCGAATAAAGAGGAACTCTGAATCCAAGCCACTTTGCCTAAGAATTTGAAAAATGTTCATGTTTCCTGGAGGAAAGAAAGGGGCGAGAGGTCTTTACTCTTTAGTGCTCTATCCTTCCTTCTTCGAGATTCTCATGATGCCTTCAGGATACTGCATGTCTCCTCACTAGTGCTTGGTGAGAAGTAGAAGATAGGCACCAGGAAAAGGAACTATCACTTACATGTCCTCCCTTAGGGTGCCTAGGAATTATGTCCTCTCCTCAGCCCCCTTTCTGGGTCATACTGAAATTCTTTTCTTTCTCCTCTTCCTCCTCTTCTTCATTCCTTATTTAAATTACATAAAATATTTATAGATTTTTAAAAATAAAGACAAATGCAGTGTGCTGGAGAATATGAGAATATATTATATATAATATATATTATATTATATATATATTATATATTATGGAGAATATATTATGAATTCATTCAAGTGATGCGACACTTCCATACATTCCTCAGTGCTCATCATCTTAATCCCCATCACCTCCTTAATCCCCATCACTTCTTTCACTCATCCCCCACCCACCTCCGCTCTGGTAACCGTCAGCTTCTTCTCTATAGTTAAGAGTCTGTTTCCTGGTTTGTCCCTTTTTTTTTTCCCCTTTGTTCATTTGTTTTGTTTCTTAAATTCCACCTTTGAGTGAGATCATTTGGTATTTGTCTTTCTCTGACTGACTTTTGCTTAGCTTTATAGTCTAGCTCCATCCACGTTGTTGCAAATGGCAAGATTTCGTTCCTTTATGGTGAACTAATATTCCATTGTGTGTATATGCTATATCTTCTTCGATTTCTGCTTTACATTTTGGTCATTGAACATTGATTTAGTATAGAATCATGGTATTACATACAGTTCCATATTTTATTCATGTGTCACTTTTTAGGCTTTTATTGGGGTATTCATGAATTGCTCAACCCTTCACTGATTTTCCTCCAGAAGAATCATTTCTTCTTCTTGCTTAAAGTAACATTCTTTCACCTGTCCCCACGATTCTGTCCACTCCCATGAAATAAAAGAGGATTATTAGTCTCTTGGAACCGGGCCTTTTCACCCATCGTGTTGCTGAGTTAACCCTCTTAAGGATGACTGATTTTTTTTTCCACGTTCCAGATCTGTGAGAGTTCCATAGTGCTGACCCCTAGAGCCCCGACCATTTGAAGTACCTTAAAGAGCTATTCCTTTGACTTCATAACTGTTTCAGAAGTCCGCTGCTTAGCTTCTTCCATTGCCCTTAATGGATCCTTTTATGGCTTGGCTTCTCTTCCTACTACCTATATATGAAAATCTCCCAAGATGCTGTGGTCAGCCACATCTTGTGCCTCCCAGGGTCTCTTTCCTTTGCTAGACCTACACCTCCCACTCGCTGCTTAGCATTGATGATTTTCTCATCTATCTCTTTAGCCCCAATCTTTGTTGTAAACTTCAGGTCCACATTATGTCTATTGGGAAAATCCAACTATGGGTTCCACTGGCTCTTCACAATGACACACGAAATGTCAAAAACCGAATTTAAAAGTCCCATTTTTATGGTCATTGACAATTTTTATAGAACAAACTATGGCAGTTGTTTTAGAGGGGCCTATGAATTTCAGTTCTAACGAGCATCCACAGTAAAAAAATGAAAAGGAACAAGGCTGGCATGATTGTTGGGGGGTGACTGGAGAGACTCTCACTAGCTCCGCACCCCAGAGCAGGTCCTCAGTCAACAGCAGCCATTCATTTTATTATTGAGCTTGACACAGCCATTATTTCTGGGCCGGAAAGACAAAAGATCTACTTAAGAATGGACTGATTTTTCTAAGAGCGATAGACCACTTGAAAATGAGGGTCTCGATAAAATCAAACAGGGACTCTGCAGTGTGTGAGCTAGCCCTAGGCATCTGTTCATAATTGCATGCAGCCTTATGGTCTTCACGGTGCCTTACGAACTTATCCATTCTAAGAAGCTGTCTATGAGAAAAGGGACGGACTTCTGAGCAGACTAAGATCGGGTGAGAGAGAGGAAATGATTGTAAAGGTCAACAAGCCTTCCAAGAAGTAAACTGGGTGAAGGAGAGTAGAGAGAGAACTGATGAGAAGCAATTCAGAAGAGCGAGGAGTTCTGAAGGTCACAAACCAATTCCCAGTGTGGGTGCGGAAATGTCAATAAATGCTTTGATTATTCAGCATTCATTAGGTAAGACTAAATTACTGGTAAAGCAGGAAAGTCACTTGTGTTTCAGATTTACCCCTTCCTTAGCTTTTATTTTATAGCAAGAACACTTTTAGGATGACATAAATGGACCTTATCCTCCCTCCCCTTTACATTGCAGAAGCAAGCATACACACTACATTTGGTAGTGACTAACGCATTCTTAATTATCTCCTCGATTTCTTGAAATCAGATGTGACTGTGTTGGGTCCTGTTTAAAAGTCATGCCAGTCAATTCAAAAGATAAAAAAAAAAAAAAAAAAAAAAAAAAACCCTGGCTGATCTCCCTGGAACCTTTTGAGAAATGAAGCCCGTATATGCAGAAGATGTAACTTTGAGCCAGAATGTAAAGAGCTAAGAGTTAAGTAGAAATCCATCGAGCGGGTGTCTTCTTCCTGTGCCATTAACAGAAGCCTGTTTCAGACACTCAGCTGCAGCCCTTGGTACCCTTATCCTAAAGCATGAATTCCCGAAAGCCATAGCTATCAGGCCCTCATGGTGCGTGATATTTAGACAGGTATTCTAATCGTTTTCCTTACCAAGGCACTTGCTGATTGGTAATTCAAACGATCCTCAAAGATGGAAATTTAAAATATACTCTCTGGACTTCAGTGTACCAAAAGAGTAGGTTAGATTAGATCAAAACTGGCAAATACACGTTGTCTCATCTGCTGACTCAGAGCAATCAGTATGGCTGCCTAAAGGTTCTGGGTGGAGAAAGATCTTGATACCTGTGGGAACGGAGGCAGTACTGAGTAGTAAGCGTTGATGATGTCATCGGTCATCTGCATTTCCCTAGTTTTCATTTCCTCTCCGCCATCCAGCTATTTCAGTCCAGCCTTTTCCTTCCTGGTATGTCCAGTGCCTCCTTTCCTCTGTCCTCACCCTCAGCGGATGATCAGGCTCCGAATCTCCCAGAGGAAAGAGAAGCAATCAGAACTGACTTTCCCCAGACTCCCACAACCATGCTGACCCAAGTGCCCATGTCTAGAGCTCTGCACTTTACCTCTCTAAATGTTGCTGTTCCCTTCTGAGGCACCACTGTCTTTCGGTAAACCTTAAGGTTACTTCCATCTGGCCAATTTCAAAGAGCTGTAGCATACTTTGAAAAGAGGTCTAGCACATATTTTCAAGTCTTGTCCTTGGAAACCCTTCAAATAAAATAAGTTGCAACTAGTGGGAGTTCCAGAGAGCAGTACCCCATCGATGCTAACAAAGGGGAAGAGAGGTTACATTTCATCAGCTTAACACATTTTCTAGGACCAGCCATATAGATGATTAAACCAACCATTCCAGAAGTCATGATTTTGTATTCTAATATAGAAACTTGGAACCAACGTCTGTGATACAGGGACCTCATGTCTCCTATTTTCTTGAGCAATCATTTCATATTATTTTTATCTTTTTAGTTAAGTGGATTTGTTAAATGTATAAATATGATCCATTTTGTATAGCATTCAAAGTCATTTCAAGTAATTAAGTTAGAAAATAAAAATAAAAATTTCTTTTGTCAGGGCACCTGGGTGGCTCAGGTCATGGTCTCAGGGTCCTGGGATCAAGCCCCGCATCGGGCTCTCTGCGCAGCAGGGAGCCTGCTGCCCACCCCGCCCCCCCCGCCTGCCTCTCTGCCTACTTGTGATCTCTCTCTCTCTCTGTCAAATAAATAAATAAAATCTTTAAAAAAAATTTATTTTGTCTTACCTTGGATCACTTGTTGAGGTTGAAGCAAGTATAATCCTGATTTCTGTAGAGCTTATTCAAGAAGTAGAATCCCATCGTTTATGTAGGCAGCCATCATTATACTGGCTCTAATCTCATGCTTTTGGTGATTGCCTTTTAGGATAATCAAAGGCAGTATTTGGGTCATTTGATGAATCTAATTTTTAATTCCTATTAAAATCCTCAAGCCTTCTCTGAATTTCCTAAGCCTAGATGTATCATTATGATGAACCATAATACTAGCACGTTCTCGTTTTGAGGCTGATGTACAGAACATCAGGTAGAAAACAATTCTTAAAATCAGAAAGATGTAATAATCCTTAAGGTGACCGTTCATATTGGCTGCCTGAAACTTGCATTTAATAGGCATTGAAATCAAGGAATGAGTAAGGAGTGCATAATGCAATCACTCTTTGAGTTAATAGGATTTTGTGACAATAGCTTGATGGGATAATTACATTCAGGACAGATTAAAATAAATGTCCCAAGGTGATGAAATGACATCTTTTAATTCTAGAAGTAGATATTGAGGGAAGTGGCAGGTATCCTGACTTTAAGACTAAAATTCAACAGTTTTCCACAGCTGTGGTATTTGTAATCATACTGGCTTATTCATACAGCCTTGCAGAAATTAGGTGAGGTTGGAATCTAATGGGTTCTCTCTTGGTTCTTCATAGCCCCAATCCTTTCATCCCATTATCATTGCCAAGTACAATCTTAATTATTTCTTCTCCCTAAGTTTGACAAACTCTCTGAAAACAAACTAATTTTCCATAATTTTGTTTGCTCCAGTCAAATCTTTTCACTAAATATAGTTGATTCCCATGTCTGGATGAGGATTTTTATGTCCACAAATCACACAAGCACAATTCATTCCTTTGTCAGATCATGTTTCCCTACTTCTAGATAGGAAACTATGATCACGATACCCGTAGGCAAGTTGTAACACAGCACAACCAAAGCCGAAAGTTGATAAAATTTTGGAAAAGAATTATTCAAACTCAAACTTTCACACCATGCCTTAAGGTGCTTGAAGCATTCTGTAATCCCTTACCTGAGAATGCGTCGGCAAGCTTAAGGGTTGGATCTTGTTCTGCCCCTAGCACTTTTTAGATCTAAAAAAAATATGATGTGTTTTTCATCAGAGGTGTTTTCCTTAATAGGGAGCAGGCTAGCTGTTATTTTTGTATCTTTAGGTTAACTTACCATTATGAATGGCTGCCTGTATGTCTAGCTAATGTTCAGGCGTGAAAAGTAAAGGATTATCAAACTCTTGAAAAAGACTATGGATGTGAACAATAGAAGGATATGGAGAGGGGCATGTGGGTGGCTCAGTCGGTGAAGCGTCTGCCTTCGGCTCCGGTCATGATCCAGGTCCTGGAATCGAGTCCCACATCGGGCTCCTTGCTCCACAGGGAGTCTGCTTCTCCCTCTCCCTCTGCCACTCCCCCTGCTTGTGCTCGCTCTCTCTCTCTGTCAAATAAAAAATAAAAATCTTAAAAAAAAAGGAAAGGGAGTGCTGCATCGTACCACTCAGTCCTATGCCATCCTAATAATACATTAGGTGGCTACTAAAAATGAAATGATTGAAATGTGGCCATCTCTTAATTTTCCACATTAAGAGTTGTCATAACTATAAAATGTATACCAGATTTCAGAAACTTTGTATGATAAAAAGAATATAACATATCTCATTAACAAATGTTATATTGATTCTCCGTTAGAATGATAATATTTTGGACGTATTGGGTGTATAAACCATGGGATTACAATTGACTTGGCCTTTTCTTTTTCCTTAAGAAAAATGGTATATGTGATTTGCACTAATTCGTCTAACCTGTTCAAAATGGGGCAAACTTCTCTAGGCTGCTCTGAAACGAGATACCATTAGCTCTGCCAAAGGGATGGAATCATTAAAATGCAGCTAATCCATGGTCTCTCACTGGTTGGGCTTTGTAAATTTAATTAGCTAATGGAGTGCTGGCTAAAAACAAGGTCCATATGGTTGTTTTCCCTTCAGTTAAGGGCAAAAACGTGTGGTTGCTTCTGCGAAAAACTGAAGTACGTAGTTGTTATTGTGATTGCCCTTAATTGGGATGGAAAAATAATCTGAAAATCTGTAGTTGATTTTGTTAAAGGATTATGGGAAATATGATAAATTTAAAATGCCTTTAGAGGCTTATAGGAATTTTCAGACCTTAGAATTTTCCATAAATGTTGCACCTGGAATAATTCCCCAATTAATATAAAGTAGCCGTCTAAACCAATCTTAGAGGATAGAGCAACGAATCCCACATTTAAGATGTTTTCTGAACATTCAAGCCTACCACCTGAATAGCAACAGCAACAAATGGCTTTTAAAAGCATGCAAGTGTGTTTCAAATGTCATCTAAAGAACACACAGATCTTCCTGAAATTTTTCCCTTCCGCTCTTAAACTTAGGTTTGTAAAATCGCTTTGAACCCTCATCGTGTCAGAATGAAGGAACTTAGGTTAAAGCTCTACCCCGCCCCATAGCCCCACTGAATTTGTTCATCTTTTTCCATTTACCATTCTTTTGCTTTTCTTCTATTTTGTAATTATGTATTTTTGGCCACGGCTTCTCTGAGCTCTCCTTGCAGCTCTCTTGGGCGACGAAGGGAAGCTTTAGCAGTAGGCATAGTACAGAATGGCATTTTTTCAGTCCAGTGATTTGGGAATGGTTCATAGATGTGGAACACTTTCGGTTTAGGTTTGCTGGCAACCAAACCGGGCAAGCGTGAAGAGCCCAGAGCAGTGTAACGTTATGGGGAGCAGAAGGCCTGGTTTCTGAATCAGTGACAGCGATGCTCATTAGCCGTAAGCAACCCCAATCTTCCCTGCCCTTTCATTTGTTTATCTCTGGATACACTCTGAGCCTCTTTCCATTTGCTAATGAAAGCTGCGTGTCCAGGTTTATTACCTCCAGGATCAGGAATGCAGAATTTCTAATAAGGGACATTTGGAAGGAATTGCAAGTAAACACGCTTCAGGGGGCCTGGGCAAAAAGCGGCGCTAATAACATCGGTCAATTGCGGAGAATGAGGGAAGGCTGCCTAAAGTTATCCCTTTGTTTTATCGAATGTGAGCAGCTGGTAGAAGAGCAGCGATCCCGAGTTGTTGTCTGAGTGGGCTCGGAGCAGCGCACCCTGTAGGGTCGCTGAGTCCTTTCACATAGCGTGACCGCTCTCGTGGTTCATCACGGGGGCACTTTTTAAAGCATGCCTAAAGTTGCTTACGGAGATGCCATTCTGGTTGGCATTCACTTCCTCGAGAAAAGCCAGCAAGATACTCTCTCTGGGCCTAGAGACAGTTTCTTAGTCATGAACATAGGCTTTCAAACCAAATGGTGATTGCGATTCACGAACAGTGACTTTTTAATGAAGTGACACATGGACTGTCCAGACCCACGGCTCCGGTGACTCTGTGACGTGAGCCTCTCCCTGCTGGCCTGGGTGCCCACGGCTTAGCTCCATTGTACTTCTAAACCTTGCCACTGTCACTTTGTTACGCTCGGTGCTTTTTGCAAATGCCTTTTTTTTTTTTAAGAATGGCGGGGTGGGGGTGGGGCGTGGTGTTAGCCTAGAAGAAAAAATACATATGTGTGGCTATCATGAGATACTCTGATTCAAAAAATACGGATTCTGACCCTGGATTTTAAAATTGTTCTCTTCCCAGTTCCAACTGTTAAGTGTGAAAGATAGTGCACACGATACTCTTAAGTACTGGACTATAAATTCATTCAGAGTCACCAGGGCCCAAGAAGGACAGGCAAAGAAAACAGGCAGTAAAAGAGCTCCAGCCAATGAAAACTTTGACCTTCTACCTACCACAAGAACAAGTACCTATAATTTCCTCCAGGAATCAAAGAAATCAGTAGAAAGGGCTTTTTCTATTGCAATGACCTGAAATCTACTACAGAGACATGTGGAGATACATAGGCTGTGAGCCAGCTAGTGAGTGCCCTGAGCAAATCTCAATATCTCCTATAGTTTGGGTTTGGCAAGTCCTCTGGAAAGATCTAGCTCACTCTCTCCATGACAGTATACAGAGGAACATTAGTGTGATCTATTTAAGAGTGATGTAAGCTGACTTTGTTATGAAAACAATGTAATTTTAACATTGAAATGACATCTGGTCTGTGTCACAGCTCTATCAGGATGAATGATAATAGTAGGGGAGAGAGACCTGCCATTGCCAAATACGGCCACTGATGAGTAATGCTTTATGCCTCTCCTTGTTCCCCTGTGAAGACTAGAACTAAGAGCAAGGGCCTAATGTAAGTCCTGTCAATTTCCAAGTGATCGATTGCCGTGTAGAATCATCAACATGTATCAAAACGCACGCACCTGGGAGCTGAATTTCTGTAGTTGTGTTTTTCTAAATGAGGAGAGGAATTTTGAGGACATAGTTTGCTGGCAAGTAGTACAGGAGAATTTGCTCTGGTTGTTTCCAGAATCCTAATTCAAATGGTCTGGGAAATACAAAGTTTGAACAAGTTTGCCTAATCGTTAAAGGCTTCCTTTGTCATCTCATCATTATTCTGGAGTAGGATCTCTCCCTTGGAAAAGAAATCCTATTGGCTGCGGTGTTCGGATCACTTGTGGTCTAGTCTGGACAGACTCTACATATTATCCTTATGGAGGCCTGTTCTCTGTAGTCTGACCATAGTGGGTGGAGAGCATCGTGTGTTGGTCTACGGGAATGCTACTTCAGGAGACTCGGCCCCTGCACCCCAAGTTCCATCCTAAGCAAACCGTGACCCAAGTCAATGCAGTCAATGTCTCCAAAGTGAGCAGCTTCCAGTTGCACTGCTGCAGGAGAGCTGTATGTTGCACATTATATTATTTAATTCCTCTGTTTTCCAGGATTCCAAGCAGGCCTCATCACAGACCTTAAATCTGATGACCAAAACATATGGAAATATTTATATAGCCCCACTTTGAAATGGGATCATGTTAATTTTTGGAGTTTTCAAATTGAACAAGTTTCCATTATATTAGCAGCCAATCTGTGTCTTTATTAAGTGCATTAGCAAAGAACTTAAAAATATAATGCCTTCCACCAGGAAACTTCTATGGAGGATCATGTTATGGGCCCTACAGGATATCCTAGTTCAACTCCTTTTTTTTTTTTTTTTAATTTTATTATTATTTTTTTTAGTTCAACTCCTTTTATGTTTTTTCCTTAACTGGCTTTCTATAAAGCTGTGCAGTTTCTCTGGAAGCTCAAAGCGTGGAGTACTGAGAAATCCCTTCAACCCTGTATCCATAATGAAAAGGACTGGCGATTGAGTTGATGTGAATTTTGCCACAGTCATAAGGGCCTGGGAGCTCTGCGTTAGAGCCAGTCTAAACTTCAGGGTGGTTAGTGCCTGAAAGAGGGAACTACCCAGCACTACGCCTGTGCTATTAACATGCTTCCAAAGATTGCTTCCGGTGAAACTGGAGAGTAGATCGGCCATTAAGGTCTTGGACTTGGTTAACATGCTTCCAAAGATTGCTTCCGGTGAAACTGGAGAGTAGATTGGCCATTAAGGTCTTGGACTTGGTGGCTCATTCTCCTTACTTTCCATACCACTGTGGAATTCATTTTTCACTGTGAGTTACATTCTGTATTTACACCTTGAGTCAATTTTACTACATGCCATCTGGCAAAAAAAAAAAGAAAAAAGAAAAAATCAATAAATAATTTTCTCATAGCAAATGAAATTAATACCACCTGAAATATTTTATAGAACTTCTATGAGTTAGATATGTCACGAAGTGTTTAGGGGATTTAAGAGATTATACTCCGTAAATATAGAATGCTGATATTTATCATCTTTCGAGGCTAGGGAAATGCAGGTACCAACTCTGGTTAGTAGCATCCCCCGGAAGAATGTCCAGTCAGTTAAGCCAGTGGGCATATGACTAACGCTCCATTTCAAGCACAATTGTTTCCCAAGGGAAGGGATTTCTTTTTTGCTACCATTATCTTCTCTACCGCTAACTTCCTTTATTTCTCATTTTTTATGTTTTACCCATGTGGACATTGTTTCATTGTACCTATATCTTTCATCGAAACTACCACAAATTCATTTGAGAAGTTAACATACACGACTTTGTGAGTTGTTTAAGGTAGAAATAAATTTTAGTTATATAATTTCATCTTCTATTTTCACAGTGAAATAGACTTAAAGATCCTCAATATTTCCTTCTTCTCAAAGGCCCGACTAGAGTTGGCAAGTCCTTCTGAAGTTTGGAGCTGATATAATCGTATGGTCCTCTGCTTGTCCCCCTCTGGCTGGTGCCAGTGGGCCCTCATGGGGTTCCTTCTGACCTGGCTTCTATTTGGCACTAGAAGGCAAGTGAGAGAGCTGAAGATACAGGAGAAAGGCACCACTTTTCCCCTACTAAAGCCATCCCCAGAACACTCTTGGGCAGTCATTCTCTCCTGGAACTTTGACAATAGATCCAATTTTGAACCTCACAGATAACACCACTCTCTTGGTTCCACAGAGGTGGGAAAAAAAGATATAGCCTGATGAGAAGACTTCCAAAGAGGAAAGAGTCCTGGAGAAAATCCATTTCACTCTCAAGACTCAGTTTTCTCCCATTCTAAGAACACTCACTTTTGCCTGACAGCCCTTGTTTATAAAAGACTTTGTGAAACGGAAGGAACCCAAGAACATTATCTACCAGAGAGCAAGGGTGCAAGCCAGAGGAGGAGATGAAAGAGAGGTCTCGTGCTAAAGAGCACCTCATTTTATCGTAACCGTCTGCTTAATTAAATGCATTTCCTGGGCTGTTTTATTCATAAAAGTCAGTGTGTAGGTTAGGAAATAATTGATTGCCCAGAAATTGGCAAGTTCTTCCTAAGGAACATTTTTCTTTATGATGTCTTTGGCATTTGTGGTTTACTAGTTCCATTTCCAGCCTTAGACACCACACCATAAAATTATAGCTCCATCCCGAGGCACCAGCTGTTGCTTCTGCCAAAATCTTTGGGCTCCGAGAAAATGGTGCCATTACCACATGCGCGGAAAGTGGATCCCTCAGTAAATGCTAAATTTATCAGGAAGGATATCACTATTGAAGCATACTGACTATTATTTCATCTGGCCCCCAAATAGGAACTGGGGCAAATGACTCTGTGGAGTAGTGCCAGAAAAACTTGGTGCAATTCCACAATAATAAATGCCAGACTTCATTTTATTTGTAGCCACTGATGTACGCGATATGTCCAGGAGCATTTCCATGAGATCTTCTAAGTGATAATTATACAGGTTACCGAGCCAACTGGTCTACCATAAAGAATGCCCCCTCTGCAGAATGCTTTATAGACTTAGGAATTCAATGAGATAATAAATGGTTGTTACCACTAATCAATGCACTGAGAGTAGACTTGATAGAAAAATTACCTGCTATATTACAATGGGCAGAATCCACAAAAGCTGTAAAGAACCACCTTTTGCTTTTACCCTGAACAATAGATAATATGATAGCCAGTCAATCTGAGAAATTGTTAAGGAAAAGGATAAATTTCATGAACTGTTTAAATATGGGAAGTGAGATAATATGGAAGATGGGTCTTTAAAGGCTCTTCTCTTAATGATGTTTGCTGTTGAGCCCCTTAAGCTGAGGTTAGGAGCAGGGCTGGTAAAATTTTCCTCATACCAAGGAGTGGATTATTGCTTTAGAATTCTTACGGGAGCTTTTTAACTCTAGAGAGCGCCCCCTCCTCCTTTCCCTACACATCCAGAGAATCTGAGTCTATGGTAAGGATAAGAAATCTGTGTCTTTGTTTTTTTAAAACTCTGCAGGAAATTCTAATGGTCAGCTGGAGCTGAGGACCTATTGGTCTGATATGATATTTCTTCCATAGGCCTCAGGACCCCACAAGTTTATAATCTTATGTCTCGAGATGCCACGAGTCTTCTTTTCACTAGGAATCCATTTCAGGTCACTTCCTATGTAGAAGTCACCATTCACCATGACTACTCCTACTATTTGCCATCTCATTCCCTTTCTCTTTTGTGTTAAAACCATTGAAACCATCAACAACATTACTAACTCAAAATCTTTCCTATTGTCCTTCGAATCACTATCAGCTATTTGGCTTTATTTCCAGTAGTCTCTCCTTGGCCCAAACCATGACCTCTTTTTTCCTCTACAATTGTGGATCTTCTGATTTTGACATGCTAGAGTCTCCCTCTTCAAGTTAAAGGACGTCGTACCCGAAGCTTCAATTTCCCACCTTCCCATGAATGGTACCTTGATGTGTGTGTGTGTGTGTGTGTGTGTGTCTGTCTGTCTGTCTATCTCCTCTTTTTCACACTGTTACCAAAGATATTACAGTATCAGGTTCTACATTCTTTGGCTTTTTTTTTTTTTTCCTGAGGTCACTCCTTTGGAGAAAGTCTATCAGCTCGCAAGAAGGGCTGCAATTTCCATTTCAATAGGCATGACGACTAGAGAGACCCTTCATCTAGACACTTCATCTTCACTGAAGGCCCATATTCCACACAGAGGACAAGACATTTTCCATCATAGCTTAGATTAAACATATCAAGATCAGGGGCACCTGGGTGGCTCAGTGGGTTAAAGCCTCTGCCTTCGGCTCAGGTCATGATCTCAGGGTCCTGGGATCGAGCCCCGCATCGGGCTCTCTGCTCAGCGGGGAGCCTGCTTCCCCCTCTCTCTCTGCCTGCCTCTCTGCCTACTTGTGGTCTCTCTCTCTCTGTCAAATAGATAAAATCTTTTAAAAAAACATATCAAGATCAGAGTTTATTATCTCCTCCCCACAAAATTCCTTAGTCTTCCATATTATTATGTCAGCTATCTCCCGTGCTTAGACCCTTGAAAACACCATTTCCTTACATATGTTAGAGTTATAAACAATCACAAAGAAAGATATCACCATATAGAAGAGATTTGAGAGGAAGCAGGTAGAAAGAGTCCAAGAAAAGGCATTGTGGTGGCCAAATTCTTTCTCAGCTTTATCCCTTTCCTCAGTTCTTCACACACCTACACTGACCCCAACCAGCTTTCTCAACCCCAACCCACTCTGACCTGAAGTAGGAGGGATATTAGAAACCCTAGCCTAGCCCCTTTGCCTAGCCTAGCATCACAATAAGCTTGTTGATCATCAGGTTCTGACCTCTTCTCCAGTCCCAATAGCCCCGTCTGTGATTTACCAGATACTGTGAAATTGCTATGTACCCTATGTATTCTTCCAGGCACCCAAGAAAAACAACAACAAAAACCAACAAGCAAACAAAGAACAGTAAACTGCTAGGTTTCTGAAATCTATCTGAAAGTCAGGTTTGATTGCCTACCCAGTTTCTGTCTTCCTGTCTTGATTTCAGGACTTCACTGCGTCCTAATGGAGGTGCATCCTTCCTGCAGCCATTTCCCTTGGAGGATTGGGGCCTCTCCAGGAGAACAGGGTTCTGCCACGTGTTGCTGGGTGCAGTGCTTTATCTTCAGACCTCTTGGTTTTGTTTTATCCTTGAGTCACTCAGCTCCATGCTTTCTTGCCCATCCCACACAGTGGTTTACCTAGCTTCCATCTACCATTTCCATACTTTCTGGGTGTCATGTTTTGGTGCATCCCAATGGACCTCCTCCCTTTGGGTGGCTTTGTGCAGCCTCGGTCATTTCCAGCCCCTGCTTTCGTCCAGTTGGCTGGATCTTGTTCCAGTGCGATCCTCTTTCAGGCTGGTTCATCCCATGGCGATGAATCAAGTCAGGCCCTTAGACATAACGCCAACTGCTGCTACTGAACCCTTGTTATTTCTTTTGCCTTCAACCTCTCACTGCTCCTGTCTGCCTAAGCAAAGAAGAGCAAGGAGCAGATGTCATTCTATCTGTGCCTTCCATCTTCTTACATCTCATTTGCCTCCTATAGTAAATTGCTATTTCTCATCAGAGACTCCAAGACGCTTTATTCTTTCTGTTTTCTCTTTTCTGTCTCCCTCTCTCTTCTTTCTGTGTGCATTTGTATGCGCATGTGTGTATGTGCACGCACACGCACACACACACACACAGAGCCTGCTAAGTAACTTAAGAATCAATCACTTTTCTTAGTGACTGCTCACTGTATTGGAAGAATGATATTCTCTTTACCCTTTCTACACCTCAACTTGTAAATTTCCATTTCATTACATCATTTTGGTTGTAATTCTCTCACCAATCCTCCTGCCAATACTGTATAAGATAATGTAATGTAACAGCAATTTTCCATGTAATTCATTAACCTGAGACTTTAGTTTTTGATACTTTCATTTAAAAACTCAATGTGTACATATTGTGTACATGTTTTGTCATAAAACTTGCCAAAACCACTCACACCTGATAAAAATAAAATGAAATATGTGCCCAGACCTGAATTGATGGTAGATAATTAGATTTTCTGTTCCTGAAAATCAGGTCAGCTTTACAATCTGATGTTTTCTCCAGCAGAATTTGTATTTTACAACCCCCGCCTTGCTGTAAGAAATTGACTGTTGCAAGAGAAAAGAGGAGCTCAGAGAGACCATTTCATGGAATTTCAATTTGTTTTCTCTAACCCACGGACAAATTTTCAGGAAGGAAAGGTTACAGAAAAGAAATTAAAACATTAAAGCAATTTCTATTTCTTTAGCTTCGACAGATGTAGACTAGAGGCTGGGGGCCAATTTCTCAAAACGTGCTGCTGGCGGGGTAACCTGGCCAGCTAATCTGGCAGGGACTTTAGGCTCTGCCCATCCGGGAGATGGCATTTTCTCTATGGCTGCTTCCCTCCGCTCTTCTTCCCTGTCTTTCTATTCTTCTACAACACAAGCTCTACTCAGTAAGACTGATTGTCCTTAAGGTCAAAATTGATCATGGCAGCCCATAATCAAAAAAAGGCCCATTGGCTCTTTGTTACAAGATTGTGCCCACTTGACAGCATTTCTTCTGACCCCAAGACCTCTTTCCTGGTTCATCTCCCATCAGTCCTCCTCCATCTACATGAGCACCAAAACAGGAGCCCAGCAGCACCTCAGACTTCTCATGCCTTTTCATTTCTCTCTTATTTGCACCAAGTTTATTTGTGTTTCCTCTTTTTGAGCCTAAATCTATTTCTTCCTGGCAAAACTCTACTCTTCCGGGGCACCTGGGTGGCTCGGTGGGTTAAAGCCTCTGCCTTCAGCTCAGGTCATGATCTCAGGGTCCTGGGATCAAGTCCCGCATCGGGCTCTCTGCTCAGTGGGGAGCCTGCTTCCCCCTCTCTCTCTGCCTGCCTCTCTGCCTACTTGTGATCTCTCTCTGTCAAATAAATAAATAAAATCTTTAAAAAAATAATTAAAAAAATAAATTAAAAAAAAAGCGTTATTCTTCCTTCAAGACCCAGCCCAGTTATTCCTGTCATTTGTGAAGTTTCCCACCCTCTGAGCTCCCTCTGCCCAAAGGCCTGGCTTATATGTAGCACATAAGGAGGTAGGTGACCTTTGGTTTCCATGCCTGTCTCCCCTCTAAGCTGTGGCTTCCTGTTCTTCTTTCTATCCCTGACACCTAGCACGGACCTGACGCATAGCTGGATACTAGGTAGAGGTCTGTGGAATGGCTGGACAGAGTAACACGCCATGGGAATCTGACGTATGCCTGATAACTTCATTTGGCCTTCATAGTGACGTCCAAGTCATGAGCATGATTACCTACATACTGCCCATTTTGCTCACTCTCATGGCCAAACCTACACTGTCTTTTCCTCTAAAAAAATATGTAGGCTGCTTTTTACCAAGAACTTTCAGAGACCTTGATAGAGCAATGCAGACTCAAGTACAAATGTGTGATGGTGAGAAGAGCTGTGTCATCACAAATGTCTATTAAGCAAATACGTCATGCCGGCACTGGGCTCACTGTCATGAGGGAAGCACACGACATACCTAGGGGTCTCCTGGCCCTTGGCAGGTGAATTGCTATTGAGTACGGATGGCTTGGATGAAAGATTTTACATCTGGAGGGCTCTGAAGACCCAGAACTGTGTTTTTATGGACTCTCTTCAATTTACCGCCACCTTCACTAAACTTTGAATCCCTAGATCAGGAAGTCTGACCTCATGGAAGAAATTTAGTTAAAACTATGGAGAGATGGGGCAGCTGGGTGGCTTAGTGGGTTAAAGCCTCTGCCTTTGGCTCAGGTCATGATCTCAGGGTCCTGGGATCGAGCCCCACAAAGGGCTCTCTGCTCAGTGGAGAGCCAGCCTCCCCCTCTCTCTCTGCCTGCCTCTCTGCCTACTTGTGATCTCTCTCTGTCAAATAAATAAATAAAATCTTAAAACAAACAAACAAACTATGGAGAGGATTTTGATTATTCTAGAAGCTCAAAGATGATTTGATAGAAAAAAGTATTCAGGCCCTATGGATGTTACACTGAGACAGCAAGTTAATAGAGAGGGAAATCTATAAATAAACTTTTAAGGCTTTTCTGATCTAATTAGTAGAAAATACTAAAAAATTCTTATTTCTACTGAATCAGTAGGATTTACTCAGGAAACATAGATCAGTCTGTGAGATGTACTCTTATGTCTCCTTTATTTCTCCATTTTATTAAATGAACCATATATTATAATTAATAATGAGTTAAATTATTATATAATTCTATATAATAAAAGTGAATAGAAGTGTTAAAATCCGATAGGACAGTCTCATAATACATATGTAATAAAGTATTAGCTCAGGTTCTCGCAGTCAGTTTTATCTGCTGCTATAAATTCTGTGTTTTAGCGATACAAATATAAAACATAACTCTGAAAGGCGATCCTTGGGGAGGCGTCTGATATTACTGCTGTGGTTACTGGTATGACTGTTCACATAGTAAACTGTTGTTTTCCAAAATGAATATTGGAAGATTAATATTAATACCCTCTCCGTATTTTAGAGTGGAGCTGAGGAGGCTCTGATGGAGAGATGGTTGGAATCAAGAGACCTAAGTTTGCTCAGTCGTGAAATGAAAACATGAACCAAGGTAGTTTAATAAAAGCACTTGCCATTTGAAAATGCTTCAAGTGGGAAAGGTTCTTTCATATACGGTATTTCATTTGTTTTTCATGTCAGCCTTGGGGGGTTCTCACTGTACGTTTGATGAAATTGAAATTGGGAGAGGGAAGGTGAATTGACCAAGGTCGTGATGCTAAGAGCTGTTACGTTCATATATTTGCCGCTAACAGCTGTAAATCCGTCAATGCCGCCAGCACCGGTCTAGAGCTCGTATGTCCGCTCCACTTATCAGATTCTCTGCACAAAAGTGCAGACTTTCTGGAGAATTTGTCAGATAGCACAGATCATAACAACAATAACATTGCCCTGTAAGAAGAGGATGCCTGGGTCAAAAGGTGAAATATTGGTGAGGATTTGCTTTTTGAGCACTAGCTGTGAACCACATACAATCCATCGCAAAATAAAAAATGAAAAAAAAAATGTAAAAGCCTACTTAAAGATTTCCTCCTAAAAATCAACGGGCATTTTTAAATGCGTCTCATCAGGAGCCCTGTCATTAATCCAAGAATTGCTCACCAAGTACTTTCTCACTGCGTTGGTCTAGCGGTTCAATTTTGTTAAACGATGGCATTATTTGCATTCTATAAACCTGTTCTGGTTCTGGAAAGTCTAACTGGGGAAAACTTCCATTACAAACAAAAAGCATAAAAGGGAAAAAGGCAAAACACATTTTCAATTCAAAGCCAATAAACTCTATTCTGCTTTTGGTTAATTTTGATTTTAAGCTTTAAATTGCTGGCATCAATAGGAGGCTAAATTGTCTTCTTGCTGATTTTCTCTTGCGATGATTACCTGTAAAGTGCCTTGGGTCCCTTCTGTTAAGAATATGAGCTCCAAAATGATAACTGTGTGGAGCAGCTCTGAGTCAAGTGGAATACCTGAAAGACATTTAAACATCCAAATGAGCGCTACACCGAAAAGTTCAGCTGGAGTCCACGGCCAGTGAATCATTGTGTTTTGTACAGCGTGGAAAGCAGCAGCGCAAAGCAGGGGGCATACTGAGGCCCTTGATATTTTGCTGGTAATAATTTTTTGATTCATAGTTTCTATCACTTTTAATTTTTGCCTGGTTGGATTAGACACCGAGGAAGGACTTTGCCACAGAGAGGCAGACTGTTCAGAGCATTTTCAGCTCACCAGATGGCTGCAAAGCCAGTGCCTTCCATAGTTACCCTCTTTGATTTAAGAAAATGGGGTCCCTTTAGAATTGAACTATCTTCTTTAAATGGAAAAAAAATAATACATAATTATTGGGCATTCTCATCTCAGTACAAAGAGCTCTTCTGGTTCCTTATCACCATGACTCTGGTGGAAGAAGGAAAGAAACAGAGAAAAAGGCCAAGATGGACAACTGCTACCCATGAGGCCCAGGAGACTTGAGATACAATTAAGACCATGGGTTGGTTTTGATTTCTCCTTCACTTAGTGTTTCTGTGGATGTTGCAGACCCTCTTCATGTCAGAGACTCACCAGGTCACGGTGGTACACAGCCCTCCTTACTAAGGGAAGTCCATGTTTCCAATGTATGGGCCATGTACTTTGTAAAGCATTCACCGGCATGACAGACAATGATAAAAAGGCAGGGAGTTAACAAAGAAAATCATGCATTTCCTTTTGTTAACAGCATCACCTTTTACTTCATTAAAAAGAGAGGAGGGAAGGAAAGGTTTTCTCTAGAGGGGTGAATCGGATTCCAGCAGCACCAGAGAAGAAAACACTAGGATAATAACAGAATAAACAAATACCAGATGTGGACTGAAAGTCTGGAGATGAATTTTAATTCTGACTCTGCTAATCTTGTTTTGAGGTGTTGGCCGATGTCAGTGCGTGTGTTTTTGCTCACCTGTATCATGAGAGGTGAAGAAGGAGATTTCTGTGGTCGAGGATCGGAAGACTGTGCTTCTAGACTGGAGGCTGGGGTGTTTGTGAAGGCAAGGGCTGAAGTTGAGTAGAAAATGACTAATGCTATTTTGCTGACCAGTGGGAATGGGTGATTAGGAGAAGGGCATGAGTGTGGGTATTTGCGAGTGATTTAGCATGAGGAATTATTTGCTACGGAATGAACAGGAGCTTAGTGAGGTAGCCAGAATGGCTAGGGAAACAACATTGGCAGATGATTCCTGAAAAAAATTTTCCAGCGAAACTAGCCAGACGGCTAGTAATGAGTGAGAAGAGAATTTCCCTCTTTAAAAATGGATGTACAAATTTTCTACAGGGCAGAATTCAGACAAGAACTTCAAAAAAGGCCAACAGAAGGTGGAGCTGAGGAAGGTTACCACCTAGAGTAGGAGTCCAGAGTGGGACCCACGCACATAAGGAAGATTGTAGGGAAAATAACCATTCACCTCTAGGGATGCATCCACAAGGAAGCATCAAAAGTTCATAATATTTTTGGCTTGTTTTATTTATTTCCCCCTATAAAATAGAGATCGGTCTAGACAGATAGGGACAGCAAAGAGGAAAAACGATGACTCAGGATCCATTCATAAAGAATTAATCACATTATTGTAAAAACATTGCATGGAATAAATTGTGCCATTCTAAAGGAAAGGTTTAAAAAAAATCGTGCCCCAGGAAATGTTCAAAATACATTAGGTGAAAAATCTTGACACCAAATTTTATTTACGCATACACAAAAGCAATGTAGTCCAAATTCTGTAGTTGTATATTTTAAAAACGAAAAGCAAACATTTTTAAATGTTAAATGGTGATCTCTAGTGGTGACCTTATGGGTGATTTTTTTTTTTTTTCATTTCTGCATTTGTCAAATTCTCAACAATGATCCAGGATTACTTTAATAAGCAGGAAAAATATTTTAAGAGAAATAACACAAATTATCTGAAAGCAATTCAGATTATTTTAGCTGTATTTAGTGAAAAACGAACCCATGAAATACAGGCTTGCTGATATTTCACATGAATAAGGACAGAATTCTGTTCAGAATCAAGTTTTTTTTTTTTCTAGATTATTGGCAAAAGCCAAAGCCAAAGATAGACACTGAAAATTTGATTTTTTTAATAAAAGGACTGTGTTCACGATTTCTACTAACCTACCCCTCATGTCAGTAAATAAGCTGTATCACAAATAAGTAAATAAAGTATCACTGAAATACTTTAGTTCTCCTTGCTCTCCATAATAATAATTTTGATAACCATCACTTACTGATTGCTTACTAGTCTATTTTCCTTTCTAATCCTCTCAACAACCTTATAATATAGATCTAATTATTCCATTTTTATAGAGGAGAAAACTAACATGTAAATTAAGCCACTTGCAAGAGTTATAGGCAATTCCTTCCCAAAAGTCCCAGTTCTTAACTTGAAACAATATTGATCGTGGTCATAATAGAAATAGCTAATATTCATTTAGTGCTTAATATATGCCAACCTCTGTGTTAAGCATTTTGTATGCATTATCACAATTACTGTTTGCAGCAATCAGATGAGATAAATACCATCATTTAACCACTTTACAGAGCAGGAGCTTGAGCTTTAGAAAGAATAAGAAATTCGTACAGGTGCAGCTAGTAAATGGCAGAGGGAGAATTTTGCAACCTGATTCCTTTTCTTAAGGAAGCATCTTAGAAGGTCATATTTTCTACCCATATTGTGGAATGACTATGACTCAGAGCCATAGACAGGGTCACAGAGTCCTGATTCGCCTTAATAATTATGTTATTTTTGGAAAAAGATGAACATTGGAATAGTTTAGTAGACTTTCTGGAGAGCTTCTTACATGACATCTTCAGTATAAACAAACCAGAGCCCAATCTGCATTTCTAACATTACACCGCACTGAGTAGGTAGTCAATAAATATTATTTGCTGTTTTTGATTTTTTGTAAACCGTAAGCCCCCATTGTGAAATGCAAAACTAAAATCAAAACATAGTTATAGAATATATAGTATGAATGCATACGGATTGATTGCTTAATCTAATGTAAAATAGCAATAAAATGTTAGACGTGCATTAGAAATGTGAAGTATAAAAATCAGCGACAATTCACTAATTATTGATTTCGTTTGGCTCTGTTCAAGAGAAATATGCGGCATCTTGTCTTTTAGAGTATTTTATGTGAATGTATGCAGAGAGAGGCTGATTTGCCATTGAATATTTCGTGGCCATCGAGAACGGAAGGGGAGGAAGGAAAAGAGAAAATGTGAATAAAAAAAAAAAAACTGAAGAAAGCTCTGGCTTTATTTCTTGGTGTTCTATTTTTAAAGCTGGCCTCTCTCAGATAGAGATGCTTTCGGCATACGCTATCTGCTGTTCTATAACATTCCAGGAGTGAAATTTTTCCACCGTCTTCCAGGGGTACTCCACTTTGAACAAAGAATCTTGAGAAAGGAGGAAGGTCCAAATGCAGAAATAATCTCTGGAGAGAGCTCGGTAAAACCCAGGAATGTTTAAAATGTCCAATATGAAGAGAGCTTTTGAAAAGGATGGGAAACCAAAAGCTTCTTTGCAATTCAAAAGCATCAATTGCACTGAATTCTAAATTCTTAAAAGGGCAGTGACACATTGAGGACTTCACAGAAGCTTCTAAAACTGAACCAAAGATGTTTGTGTTCAGTTTAAAGAAAAGATGCTTGATACCACAAGGTAGTCAACGTTTATCCTCACCTTTGAGAGATTTGTCAAAACAGTGTTTTCTAGAGAATTTGACCTTTCTCATTCCCTTTAAGGAGTACAGCGAAGATGTCAGGTTATAGACAATTGGGTAGGGCTGACAAGGTAAGGAAGCAGTTTCAAGATGATGAGAACCCTCCCTCTCATGGAACTGGCACAATGCCAATATTATTAAACAGTTTTTAAAAATCTAGACAAAGATCTGTGCTCAGCATGAGGTCTGATGCCTGGTCCACTTTACTTCTCACTAGGTTGACAAGTCGTCTCAGCATGCACACTTCGGTAACGAACCCAGGATTTTCTGACTCTGCCCTCCTTAAGACTACAGTTATTGACTGCAGAAAAGTTGGCCAATAATCAGGTGTAGATTTTATATGCCACAAAATGATGGTCACTTTTTAACACATTCGTATCGTCTTCTCTTAAACACTCTACTCATGTGGTTTTCACACTAGCCTGCCATAATAGAATAGAACCTTGGGGGATACTGGAATTGTTAGCATATTCTTTATGGGAACAATAACTCTAGGATCCCTGCAGGGTCTCTTTCAAGTGGTCAACAGCACGTCTTCTAGGAACAGGAAGGTAGCTCACAAGTTTTTCTTTTGAGACTAAAGCTGACAATGCTAAAGGGAGAGAGACCAAAATGAATTACATGGGTTCCCATTTTGCATTTGGAAAAAAAGAAATTGGTGGCCTTTCAGTTACAAAAGTAAGCAGAGGAAAAGAAAATAGAGCAACGTTCTACTGGAAAAGCCCCACTCCAGTGCTCTGTAACATTCTCCTGGTATCCCCAGAGAACAGCAGGATTTTAGCTGTCCCTGCCTCTTGCCTTGCTTGAAGCAATCGTTTCAATTACCACTTGATAATGTAGAGCTCAGTGCACGGATGACAAGGCCTCCTGGAGAATTACTTTGGTTTAGCTACTTTAGCAACTCTCAACCTCAGAGTCTATTTAAATTACGGAATAGTGCCATCCGTGCTCTTCAGGCTCTGCTTCATAGCAGGAGCTCCAGGAAAAGCAGGATTTCAGTCCCTTCTGTGTAACGAGCTGATGTGGGACCTAGCAGAACTGGGCCTGAGAAGCTGAACAGTAGCCCTGGTGCCTCTTGCTTCTCTGAGCTTAGGGTCCTGTACTCGGGTAGCCCATTATATGGGATGTGATCCCTAGCTACATATGAGAGTGAACTTGAGCGGATGGCCCATCACTCCTTCAAATATTTCCGACCCCCACGTCCGCCATTTGCCAAATGCCCCTTTTGGTGGCTGGATGAATAGGCAAGAAAGAACTACAGAATAAATCACTCCTTTTCAACTAATAAGAACAAAGGTTCCTAACATCTTTTAGTCTTTTGCAAAATTATTTGGCATGCATTGAATTATTTGATCTTGGCAACACTCTGTGAAGTTGTATCATCTACAGCTGATGAATGATGACACCCATGATTTGATCATCACAATCACTGTGAAGTGAGTTGTATTATTATCCCCATTTGATAGCCGATAACGTTGATGTTTGGAAAGATGCCGGAACTGGTGGTCCAAAAACCTCAGCTAGAAAGCGGCAGAACCAAGCGAGGAACTTGGGTAACTTGCATCCCAGTCTGATGCTCCCAACATGTCATCAAGGGACACAAGAGTTGAGTCATGGCCTGGCCCCTTCTCTATGACCCATCTTAACATTGGATCTTGAGCAAATTCCCAAGCAAGTCCATGCCCAAAGTTTCTCCTAAGCTAAAAATGATGGGAGAATGTTATTAGAAATAATATGAATAGCAGCCTGTTTTATCCTATTTGGAATGTTCATTGGACAGGGGAGTTGATTTGGGTCACTTACGGAAAATGAGGAGAATACATGCGTGGGTCTTCTCTGACTGCCCCTTTCTTTCCCTAACTCCAAATCCCCAAGTCACTCATCAAACCAATTTTTGAAGAAAAGAAAAAAAAAAAAAAAAGCTGAAAATGGGCCAGAATGTAGACCGAAGGGATACAAAGGTAATCCGGAGTGAGCCCATATTTCCTTGTAGGCCGAGAGAAATCAATGCCAGCAAGGGTGCTGGATAATGCCCGAGGTGATGGGAACGGAGTTGGGGACTCTGCGAGGGGCAGCAGCATGACCTAGGATTACAGTCCTCTCCTTTTCTTCTTAAACAAATGCCATGAAGGAAATGCCACTTCTGACATATTCTATAACACTCAGGCCAAGGAAGCCAGGCCTGAGGTCAGAGCCACCAGAAATGCTTAGCACGTTCAACATCAGTAGCCCTTGATCCTGGAGGGACGGATTCTGCGGGGAACCTGGGACAAGGGATGGGCTGAGGCCAGCAGAGTTGACAGGCTGAGCAGTGGCCCTTAGCTTTGGGGCCCATGGCTCTCCCTGTCTGGGGCATGTGCAGGGCTGGCAAACTTTGTAACTCCATACCGAAAAACTTAAAATGTTCTCATCACATTTTCTCACCCAAGAAAAAGTTCTTTCTAAGGACTGGGATTTCTGCTGAAGCTTGCTTTTTTTTTTTTTTTTTTAATAACAGGTTTGTTAAGATATAATTCACATGTGATAGACTCACTTAATTAAAATATGCGATTCAGTGAGTTTTAGTGTACTTTTGGAATTGTGTAATCATTGCTACAATCGACTGTAGAACATTTTCATCACCCCCAAAGGAAAACCCATATCCATTGATTGTCACCCCCCATTTACCCCCCAACCCTCAGCCTTAGGCAACCACTAAGCTACTTTCTGTCCCTGTGGATTTGCCTATTCTGGACTGTTCATATAAATGGAATTATATAATATGAGAACTTTTGTGTCCGGCTTCTTCCATTCAATGTAATGTTTTCAAGGTTCATCCGTGTTGCAGTGTAGGGGAGGAAATATAACTTTCTCTCTACCTTTTAGAGTTCATAGCTGAGACCATGTAATAAAAGACATAAATAAGAGGAAAAAAACCCAAATTTATTAACATGTACACCTTATGCATACATGAGAAACACCCAGGGAAAAATTAGTCACTCTCTAAGGTAGCTGAAATGTAGGCTTAAATACCACTTTAGTAGGGAATGGGGTGGGGGATGAAGGCCTCTTGGGGGAAAGTAGATGATTTTTGGGAAAGATGAAGAGATCCTTAGAAGAACAGATGGGAGGTATGACAGTCTGTGACAAAGTTTGTCAGGATGTGGCATCTACTTCTAGTCTCTTCTCCTGTAATAATGGCTGGTGACATTCCCAGGGAGGGTAACTGTGACGATGGAGTTTATTTTGGAGCATCGGTCTTTAGGCAGATAGGGGAGTTCGGAGAAAGGCTCTCCCCGCATCTGCTGTTTTTCAAGTGCCTATAGCTCCAAATGATCATTATACCAAAACGTCATATTCTGGGGTGGCGCGTTCTGCTATCCTTTAGTAGCACGTGTCAAAATTTCATTTCTTTTTATTGTCGAATAATATTCCATTGTGTAGATAGACCATATTATGTTTATTCATTCATTAGTTGGTGGATATTTAAGTTGTTTTCACTTCGGAATTCTCATGAATAATGCTGCTATGAATATTCAGTACAAGTTTGTATGTGGACGTATATGTTTTTAAATCTCTTATATAAGAGATTTTTGGGAAGAGGAATTGCTCGGTCATAAGGTCACTCTATCTTTAAATTTCTGAGGAACTGCTAGGTTTTTCCAAAGCAGCTGCAACATTTTACATTCCTGCCAGCAGTGTAAGAGAGTTCTAATCCCTCTATGTTCTCTACAACACTTGTTATTATCTTTTTGATTCTAGCCATCTTAGAGGATTTGAATTGGTATCTCAAATGGCTTTCATTTGCATTTCCCCAATAACTAATGATGTTGAGCATCTGTTCACATACATACTGGCTATTTGTTGATCTTCTTTGGAGAAGCATCTATTCAGATCCTTAGCCCATTTTTAACTTGGCTCGTCTTTTTGAGTAATAGGAGTTTATCCTATTTTAACATCAGGTGTACTGGGGGTGAAATTTCAAATTTGCCTCCCCTGATGACATCACTCTGTGGTCAGAGAAGTTGCCAGGTCTTTTGCCTTCATGCGTGATCGATCCTGGGTCATTTCTTTCTTGAGTCTAAGTGTGGTGGCCCTAATGGGGAAAGTTTCCAGTTCCAGAAACGTGGCCTTTTGCTGACGTGGCTCAGAAGCCCTCTGAGAGCAGGAGGATGAGGCATTACTGTCTTCTGTGGCAATTGAAATCCTCAGTTTTTCTACTCTCCAAATAGAACTTCCATTGTGTAAAAGCCTATCACCAGACTTCCTATCACTTTGTGGGGAAGGAAATCACTCTGTGTGAGTGTAAACTTTGCTGCCTGAATGCTAAAAGTGTTTTCTCACCTACACTCTTAAGGTGGCCTTACTCTGTGTAATCCAGAAAAGAACGCTGGTGAAGAACAAAGCAAAATGGTTCTCCCATCTTTCAGTCTAGGTTGCTAATTAGATCTGAAATTTAGTTTTACTCTTCCTCACAATTCTGTTATTTAATACATTCTTTGAAACATCAGGCATACATTCTTGCCCCGCATTAATTAGCCATCTGCCAGCCCCTGCTGCATACTGGAACCACCTGAAAAATATTTAAAAACTATATTCATGTTGGGGCCCCACAAACAGAGAGCTTGAGGTCACTGGATTTGAGTGGGTCCTGCCCCACACTCAAAGTTTACTGAGCTCCGGATGTGATTCTAATGGGCAGACAGTCCCAAAACACAAGCCCGGCTTTTACTAGCCTCTTAATTCATTCTCTGACTTAATAAAAGAACACATTGTCCTCTCTAGATCCATGCTTCTCAAACTTTCACATGCATAGCATCATCTGGGTATCTTGTTAATATATAGATCTGATTTGGTGGGTCTGGCGTGAACCCTGAGATTCTGCAGTTCTAACAAGCACCCCCCCCCCCACCTCCCCATGAGGCTGAGGCTACTGATTGGTGGCTCAAAGTTCTCAGAATTGCTGAGTCCCTACATATTCATGGTACTTTTCAATTACTTCTAATAGGACCTCTATCTCCTCAAAGATTCAACTTTTTAGGACAGCCATCATAAAATAGATGTGCTTCTCTCCTTTTAAAAACAGAGTTGAAATTCTGTCATTGCTAATCTAGACAGTCCTTGTTAACATAAAGATAAAACAATAAACCTTTATATTAATTTAAAATAATGATCCGGATCCTTTGAAGTGGTCATAAAAATACTGCACAGCTGAATGAATGAGGAACTTTGTGGGTCATATAATTGAAGGTATCAGTCTTTGGAGCCAGTTACAGGAGTCTCCCTTTGTGACCTTGGGAGTTATTTAACTTCTCTGAGTCATTGTTTCCTCTGTGAATGGTAAGTAGCAGAAGTTCCTTCTAGGGCTGTTATGAAGACAGATGAATTAAGAAATGTAAAGTGCTCATAGGTCCATTGACCTCTCAGTATGCCTGAAGAGAGTTTAATTTTTTTAATAATAATTTTTAAAACAGCCATTGCGGTATCTAAATATGTGAAATCCTCGCTAAAATCTTTTGCATGGGGATTTAAAAGGAGAGTCTCTTCTCTTTTCAAACTTATCTTTTTCTCACTTCTCCTAACATCAAGGGCAGTCTTGAGAAGGAGAAACCACAGAAAGGCAAATCGAGGCTGAAATAGAAAAAGAGGCCCAGATTACTTTGGCTTACTGAGGAGAGGTCAGAATGTATTTTTAGGATATTTTTTTTCACCTCCACTAATAAAGCCACCTCCTTCTTTCCTTTTGCACCGTCTGCTTCAGTCACCACCAGACCTACAAACTCCTTGGTAGAATGTTGGAAGGTGTTCAGGTCTTTTGAGACCCATCAGATGAGAGAGAGACTGAGAAGTCAAGTATAGATGTTGGTTTAGTATTACCAAAAGAAAAGCACTGCAAAAAAAAGGAATGACCTGCCTTTTTCCACTCAATAAACTGATCTTTCTTAATCAAATCCTTTTTTCCCTCTAGAAATGGAACCAAGATTGATTTCCATAAAAACTTTGGCCACATTGAAAAATTATTTAGTGTTACCATAAGATTTGTAACTGCTTTGCTAGCTTCCAGAAAACATCATTTTTATAGTACTTTATTCAACGTTAGAGAGATGTGTAAAAAAAATCAAGTGAAAAGCTCTCATTACCTTCTTCATAATTATGAATAATTATGGTAGTTGCAAATTGCGTGACATCAGTCTTTCTATTTGTTCCGTATTGGGGCAATAAGAGCGCAAGAGTTGTCATTGGATGAAAGGCTGTGTCTACCTGACTGTGCCGGTCTTGTTTGGGTTAACCTGTCAATCTAAAGAAAGAAAATTTGACTGTATCCTGTTGGTAAAGAGAACAAAAGAACAGCCAACATGAATCTGTGTTTGCAGGGAGGGGGAGTCCTTGTGACAGAGCAAAAGCTCTGAGACTATGGGATTGGTTTGGCAATGGGGCAGGGGGGTGGGGGGAGAGGGTGCCAATGGGAGGGCCACTAAGTTCCCTTCAATCCTTGAGATTCTACATCCACTGCAAAATTGTGAGGAACAGAGGTGTGCTTCTGTCGATTATCAAACTTGTGTAGCTGGAGTTCTCACCAAAGGCACCCCATCTCCTGGAACTGCCCCTGTGATGGAAGAAGTAGCATGAGGCTCTGGGAAATGAGCACGGGACAGCCTAAGGATTGGTTCCTTTAAAAATTAACATTGGTTAATTTCACCTTTGCTACCTTTGCTGGGGGGAGAAGCGAAAGGTGAACATTAGCAATCCCTTCTGATTTTTACCTCTCTTGATTCAAAGGGCTAATTCATAAGGGTTGACTTTGTCCTGCCTCTTTAAATGGACCGAAATGTCCTTTAATAAGCAAGCTTTCTATTAATCGTTTTGCTATGCAAGAGCACCAAAATCAATTTGTAATTTAATGGCTCGTCCTGTCAGGAACACTACTGATGGTATTATTAATGATTTTGAAATATGCCATTATGCAAATCCCATCTATTTTAGGTGTCTTGGTCAGGCACCTACAGAGGTACTGGTTTCTTTTTCTTCCTTGATTTTCCAGTGTCACAGTTATCAAATACTGAAACATTTCCTAACGATTATGATCCTAATAAATAGTGGTAATGTAAAGATAAGTTTTCAGTGCTTATTTCATTATACAAACAAATTGTGTGGGGCTTCATATATCTCACACTCATCAGCCACTCCAAGTATAGAAAATAAAGCTGTTAGGACAGTAGAGGATTAAATTTGCCAAGAATAAGAAACAATGTTATTTGGTTGCTTCTATTTCTGAAAGAGTGGTCATGTTGCTCTTTGGGAATAAAACGGGAAGCTTTTTCTAACCAAAGGCTCACCCTATTAGCCAGGCTACACCAACCATCTCTACTGTACTCTGTTTCTGCAATCTAATAAAACAGGGGATGAGATGTAGGATGGGTTGGGAGTACCCGATGGAGAAAGAGAAGTCAAACGTTCCAAGGTAAGACAAGCAGGAACATTGCAACATGGCATCCATCTTGGTGTACCCAATCATGAAGTGATAACGAACGTTGGGCCATGAGGTCCAGAAGATGGTAGCGTGGCGCCCCTAATGCCTGTTAACCCTTCCCCATGCTTGGTCTTATGGCTGGTTGCTTTAGTAGAGGTGCACAACTGCAGTTTATGATGATGAGGCGGGAAGATAGAAATTAATACCCAAAATACAGAAGTTTGATGACAAAGAGGATAAACATTTGGCAGATTTTTGTAGAATAAATTCTATTTCAGTTATAACATTAAATTCAGTTCTGAAATAAAGAGTGCATGTATCATCATTTCTTACATCTTCTTGTGCTTTCTCTAATAATTTATAACTTTTGGAGATCGGGGAATGATCAGATATCCTAGTGTAGTCAGGGTAGGCTGATGTGATATGTATATTTATATATACACGCGCACACATACACACACTAAGTAAATAGGTCAATTCCAGATAATAGTTCCAGAAGTTAGACAGGAACTGTTCTCTGTGTACATGTAGTTGGACTTTGTCACACCGTTGGAAGTTTATAATTATCTAACTACCCTGAAAAAATGATTATTGCTTTTGTTATTTACAGCTGCTCATCTGGCCTTAGTATTTCAGTCTTTGAGGACACAGCTGAGGTAGAAAAGGCACTGTCATGAGCCCCAACTCCTTAGTAATGAGAAATTGGATATGAGCATCGTGCGGGGATATTTGTAAGCTGAGGAGCAGAGAGCTGGTTATGGGGCTACAAAGGACCAGCAGCAATCATTTGATCTGACTTCCACAATGTTAACCCAAGAAAGCAAGACTAAAGCATTTAGCATTAAGGGCTAGGAAATTTTGAGAATTATAAGAAACTTCTACCTTTCTTCTCTTCATACTAGGAAAGAAGACTGATGCTCTTTGGCATATGTGGGTATAAATAAAACTTGGTGGTTTTGATCAATAATTTAAAAAAAAAAAAGGCACCTGGGTGGCTCAGTGAGTTAAGTGTCCAACTCTGGATTTCGGCTCAGGTCATGATTTCAGGGTGGAGCCCGGTTAAGATCCTCTCTTCCTCCCCCTCTACCCCTTCCCACCCACCTCTACCTCTTTAAAAAAAAAAAAATTTACAAACTAATTTCCTTCCAGAAGACCTAGAAAATTCCACCCAAACTAAACAATGTCCGTGACTTTAAAACTATGCATCTGTATAAACTCATTGTTTCAAAAACTTTAGTCAGAAATGTTCTTGGCCAGTGTTACTGGAAAAAAAAATTTTTTCAAGGACAAAGAAGTGTTTCGGGGACTCTGAGTAAGTGGTCATACAGGAAGTGATTAAGCCCTTATTAATTAGAAGGTAACATTAGATATATCTTCAGTCACCAGGCTTATGGGAAGTTGAGATTTGCATAATATTTGTATTTGTCCTACAGTCTGCCAGTCACTCACAACCAGAGCACCCTAAGGCTAGAAGTGCTAACGGACGGATTACTGGAAAAATTCTTAACTAACTGCCTTGGCGTATGGGTGGAGTATGAAAGTGGTGTAAATAGTATATTTTGTCAAAGTTGAAACTCAGCTTTGGAGGGATGAGAATCACTATAGCATCATGACTCCCATCCCCCACCTTTCAAAACAGCCATTGGGAGGCCTCAGCTTCCATCTTTAGAAAGACAAATAAAACATTAGCATTTTCCCCTTGTGATCTAGGTGGAGAATCTGACTAGCCTAACTAAGTTTGATTCTAGGACATTGGGTGGGGTAAGATAAAAGAGTTTGATTTTATTTTGTGATGGTCTTACGCATTTATTACTTTAATAACAGTTTATTACAAAAACATTATGTTTGGAAATAAAGCAGAATGAAGGCCCAAAAAAAGGACCCATCAGCCTATCAGTCACAGATAACCTCTGTTGATATTTTGATGTGATTTACTGATTTGTTCCAAATGAGTGAATTCCAGGGCATGGCTCAGACAATCCTACGGTTAAGGCATTTACTAAATAAATATATTTTTCTTTTCTTATTATTGTGATCTGTGTTCTTCTGCTTTTCCTTCTCCTGGTGATGATAAACCTATGAGTCCTGAGTGCCTAAAATCATCCCATGGTCTTGGGCAGGGGAGCTGTGCAGTGGGGGACCTCTCCAGTCTTTCAGAACTATCCCATACCCCTCCTGGAAGAACAGAGTCACAGTACAGAATTTTCTCAGTTGCCATTTGTCTGGAAGTGCAGCTCGTTAACCTTGCTTTCCTCTTCTCTATGTTCCTTCTCTTCTCTTTCCTCTTCCCCTTGTTCGTCAATTTCTATTCTTCTCTGTTTCAGCAAAACAATATCAGTCAAGGTAATTGATGATGAGGAGTATGAGAAAAACAAGACCTTCCTCCTTGAGATTGGAGAGCCCCGCCTGGTGGAGATGAGTGAGAAGAAAGGTGGGGGAGCTGCTCCAGGGCTGAGCCCAACAGCTTCTGCTGGCCTGTGCCACCCCTGGATGCCTGCACTCTTCAGACGTGGCTCACAACACACACATCCCTCCACCTATGTAACAGGGCATAGATCTCACCCCGGGGCCACCACGGGCCCAGCCTGGGGTTCCATCAGCCAATTCTGGTCACTCTGCACAGAGCAGGTCTGAGAGACGAATTTTCAGGGTGGTCAATCCGGCCTCCGTTTCCGGGAAGGGCGGAGCTGATGCTGGCCACGCCAAAATGAAGCCCACGCTCTGATTTCTCTTCCTAAGTCGGGTACTTCCTGCCAGCTCACTGAAGCAGGAAGCATTTGGGAAAGTGGCCAACGAGGAGACAACGTCCCGGGGGCCCGCCGACAGTAGCCGCCATGCCCTGTTACATACTTGCGAGGTCCGTGTGTCGCCAGTTCTCCCTTCCATAACATCACGGTAACATGCAGCTTGGTGAACACCTAGCATGAGCGTGTGACTCCAACCATTTGTTTTGCCTTTGTCTTGTGTTCCCACAGGAAGATCATTACCATTAGAATATTTGACCGTGAGGAATATGAGAAAGAGTGCAGTTTCTCCCTTGTGCTTGAGGAACCAAAATGGATAAGAAGAGGAATGAAAGGTGTGAGAGTATACAAAGACATACCAGCGAGAAATTGTACTCTTCTCTCTCCGTGTCTCCTACTCTCACACTTAACTCTCTCCTCTTCCTCGGCTCCAAGTACTATCCTTCATTTCCTTTGAAGCTTTCACAGTTTCATCTCCCTTCCCTAATTCACAAATGGCACCAAACAAAGTCCATTCTCTTCAGGAAATGCCCACTAACTTTGATTGAAAGCCAACTGAAGAAATACTAGAAGAGATTTCTGTAATTCAGAAGTGATGATCTAAAAGCATGATTTCTGTGTTCAGGTATTTACGACTCAGGGATCATTCTAAAATGTACTTCCAACTACTAAGTCTCCCCTTGAACGTTCATGATAAAGACAACTTAATACCTATTAGTACTGACAGATGAGTCTAATGGCAACTAACAGGAACTTTCAGAAGAATTCAGAAATTAGGCTTCTTTAGACAACCCAGTTTTCAAAAAATATGTATTTAATAAGAACAAAGGTCCTTGAAGAGTAGTGTTATCCTCATTCTAGTGTTCATTTTGGCCTGAGATTTTTTATATCATCAGATATGACATTTAAAAGGGACCAGATGTAGGAAACTTTAGTAGGAAGGATATGGTCCTTCAGGAAGAATTTAGCCTTTGCTTATGGCCTAGCCAGCCTTATGCTCTGAAATGTTTTGATGCTTATAGAATCGACAAATTTCTAACATGTGTAGTAAAAAGGAAAAGAAATAAACAGCAATATCCTCATAGCTACATTTCTTTTTAGTTGATTTGTACTCACATATTTTTAGGAAAATATTTGAACGAAGAAGCCAATTTCTTTGTCCGCTTTGATTTTATTTCTATTTTCTAGAGCCTACTTTTGATAAGGAAGGACAGGAATTTTATACTGCCCTTAAAGATAATTTTTTATTCTGAATTATTATAAGGGCTTCCTGCAATTATCCCCTAATAGTGGCCATTTTGAAAGGGATTATGTAATTATATGTGTAAAATGAGCTTTACTACACATTAATAGCTCTCACTCATTGCAACCAAACAATTGATGACTGGCATAGAAGATGATCGGATGAACCCCTTTGTAAAGAAATTTATACTTTTACATGTGGGGAAAAATATCAAATATATAGGACTAATTCCTATATAGACCCAATATTTGGGGGAATTTAATCTCACATTTGTAAGAACTCCCTGACTTCAGAGTCCATCAGAAAAAGGAAAGAAAAAAAAGTATATGTCTCTGACCTAGTCATGTACCAAATGGTAACAGGAGCCATTTGGAATGATGGAGAATGGAGTACTGGGGACCCATTTTAATGCGGCCTATTTAACATGCTTCATAGGGCAGTAGGCAGAAGGGAAAGACACTAGAAAACGGAGCTGATTTCTTACAAAGATGGGATCAAAAATGCCTCATTAGCATACAGGAAAAAAGCACTTACTTCTAAATGTATTCCTCCAAAACACTGTCTTTTATCTAAAGGAAGAGCATGTTGGCTACAGCTCTTTCAATTGTCGTTTTAGTAAAATATGCCCTCATGTAAAAGCAAATTAAAATTCCTTGATAGCGCTATCTAGTTTCACACCCTCCAAGTGGATTCTTGTCACTATAAATAAAATTACTGACTTGTTTTAGAAAGTATCCTCTAATGCCACTAACCGTTAGCAGCAAAATGGGACTGAAAACATAATTGTAGCATTCCCCTCTGTTATAGGTTTAGCTAGGGAACTTTTGCCAAAATAAAGTGCTACGGTATAGTCTGGGTTTAAAGCACATAACCTGGAAGTCAAATTATGGATATGATACCCCCTCCCCACCACCTGCCTTATCAGTTTCCGTGGAACTATGTGTCCACAAGAAGTATTGTAATTGTCCAATTACAACACGCAGAAGTCATAGAGAAGGACACACAAATAAATGCTAATTCCTGGCACTCGAGTTCTGAGGATTTAAAAAACATAAGCATCCCTTTGAGGGCCAAGAAATACCACGCAAATAGAACCTCCAGGGAGAGCTTTACCTTGGGCCGAAGTCTTCTTCAGGCAGGGCAGCCAAAATGGAATTTCCTAAGATGTTTTGTCTGTTTTCATTGAACGAAAGGTATAACACCTGAGATTCAGGATCATTTAAGACTTCCATGAATTCAGTGGAATTCAGTGGAATTCAGTGACTCCTGGGCAATATTTACTGAGGAAGATTCACTCAAATGAAGTTCAGATTAACTTCATAAAACATTTCTACTCTATTTGGTAAACTAGATATATATATTATGTAAGCATATACAGTAGAAATGTTTTATTAAATGCCAAGAAATAACAGATAAGGGGGATTGTATCCATATAAAATCAGTCGCACACATTTGCAAAAAATTAGTGTTGGGATTTTTTATTGGAAAATATTCCCAATGCCACATTTCCTGGGAAGCACCCATGTTAGCAATGGCTTCCTACCCACTGGAATCAAATCTGCCTGGATTTCTTTCTGCTGATATTCCTCTTACTTTCATTATTCATCTGGTCTCTTATTCTGTGTTGTCTTTGTCTGTTTCCTTCACAGCCCTGTTATTGAATGAGCTTGGTAAGCATTTCATTTCTTCCATTTCCTTTCCATTTCTCTAGGTGGTTTTCCATGAATGTCAGGTGATACAGTAGCTTTCTGACTTTTATTTCTATTGATTGACTGGCAAGATTGTTGTCTAGGGCCATTGGCCTCATTTTTGTGTAGGTTAGATAGTTAATATTCCATTTTCAGTTTAGTATGATCTTTTTAAAAACCAGTGATTGCTTAGGTATGCACAAGAATTTAATTTGTGCACTAAGTTCCATAATCTTAGAGAAGAATGAGTAGTGATTAAATTGTGAATGGATGTTTTCAGATTTTTCTTAATTGTAAATATAATTTGGCAAGTTATTGTATCTTGGACGGGTGGACAGGCAGTCTGATGTCACTGGTATTTGTTATTTAGAATGTAAATTGAATAAATTGTAACATGTATTTTTTTTCTTTTTTAGGTGGCTTCACAATAACAGGTATGAATTTTTAAAGCTAATGACATCGAAATTTTTTTTTTTTTTTTTTTGCTTTCTGTCTTCGCCATATGTTGTTTACAGTTTTAAAAATCGTTTCTCATTTTTATTTGCTTTGAATGAAGGAAAATACCTGTATGGTAAGATTTTTTTTTTTTAATGTTCTTCATTTTCCCCTAAACGCCCTGAAAAATCCAACCCAAACCACATTTTATGTAACCTGTGTTAACGTTTAGCTGTGGCACATGGTTTGCTCTTGCTGATTTTACACACTTAACATCATGCACATTAACAACATGTGTGTTGTGTTGACGTATAAGCAAATGTGCATGGAGAACCTGTAACTCTTCACATTTTGATACTGGTTTATCTGAAAATGTCTATAGAGCGCTGACGCTGTGCCGTGTGTTCTGCTGGATGCTGCAGGGTACCAGATTAGATAAGACAATCGCCGGCCTCGAGGACACCCAGGGGTGGACATCCAGGACCAAGCTCGGGCTCCTAATGCTACATGATGCCCTGTGAGCAGAGGGCCGAGCAGTCTCTTCCCCTCATCCCACGACACCAGTCTGATCCCCTCTTTGAGGACTTTGGTTTGAGCATTATTAACATGACCCCTAGAAGCTCATTACGCAGTGCTCTATACAAACCCAAAATGCCACTCAACGAGTTTAAAACTCTTACATTCCTACTGGAGTCCAGCCTATGTTGATCACATTACTTAATACAACTCTAAAGCTATTTTCTTGTGTATAGAAGGAAGAAGGGGTCTCCTTACGGTATCGTCCCCTTTGACCCCAAGTATATTTCCCCCCCTTTCAGAATTATCTAGGCAGATTTAGAGAGAGAGAGAGAACTATCGAATGGTCGGCGTGATGTGTCTGAAACTGGAGGTTGGAGATGTCTCCAAGGGCATCCTGCTGGCCACGGCAATTTCCAATATATTGTGCAGCTAACACTACTGTCATTATTTTTTTCTGCAATCAGCTGAACCAAAACATTTAAAGAAGGAAATATTCCTCGAAATTCCAATTTTGCTCAGCCCTGTGGTAGGGGAGCTGGGGGTTAATTAAACCACTGTTCTTGTAAATTCATGATCAGGTGGTTCCCACTTGATTCTGTCCAAAGTAGAACTTTCTGAATACAAGCAATTTCACAGGGGCTCTTGGCTCCCCACTGCTTCTCTCCAGACATGGCATCTAATGACGAAACGATCCACAGACTCTCAGAGACACGGAAATTGAAAAGGATAAAAATGTTAAACAGGACACGTCCTCATAGAGGATTTTTAAAATCTGAGCCATCCGAAGCTCTCCCAGGTCAAGCCTCCCTGACTGTGCACTGCTGAAGATGCTATTTTTGAATCTAATGCAGGAATTTCCATTTATTCAAAAAAAATTTATCTTCTTTTTCTCATCCTCTCATTTGAACTCACTGACGTCTTCTTGGAAATACTCTGTTCCTGTCACCCAATAAGTTGGTTATCCTTGCAAGATTTGAGGGAGGTGGAAATTGGGGAAGGCAGCCTTCATGGCTTCTGAAGTAATTAGAAAGAAAAAAGCCAACCGTTGTAGACATATTGTGGTGTCTAGCAGCACCTTCAGCCTCGTGCAGCCTGATAATGCGATCTTCACCAAAAATCTTGGGCTATAGAATACCTTGTTAAAATGCACTGGTATATTTAGATATTTTCCTATTTTCCTTATTGAGTATGTCAGGATTTTGTTTCAAGGGCCTTCCTTCCGTGTCACTTGAAGCATGTTCCCTTTTAAGTATCTAGGTAATAACAGAATCCTACTTTTTTTTTCTCAGAAATTGTTCCTATCATGTTCTGGAGTATCTGTCCGGTAATGTCCAACATTTTCTGCCTCGGACACATCTCGCCTTCAAGAGATCAGAATCCCTTCTTCCAAAGTTCTATCATTTCATGTGCTTACTTCATTAAGTTCTTTCTTCTGGCTTCAATTTGAAATAATAGTTTTTCTATTGTTACAGCCTCTTCCTAACACTTGAAATTGATACAGTTAGAACAAGACAATGTTCTAGAAGCTCTCTGGGAATCTCTACCTTGGCCTGTTCTCACTGTATATCACCCTTCTTCTCCCAATCCAGGTCAGAATGCCTGGGATCTACTCTCTATAGATGCCCTAGGGAAGGTTCTAAAACTTGGGTCTACACAGTGAAAAGCAGCTCTAAGTCGAAAGAACTTTTCTTTGAAGTCAGTTTGAGGCTTTGAAGTCACAGCTTTGAGATGCGGGGGCAATGGAGAAGAATCAGTCTAGCCCTTGGACTCTGCCTGAAGCTTTTATGTGGTCTTGTGCAGCTGAGTGTGAAAATCTAAATTTGAAGTAGGATATATGGAAATTGAAAAAGTCATTTGGTCCACAGCATGATATATTTCAGAGATTTCATCAGTGGTGGACATTAAGTACTGGAGGTGATTCTGGAATTTGCAAATCTTTATGTGTTGCTCCTAGACCTTGCCTCATTGAAAGGCCCTTGTTGGAACCTATGATCTCATTGTCTCTTGACCTTTTCAGCATATAACAGGATAACTCCCTATACATCATAGCTCATTAGAGTTTGTAAAGCATTTTGTATTCATTGTATCATTTAATCTTCAGCCTTATGGGATAAGATTTTATTGTTCTCACTTATAGGGAGGAAATGAAGGTTGAAAGCCATGAATCTATCTCCCCCAAATCGCCCATGCAGGATTCAGAGCCTGGCCCTCTGACTTTAAGTCCACAGCCATTTGATGAGTGTCCTAACTCCGACACTTTCATCTCCTCCCTTTCAATCTCTTTATTCCTACCTTCATTTTAACCCCTTGGCAATCCAAAGCCTAGCTACGCTTCATAAATGCCATCAGTGTGAATTCCAGTCAAATGAAAAATGAGGGGGACCCCAGAAGGGGGAAACTAGAGCACATTAATTTGGATTGTTTAATAAAATTAAGTATTCTCACTCAATTTGGAAAGAAGAGAGGCACATCTGATTCCCCAAACGGACAGCCATAGAGTTATACATCAAAAGTCAATATACTTCCTTAAAAGTTGCTTTCCCAATTATATTATGCTCATCATATAATAGACTTAACAAGGTACGTGGCTTTTTAAGAAAGCCAAAGTATGAAAATTTAAAACACGTTAATCACTCCAGTACCTAGGGCAGAGGAACAAATCCCCTTCAACTTTAGCTTCATTTACAATTGAGGAAACTGAGTCTCAGAGAACAGAAATGCTCTACCCAAATTCAGAGGGCAAGCATTTGGCAGAGTTGACACCAAGTCCCAATCTCACGATTTTCAGATCTGCTGAAGGTAGCTCTTGGTAGAAGCCAACAGCAGGTGGATTTGGCAGTCAACTGAGCCAGAAGTTTAATGAAAACCCTAGGCCTCGGTAACCCAGCAGTTACTGTGATGATGGCACACGCTTGCAAAGCCTACCAGTGTATGAAACATTCTCCCATTCAGGCTGCTCAGGAAATGGACAAGCATGTTCCCAGATGCTGTGTTACTCAACCCTCAAACCAACCTGTAATATGGACGGAGCAAGGCTGCTCACCCCATTTACATGTGGGAAGACTGGGGAAGTGGCCTGCTCAATCTATGTCGTTGGCACCAATAGGCTTCAAAACCAGGTTACTTGTCATCACACCGAGTGCTTTCCATTGTTTCATGAGGCCTCTGGAAGCAGTAACTTGAAGGACAAGGACACTCCACTTCGGATGCCTGCAGGAACCTAGCTGCACCCCCTCCTGAGGAGTGTGTGGTTCATTCACATAATCTGGTTTGGCTCATAGCACACTTGACTCATTTATTTACTCACTTCTGTAGCCTCCATTGGAGTGGCCTCTATCCACTCGATCCCCAAACTAACACTGCTTGTCATGTGTGCATCCAGGTGTGATGTCTAGCTGACTAATTCCACAGAGCTCTGGTAGCAAACCAACACCGTCCATTCTGCTGATTTTCTGCCTGTCCTTTTCGCTAGGCCAACCTGTCTTCCGGAAAGTTCATGCTAGAGAACATCCGATTCCCTCTGCTGTAATCACCATTGCAGGTACTCATTGCATCATGGTCCTTGAAAACCACAGTTTAATTAGCTTGAAGTTAACTATTTTCAAGGGTTCTTTAAATCTTTAGACATTGAGGTAGCAGAGTTTGGCCCCTGTCCCCACTAGAACGTTGCTAAATAATGCAGTGGCTTCTCTGATGGTCCGAGTATGGCGGGTCGGCCACAAAACACAAGCCTATCCACGCAGGACAGGAGGCCTGGTAGAGGGAGCGCCCTGGGCCTGCAGAGGAGACTAGCCGCCATGACCTCTCCCTCTCACATCTCAGTATATTCCAGACTTCTTGCAAATCTCGCTTCTCACACATAGTCTTTCATTCCAAGTATAATGAAGTTTCTTTAAAAGCAAGCTGTATTTTTTTCCGGAACCTGCCTTTCTGGCCTCCAGGCAATATGTTAGCCACATATGCACGGATGATAGTACATCTGTGGGGGTTCTCCAGAGGGAACACTGCCAAGGTGACCAGAGGATCCCACAACCATCCCACATCTACTGTAAGCTTAGAGCCGGCCGTCATCTCCAAGTCTGGATGAGGACAGGAATAGTCATTCCTCCGTCATCCCCGTTGCCATCACTGGCCATGGCGGTAGAAACACTTCCTCCTTTCCTCATCCGCACATCCCACTTCCCTACTCGATAATCATGATACCCAGACCTGACTGCAGACTTGTTCCAGAATATTCCTAGTGGAAATAAATAGACCAGCCTCCTAAGGCTCTAACCAGAGAGGCCGGTCAGGTGCTGAAAACTGTCAAGAGGTCTCTACTCTCAAACTTGACAGCACAGATCTGAGTGAAGGATTAAAATAACCTTGAACGAATTGTCCCACCGCTGGCCTTGTACCCTTTCCGAATTTGACATTGTTGGTTAAGACTAAAGATTGACAGGACGTGAGGCTCCTCAGGTGCAGATCTGCATGTGGGTTGTCTAGTAGTGGTTCTCCCTCTGAGCCCTTCACCTCTCACGGCGCTGCTGCTTCAAAAAGTAGCCAAGCAAGAAAGCATAAGCAGCAGCTTTTTCAGACGTCCCCGGTATCTATTAGCTTCTATGATTTGTCATTTGCAAAATCAATTACTCAAAACAAGGGCGGTCCTCTACTGGTGGTTTTTGGTTTTATGTCCTGTCAATACGGATTTTAACAGTGGGTTGGGTATGAATTATCCATTTGATCTTAGGTTGTGTTGGTTAGTGGAGACCGTGATGTTCTGTGATTGATTATCAACTTCTCAGTTAAATATGGTGAATTCAGAAAGCATACATGTATCTGTATGGAGAGACAGAGAATGAATTTTCTGTCTGAGAAGCAAAAGGAAAACCACAGCATGTGGTCACTGAACATAAATAAGGTGAAACTGACTTGGCCAGAGTGAAATGGACAGCACTTGATCCAGCATTCAAAGTGAAAAGGAAACAAAACAAACTGAAAAAGAAACAAACATAATAGAGGATCCAAAAAAAAAAAAAAATGGTGTTAAACTATTTCCCAATCAATAAAAGATATCTAAAGAGAGGACACTTTTTAAAAAATAGCCCCAGCTCTCTTCTTTGCCAGGATCAAAAATCTGCACCGTAGATACTAATTTATCAGGATCGTTGTAGAGCAACAATAGAATTTATCCAGTTGTCTCCTCTCCGTTACATATAATTTTCTCTTAAATGCTCATGACTTTTACTAAGTGAAAACAGCCCTGACCCCTCCATGACATTATGCCTTCGTGCTTTGACTTCTGTCCGCGTGGAATGCCCCCTCTTACTATACCACCTCCTACCCAACCTTAGCACCACCTTCCCCTAGCAAGCTTCTCTGCAGTTTTCAATGCCAGTTTCACTTCTTTCCTGAAGACTTCCCTGACTCCCTTAGGCAGAGCAAGCTGCTTCCCCGCCCTGATCCCTCAGCCCTCACCTTGCTACACTAGAAGTTGTCCCATCTCTATGCCTCACTTCCCTTATGAACAATGAATAAAGGATCTTTATACACATAGAGCATATGTCAGGAACTAGTTACAGACATGATGGCACCAAACTAAGCATTTCTTCCTGATCAGAAGGATTGAAAGGCGATTAAAACAGGAATAACCTTTTTAATCTCTGTGATTTGATTTCATTTACTACCGTGTCCATTTATCTAATACCACGTTCCAAATAATTTCATTTTGTGAAATGGGGCATTAAACAATGCTACCACATCACCTTTCTTTTGCAGTTTCCCCAGTTTTCTACCTAAATTGCCTTGAACCCCATTTAAAGCAACTTACCATTTATGAGTAAACTACAGAAAAGGAAGCCATAATAAATATTCTCTCCCAATGGCTTTGCTTTTCAAATAATAAACACAGTTGTTCTGGAAAAAAAAATTTTCATTTGATGTAAGTCTCATAAGACACCCATGTTCAGCGAAGGTTTTGAACAAAGACACTAATGTGACCTGCTGCTAGGAAACTACCAATAACCTTATCCTGGGTTCAAGGATCAGAAAGCAGTGGGAATCAGAGTGGAACTGATCTGAGCACTGGGTAGATTAGACATCACATATCTGAGCCTCCCACTTCCTTGACTACAAACACATAATTTCAAGAACAAATCCTACGGACACCAGTTGGAACCCTTTGCCCTCTCTTGGGTCATAACTTCTCGAGCCTACTATAAAACACATTACTACTTGTACAGTTAAAATTAATCTCCTTGCACCTCTCCTTTGCATCTGCTAACTTTCAGCAGTTTCTGGCCAGCCCAAAATGACTTATTTTTGTCTTCATCTAACTTTTGGGGCCCTGTAAAAACTGGGGATAGAAAAGCAGGTTCTAAAATATTCCTTTAGGAAGACACTATTGAGTACATACTAAAGAATTAATTAATATGCTACATTCTGCTTCTGCCTTGGGTTGGTTTTGACTCTTGGTATACAAAATGCTAGCGGTACCCCTAGCCCATCTGCTCCGGGCCCTAGCCGTGAACAGCTGGCCTAGGAACCGGTTCTCTACAAAATTTGCTAGAGCATCAGATGGAACCACCACCGCAGGGTCCTCAGCAGAGACAAATCATGTCTCTGGAGGGAATGGGAGGTGTGGACTCCTACAGAGCTGATGCCTACATGCAAAAGGCAAGTAGAGTGGGCTAGACGTGTCTCCCTTTCTCATGTTTTTGTCAGTCAACAGAGTCCTACTGCAGGCAGTTTGCCTGGAAAGTTCTAGAAGCAAAGACATCAGGGCTGAGGTCTTTCCATACCACGCGTACTACTTCCTTGGCGATGAAGTACTTTTGACTTGACTCTGAGGGGAAGTAGTCTGTCTTGTTCCAGCGTCCTGGGCCTGAAGGATAAGGAGGTAGAGTGATTATAGGAACAGTGTTTGCCCTTCACATGTGCGTGGCCTCTTCAGTCTGGGATTTATCCTAATGACCTTCAAACAGAGAGGAGCCAACTGTGAGCTTCCCCTCATTAATGAACTCTCAAGTCCATTAACATTTTCTTAACACTCACTGGCCTCTCCTGGAGTGTCAGCTACATGGTGGTTCTGGAAATAATCACGCTCACATGGTGAGTAGTATTAACTCCCAAGGGCCTCACCTTCACCCTCCCCGTTTACTTGAAGATGAACGTGCTCAAGGTCTTCTAGGAAATTTGAACTTTCCACCAGAGAGAGGGAGCCCTAGAGCACAGGCATCTGTGAAATGGAATGGATGTTTTGCTTCTTAACTTGCAACAGGGGCAATGGTTATGATCAGAATTTTCCTCCCACCACCTCGTTGGCCCTGGGGCATTTTCTGCTGCCTCTAGAAAGTGGAGAGGAGGAGGCCAGAGTCCTCCATCCCTTGTGTCACTCCAGCACTTTTCACTGTGGCTCCTTGGGTCACCTGCTAAAGCAATGTGTCCAAATAGCCAGATGAACCAGCATCACAGGGGACGGCTAGGTCACTCCCTCAACATAGACGATGTGCAGGCAGAGACTTTCTCAGTGACACGCGTCTATGCACTGTTTTCCTGATCCGCACTTTGGCTTGTGCTCGGGTTGTGGATCACCTTCTCCACTTGCTGTCAACAAGCACAATAGTGACGTGCTGTGTGGCCTGCCCTGAGCCTTGGTCCAGTTCTCCCCTCGACTGAAGATCTCGCCCGAGGGACTTTTAGTGGGTCATTGGGGCCTCCTTCCTTCTTGGCTTTCTTGTAATAGAATCCAGGGATTTCCAAAGAGGATTGAGCACACTGCTAACTTTCTTGCCCTTCCCTTTCACAGAGGAATATGATGACAAGCAACCGCTGACCAGCAAAGAGGAAGAGGAGAGGCGCATTGCAGAAATGGGGCGCCCCATTCTGGGGGAACACACCAAGCTGGAAGTGATCATTGAAGAATCCTATGAATTCAAGGTATGCTTACCAACACTGCCCACGGGGGAGGCCAGGCCCATCTTGAAACCAAGGCTATTCATAATGTTAGCAAGTTCCGGAATCGGCTCATTAACTGAGAAGCTTTTCAGAGCAGAACTGGAATTCGAAAGTTGGTAGGGAACCAAGAGGTCCTGCAAACCAAACAGTATCAGAACCAGGATCCAGGGGGTGGCTTGTCCCTGCACAGGGTCAGGGGTGCCCCAAAGGGAGGACGTTGTCTGAGGGGATAGCAAGGAAGAAGCAAAGGTGAATTTCAAGAGATTGTTCTGTGTGGAAGGAACCAGGCTCTATCTGAAAAAGCAAATAAATCCATCAGAAGCAGAGCATTCACACTGCTGACAATTAGGAGGCTTTTGTTCTGGAGGGGGAATGGTAAGCTCTCCCTATAACACACCCGGCCCACTGACAAGTTCTCATTTATAGTTAGTCCTTCTCTTCAGATCCTAGGACCTATTAGCAAAGTCAACATACCAGAGGTATATAGTGCCTATAAGCAGAGAGTTTACAATTGAGCTGATAAAATTAGATTCCTGGTTCTCTGGATGATGAAAGTCATTTTTCAGAAGTCAAGCAGTTGGGCCTTAGGGCGAGCTTAGCATTTTGAGGTGAACCTTCCCACCCATCTTAGCTGCTCCCTCTGCCCCCTATCCCACCTTCCATCCCACCTCGCCCACACAGCCCTGACATCTGAGAAGACCCCAGGAGAGCTCACTTAACTTTCTGCAGTGGGACATGAAAAGGAACATCATTCTCTGGTTTTCGAGAACCACAAACCCAGATGGCATATGTATTTTCCCCACTTATTTTCCAAAAGCAGATTCTGCTCCTCTTTGCAAAACCAAAATGAGGATCCCACAAGAGAGAAGCAGGCCATGGACTTGGAAGCCTCAGTATTTTATCTGAAATGTTTCAGAGCAGTGGCCTCTTTTCCTTTAGCTGGATCCATTATTATTTTTTAAAATTGGTCCACAAAGTAAGGTGCCTGATAGGAGACACGTAGAAAGAAAAACGTGTTTTGCCATTAAAGTGGAATTTTTAAAAGATAAAAATGCAATTAAACTTCCCCCTTCAGGTGCTAAAAATCACTGTTTCTTTCACTCATTCCCACGGAAAGAAGGAGCAGGGGGAAAGACTGGGACCGCTGCTTTCTAGGAAGACCCCAGCTATCAGAGCTCAGCTGTTGTTTGATCTAGAACCTGCCTCACTGCCCATCTAAGACTGGCGCACGCGCACACACACACACACAGGTTCCCTGTGATTCCGGGGTACAGACGATATGCACTGTCCGCTTCTATGGACCGGTCTGTCCAGACGCATCTAGTCTCACTCTTCCTCATGCACCCTCTTTTCACCTGGAACCAAAGGGCCTGATGCAAGCTTCCCCCCCCCCCCACCCCGCAACCTCCCAGGGCTCTCATGAGGAATAATTGTGTGTTCTCTCCCTTATGGGACAACCCTCAACCTTCCCCTTCCATGCACCCATGACTAAGAGGAGCCATCACAGAAACTTCCCGGAGGAAGCATTGGGTTGGGCATGGCAGGGCACAGTCTCTCAGGCAGCAAAGCTTTCTCAGGTCCAAAGTGCTCTCTAGTAACAACTCCAGTGACCTGAACATTTGAAAGTCCCCCAATCTCTTTACATAAGTTCACTTGTTCAGGGTTCTTACCGTCCCAGGATAGCTTCCATAGACTGTTTCCTCCCATCTCCTCGAAGTTCATCAGTAGTTGCTGTTAACACAAAAGGGAAATTGGGAGCATGTCCCTGAGGTGCCCTCAAATATCAATTTTGATATTATGTCATTCTTTTAAGACATTTCTTTTTCTAGACCATAGCTGTTTTAAAGACCTTTTTCAAGGCTCTCAGAACTGCTCGAAGACCCAGATCTGGGTAATACCTCGCAATGTCCCACTCTGCCTTTGCCCACTGGGTTCTTTACTATGTTGTGACTAAGGGCTTGACTTTCCTAATACTCACTGCTGAGGGTGAAGTTACAGCAATCGTCTCCAGGTCTAGGGCAGTGAGAGTTGATCATTGGCATGTAGGAAACTTCCAGGTGAATATAGATGGACATGTCCAAGTTCAGGGGTCCGACTTCAAATTCATCTTCTTCAGTCTCCCTCCTCCCATAGGTCAAGGGAGGACACATATGCAAATTAAGTCCTAGGAAGAACCCAGGCTATCCCATAGTCCTCCAGGATCAACATGAACTAAAGTTTATAATCTACCCTGGGTTTTTCATCCACATAAATTTTAACTTTCATTTATTTTAAAACTTCGTTCTTTAGAGAGATTTCTTGAGGCAAGCCTGTGCGTTGAACTATTAGAACAGTTTATCGCTTTCGTTGTTTCTCTGCCAGGTGATGAGATTCTCTGCCTTGGCATCAGAACGGAGAGGGCTCTCTTGGGGAGACCTGGTCCACGTTTCCATGACATTTAGGAAAGATCAAGGTCATTTCTTGTTACATCCTACACAGAACTTTGAACTGCCATCAGTCAAGATACTCAGAGTGCTTGACGAAATTGGGCTGAGTCCAGAGAGAAAAGACATGCTTGTCATGTGCTTCAAGTTACTGTGGCCAAGAGCAGTGACGTTAGAGCTGTTATCAGGGACACTAGCAGTTCGAGACACAGCCTCGGGGCGGAAAGGTCACACCCTGAGGAAACAGCAGAGCAGAGAATGATATGGAAAATACAGACTGGGCTGGTTGGAGATGGGCCCTACTGCACTCATCATTGCAACGTTCAGACGACTCTTGTTGAACGAACCCACTTGACGTTCTGATTGAGCTTTGGCCTCCCGTACGGGCTGCTCAGATCCCATTTTCCTGACTCCCAGTGAGCTGGTAACTTGCTCTCTTCCCAAACCGTAGTCAGTTCAGGTCTGTTGCATTTAGACATGGACAGAGTTTGACCTCAGACAAATAATATGTGTTTTCTGCCTCTTTGCAATTAGTGGGAAATCGAGGATGCTCTGACAGTAAGTGTGGATGTGTGGTAGACTAGTCCGTGGGTAGTTTCTCTGGGAAGAGCGGCCTCGTGCTCCGGAAGTGGCCCTTCTCCCTCTAGTCGCTCTGGTTTGTGGTAGTGCTTTGGGTGCACCTGCTTGCTTAGTTTTCCTGTGAACGTTTGGCTGTTCCTGTTGTTACCTTAACTGACGTTTAGAAAGCTAGAGAGTGCTAATTGTATAAAACCAAGTGCTAAAAAAAAAAAAAAAAAAAAAAAAAAAAAGTTTAAAGAGAAAAGTAAAGCATGGGGAAATTCAGTGCGATGCCAGTGGCCATGGGCCCGAAACCTATCCATTCACCTGTTCCTGTCTCGTCTTTTCTTGTCTGCCACAGAAGTAGAGTTAGAGTGAATTCTCTAACAGCTGCCAGGCTGACAAAAATCAGTAGCCAAAGAAAAATCTCTTTATTGATGATCGTGCAGCAGCGATCTTGGGGCTCTGTTGTCTGGCTGCATTTCATTGACAAACAAAAGTACAACAATAACAGTTTTTAGTTTCATAATCTCTCTGCCAGTTGTGGTGATTCAGAGATATGCAATGCTGAGTGGGTCATAGAGTAATTCCATTGCAGGCAGCATCCCACCGATGAAGCAAGTCCAGGAAGCATTCAAAGGGAAGGGCATGGGCTTTTGCAACAGCTGCTGTTATAACGCGGAAGCCATTCTTCCGTGGCCATTATGCAGCGAAGGAGGCTCATATCTGCTAGGAAGAGATTCCTATTTCAGAAGGGTTCTAAGCAAGGACTTTGCTTGTTTGCATAATTGTGACAGTGTCTGATGTCGATACTGCCATCCCGAGTCTAACATCTGCCATCCTTTGTGTAACTCTGGGGTTTCAAAATCAACAAGGCCTTCGATTTCCCGCGGCCTTAACCAACCCAGCAGTTATTATCTTATTCTTTCCAACCTTTCTAGAGTACCGTGGACAAACTTATTAAGAAGACAAACTTAGCCCTCGTGGTTGGGACAAACAGCTGGAGAGAGCAGTTTATTGAAGCCATCACTGTCAGCGCTGGTGAGTGCCTTTTTCTGCTTGCTATAAATTACAGCGGCCCAGGCTGCGCTTGCTTTTCCAACTGTGACCACTTGGTCTGTGTCAAAGCACCGGAGAACTTCCAGGGTAAAATGAAAAGAGAAATAGATGTATTTGTAGCACACCTGCACATTTTGGAGACTGATTTAGACTTTCTAGATGAAGCAAACGTCTTCAAACGTGGCATTCTTCTCCATTGACATTGTGTCTTTCTCTCTGGAAATAGAAGAGATAAATTTAAAGGCTTTTGTGTCTCTACCTCACAGGTAGCCAATCACGGGGCTTTGTCTGGAAAATTCCCTGAAGGCAGGAGAAGTGGCCAAGTGAAGGTCACAAAGGAGGCAGGAGACTCCTAGGTGGGATAAGGGGACCTTAAGACCTTTCACCACTCCCATCGGTATCATTTTACACTCTCTTCAACAACATCTAACAAATAAGCATTTGCGCGATAGAATCACATCGTTTCTTCCTATACAAGCAAAGTGCAGAGTCTTATTTAGGAAAATCCTACAAAAATGAAGTTGTTTTTCCAACTCAAGGAGTCAGAGACCTGAGGGAATTAAATATAGAAAGAAGCGTCTTTTTCCTGGATTGTCAAGCCTTGTCCACTGTCTGTGTGATTTTCTAAAGACAGAGGAAAGTCCCTCTCCAAGATACATGAAAGCAACACGGTTAGGGGCTTCCCCTGCCCCCCAGTTCTTCTGCTCCATCTCTCCTGGTTCTTTTTAACGTTCCCCACAGGTTCATCTTCTACTGTTGCAGCTAATGAACAGAACTAGAATTTTTTAGATAGTGATTCCCACTGTAAAGTATGGAGCCAGCATCCCTGGTGGATGGGCTGTGACTCCGAACACAACCCCCTCTTTCCAATCTGCCACAGAACAATGTGACAGATCTCTGAAGTGCTGTGGGAGCGGAGGGTGGTAAGACTTTCGTGCCTCTTTATTATTAGTGCTGTTTATAATCACACTTTGGTTTCTTGAGATTGAGTATACAAGGGAAATTTATGAACATTAAATGGTGGGAAACTGCTTGGAGAATAGATTTGGAATTCACACGCAAATTCTACTTAGGGGAGGGGAAACACCCCCCGCCCCCATCTCCGTCCCTCTGGGCTGCCATTACCAAATACCAGAGAATGGGCGGTGTATACACAAGCTCACAGCTCAAGAGGCTGGAAAATCCAAGACCAAGACACTGACAGATTTGGGGTCTGGTGAGGGCCCGCTCCCTAGTTCACAGACAGCTGTCTTCCTACTGTGTCCTCACATGGAGGAGTGAGCAAGAGAGCTCTCTCAGTTCTTTTTTATAAGGACACCAATCTCATCCATAGGGCTTTGTCCTCGTGGCCTAATCGCCTCCCAAAGGCCCCACCTCCTAATACCATCATACTGGAGACTAGGTTTCAACATACGAATTTGGGGGCGTGTTGGGGGCGGGGGGGACAAACGGTCTGTAGCACTCCGTCATTATGGCTTATGTTTTTCTAGAAATCTAACATTAGTATCTGAGACAAGAGCTATACTCCGTCTTCACAGAGACACGAACTAAAAGGACAAAACTGGCTCGAATAAGAAACTGCTGATGAGGCCAGTTGAAAACATTAAAAATAATAAAATTGTTTTATGGGCTTTGATATACCAGAATCAGAACATTAAAAACATTAAAAGCAACATAAACTTTAATGAACCATTCCCAACGGTTCCCAGGTCTCCTTGGGCTGCAGATGTATGAGCACTTACATAATGGTCACAAGCTGGAGATCATCAATTCATGTTTCTGTATGTCAGTCGTTGTTCTCGGCCGAAGAGATAAGACAGTGCGTGAAACAGCCTGCCCTACCCAAGTGGAGCATACATTCTGATGAGGCAGATAGCAAATAAGGCAAATAAGGAAATAAAGTGGATGTACGATGGTGAGCTTGTCACGGGGAACAGCAGGAGTCAAGGAGTGTGCGTAGGGGCCACCCTGGGCTGTGGCCGAGAAGACACCATCAACAGACACGTTAACGAGGCAGTTTGTGTTCTAGCAGAGAAGTGGGTTTGTGTGGCTTTACTCACACATTCTTGTAACTCCCAGGGACCAGAGCAAACACTTTATGGCCACTCCTTGGCAGTAGCAACAGGGAGAGAGATTGTGCCAGACACAAGACCAAAGTTGTGATCCTGGTCAGAAAAGGTACAGAGGGAAACAATGATAAAGATGCTAATACTCCCTTACTTTAAAGGGGCAGATTTGGGTTTGCAGACACTTTCATATGTAATGTTGAATTAAATCCTCTCCAAATCGTGGGTGAGAGGTGTTCTGCTTATCCTTATCTTCTAGAATCTGAGCATCGGGGAGGCAGTTTTGGCTTTGGAACAGAGCTCAGAGCCCCAGTCTACCGAATACCAGTCCAATGGGCTGTCTACTCCCTTGAGAGAGAGGTTTCAAAATGAGGGAGATTGCTCCCCACCTCTGTCTCCTAGAGGAACTCCGGTCTTGTTACCTCTCTGGTGCCAGGGTTTCAGCACTCTCTGGATGGGACAAGTTCCTGCCCAAATCCTTTGAAGAACTGTTTTAATGAATGAAATGTAAAACCTCTCAAGTGTTCTTATTTGTCATGAGGTATGTTGTGTTTTATGTTTCTAAATGACTGCTTGGGAATAACACAAAATTGCTCAAAAATTTGCAGGCTGCTGGGTAAATTGACCTTATTTACAATTGGGAGACAAAATATCAGAAAAGCAAACCATATTTTATGGGCACTAAATTACATGAAGTGCAGTTAGAGAGCTCAATATTTGTCATTATGATTACATTTAAGTGTCTAAAGAATGTTATTATTCTTTAGTTGTTAAATGGACAATAAAATTTGTAAAGCAGCATTTATTGAAAACAGACTTTCATTGGATTTTAAGATTTCATGGTTAAAGAATTGAGAATCAGAGCCGTTTGCCTTATTAAAAATATTAAATTGCTTTTAAACAGCCCTACTGAGAGGCTTTTTCCTATGCAATTTTCTGTGCAAAATTGAGTCTATATATCTTGCTAAACAAAAATAATAATTTTGGAAATAGACTTTTGCTCCTGTGTCTCACTGATTATATTTAAATTAGTTTCAAGGTAACCCCCTGGCAGTCTTTTTGTTCCCCTGCTTTTCCTGAACTTCATAGCCCAGTATCTGGGCCTCTGATGACCGGACTATTTCTGGGAACCAAGTTCGTGGAATCTAACCTTTGGAGAGTTCAAGGATTCATGAGACTCGAGATTAGGTAGGGGATTCAATGGTCCTGTCCCGGAGGTTCTCCTTCTGTGGCCTCTGGGGTGGGATGCCAGGAGCAGCGGCCGGCAACCGGCTAGGCGGCTGTCAGACTCCTGCAAGGCCAGGCCACTACCATCAGGTGCTTCTCAGATGTGTCAGCAGATGCACTGAGAAGTGAGGCTAGCATTCACTGCATGTCCAGTTTGAATTGTCCCCAAGTCCTCCTTTAAAAAAAAAAAAAGCAAAATTATTTATTTTAGAAGAGAGAGAGAGAGCATGCATGCGCACACGCAAGAGCAGGGGGAGGGGCGGAGGGAGAGAGAATCTCAAGTAGACTCCGCCCTGAGCACAGAGCCTGATGCAGGGCTTGATCTCATGACCCTGAGATCATGACCTGAGCCAAAACCAAGAGTCAGATGCTCAACCGACTAAGCCACACAGGCACCCCCCCCCAATCACCCCACAAGTTCTCCCTCTTCCTAGTGTCTCCACCCAGGCAGAATGGAGCGATGACCTTAAGAAATTGTTTACCAGCTGGAATGTAGAAGAGAAATGGATATGTTAAGGAACAGGGCAAACATTGGTTGAGTAAAGAGAACCAGATGCCAATGCTGCCAATTCCGCAACCACCATATTATTGCTCCTCACAACAGTCTTGGGCCGTGGTGAGGTGAAGGAGAATGGTTGCAAGCTTGGCTTTGGGGTCAGATGTGTGTTTGTGTCCCAGACCTCCAGAAACTCTCTGGGTGACTCAGGGTGGATTACCTCCCCTCTCAATCTCTGTTCCCTCAAATGTAAAGCAGAGATAGCTTCTCCTCACCCATGGAGTTGCTGTAAGGATCAATCAAGGCAATTCCTATTTTCATGAGGCCTGTCTATATGTTTAGATACCACAGTTGGCTGTTTGGGAGCCCAATCTTATTGAAGAGTCTACAATAAAAGATAACCAAATTTTGTGTGAATAGAGTCAATTCAGCTTAATTACTAAAATGACTAAGTGACTAAACGCACTGCTTTTCCCTTTTATAGTGAGAGTCACACACACACCATTTTATAGCTAAAAAACTGAGATTCAGAAAAACAATGTAACTTGCTCAGGAGGCAAAGCTGGTAAACGTCAGCCCGGAATTCTCCCCAGCGTGACGGGCGCCCCCCTGCAGTAGCTGGGGGCTGAGTACGGGCCCGGGCATACACACACGGACACACACTTAGAACACACGTATGCACACATACTCTGATACACACAGACATGCATGTGTACGTACAAACACACATGAACACGGCGACACACATACCCAGACATATGTTTGCACACATGGACACACACAACACACGCATAGACACACACATTATATAGCACGTATCTTTAGTTATTGGGATAATTGAGCCACAGCTTAAAACATGAAGGGCTTTTTTCCTTTAATATTCGTTCAATCTCTGTAAGCCTTATTCACAGGCCCCCACAGAGAATACCAGCCAGTTCCCTAAAGAACAAAGAGAAGCCTTTGTTTGCCTGATGAATCAGTAGGCTTCTCCTGCCGAGTAATTTGTGACATTCTTTTTTTTTTTTTGCTTTTAATTTTAAGTATTTTTTTTATATTTTTTAATTTAATTTTATTTTTTCAGTGTTCCAAGATTCATTGTTCATGCACCACACCCAGTGCTCCATGCAATACGTGCCCTCCTCAATACCCACCACCAGGCTCACCCATCCCCCCACCCCCTTCCCCTCCGAAACCCTCAGTTTGTTTCTCAGAGTCCACAGTCTCTCATGGTTCGCCTCCCCCTCCGATTTCCCCCCATTCACTTTTCCTTTCCTTCCCCTAATGTCCTCCATGTTATTCCTTCTGCTGCACAAGTAAGTGAAACCATATGATAATTGACTTTCTCTGCTTATTTCACTCAGCATAATCCCCTCCAGTCCCGTCCATGTTGATACAAAAGTTGGGTATTCATCCTTTCTGATGGAAGCATGATATTCCATTGTATATATGGACCATATCTTCTTTATCCATTCATCTGTTGAAGGGCATCCTGGCTCTTTCCACAGTTTGGCGATTCTTTAACGAAAGTCAACACACTGCCCTCTATTTTCCCTGATAATTTTAGGGACCCAGCACTAAAGGTTTTTCTGAAATTCTTTTACTACTTCTGACATAGAGTTTGCCTCTCTGATATTGGCATTCTCGTAATGAAGGAACACTTCAAAATGGCAAATAATAATAATAATAATAATAAAAGCCTTTATGTAGTCTTAGTTCTGTCTCTGACCAACTGTAAAACCTCGACCGAGTATTTCACCTTCCTGAATTTTCATTTCGGCAGCGGCAGAACTAGAGGGTTGGACTAGGCGAGTTCTAAGGTCCCACCTAGTATTGAAATTTGGGAGATCTCAGTGGCCAGAATCGTTCTGCAGCATCCCCGATGGCAGCCTGATTTTGGCACGGACTCGCCTACTCTTCCCACCCACCCAGCTTGCTTCAGTTAGGTACTTGGCACAATAGGAGCATACGGTCCACATCTATTCTCCTAGAAGGAAAGGGATGGGAGGAGAGTTTTCAAAGGGTAGCCTCAAAAAAACTAAGTGAGATGATGCTTCGAAAGTGCCTAATTTTCTTCTCCTTAATTGGAAATCAGGAATGCCTACGAAATCCTCTACAATAGAAGGGCAGACATTCAACGCTAGGTCAGGCTGGCAGAGGCGGCTGGCCTGTCCACACTCACCCCACTTCATGGGTGGTCACAGCCAGAGACCTGACTCCACGCGTCGTGAGGGCGTGCTCTCCCGTCTACCAAACCCGTGTGGAGGCTAGTTCGGTTTGGGGGATCCTTCTTATCGTCAGCTCATCATCCACGCAGGCTATGTGGAGAAATAAGTGCTATCAATTAAATCAAATTATTTAATAGCAAAAACTGTCAACTCGCTAGTGCCCCAGACAATAATTCACTAGAAAATACTGTCAACCTGAAGACTGACCCACTCCAGGAGCCAAAATAATAAGTAATAAAAATGGTGACTCTAATGAGGTTCACGGGATTGCCATGCAACTGGATCTAAGCAGGAATCTTTCTGGCATCTTTTCTGTTATTGAACGCCATTACAGAGGAGGCACTCTTGTTACTTAATGTGGTAACCCTGGGTCATTTGAAAATCCCATTTAAGTAGTTAGAAAAAATGCTGCTGGGTCAGGTTTGGCACAGCCTCAGCATAACTAGAAGACGAGGAAGGAACAAGGAAGGAAGGAAGGAAGAAAGGAAGGAACGGAGGGGGGGGAGGGGAGGGAGGGAGGGAAGGAGGAAGGAAGGGAGGAAGGAAGGGCAAGCAAAGTGGAGGGAGAAGGTGCTAGAGGTTAGTAGGAGTTTTCATTTTGCCCTGTTTTAGTGTGTGACTATACAGATTCCTAACTATCCTTTATCTAAAAATCATAAGCTGACTTTCTCATTTCATGAACAAGGGTGCTATTTTCATGCTGGGTCAGTAAGTACAACGGCCTTAAAGAAAGTCTGTCAAAGACCTGTGTATGAAATTACAGCTCACGTTCTGCTTCAATAATGTTATCGTTTATTGACTGTCTTCTACGTGGCCAGTGTTCTATTTATATTATTTCTAACCCTCACAGCTATACCCTGAGGTAAGTTTGTTTGTTTGTTTTTCCTGAGTCGATAACTCTGAGACCCAGGGTGCTTACATGGACATGTTTAGTTAGAGTCACACAACTAGCAAGTGACCAGCCAGACTAGGAAGCCCCATCGTTGTGAGTCCACAGCTGGTAAGCTTTTAGCGAAACCCTGGCTGTCCCTCCTACAATCTTAATTCAGGTCCTAAGTGTCCAGATTTCAAATGAGTTGATTCAGGAGAAAGGGACAACGTTGATGAGTCCTTCACTCTGAGCTACACATGGTGAAGTTAAGGGTTTGGAACTGAGTGTGAAGGCACTGGATGGAGGTGCAGGAGGACCAGAAGGAATGCGAATTGTGAAAAGTGGCCAGGGTCAGTCAACTGCAAGGTTAATCCCATCATGAGGAACCCAGAAGCACTTCCAGATTCTTTTTGTGATCTTGGAACTGTATTTATATCTGCTAGAAATCATGTCAGGTCTTCGGAAACAAAAAAAATCAACGCCCATCCTTTTTGTTGTTGTTGAGCTCCTGCTGTTTCCTGGCGGTATAATTAGTTACTCAGGTAGGTTTTTCATATTCCGAATCACTAGCATGCTTGAACTAACAGGAATAGCAATTATTTTAAACCCTAACAGATGTGAACCACACTGCCGTCATCCAACGTGGTTTTGTTCCTTTTTCTAGTATATAGCGAAAACATTCACGTTCATTGTGATGGAGAGCGCACGCAGCATGGGTGACAAAGCATTTCATGTAAAAATAATATGTTGGAATCTTTGGCTTCTCTGGAGACTTGTGTTCAGGGGGTCAAAGACCTACCAACTAGTTGGAGAGCTCTAGACAAGTCCTCTCGCTTCAGGGGTGAAATTGGGGGATTGGAATAGGTGATCTTTATCTCTGGAACACGGAAATACTAAAGAGTCCTCTGAAGGACCCTTCATTTTCAGCAATAAATGTCAACTTGCCTTCCCTAGTCCCGCTCCTTGAAATTTAGGGCTCTGACCTTAATCAAGTGAAATATCTGCCTTACAGTACCTGTTAGATAAATTGGGTAAATATGCCAACTCGGCTAAAGCTCATTTAAGACATCGAATGCTTAAGACACACCGTCTGATGGCCACATGAACTAAATTCAGTAGCTACTCTTCCTTGCTTGAAGTAGATATTAAGAAAGTAAAGCTGCTTTAACTTTTTATCAGAGCCTTTATCAAAACTGCTTTCAGTGGATGATAATTTAGTTACAGTTTTAATTTTTATCTAGCATTATTTTATCTTTCCTTAGAGTTAGAGTCATTATTCATGATGTCACTCACTATAAAGAAAACATGATAAATTCCTACTTTAGTTAAAAGAAGTTTTTCCAGCAAGTTATTTTTATCACTTCTGCAGTTAGAAAATTGTTAAGTACATAATTCAGTATTTTTTCATTTGCCTTGGCCATCAGAAAGCTTACTCGATTTTTTTTTTTTTGCCCAAGTGGTCAAAATTTACTCAATTCAGATGCCTGAAAGCCTCCTTTATTTCTGCTTTTTCAGACATTTGTGTCCCGTTGTATCTTAAAGTATGTTATGGTCTATTAGTAGGTACAGATCTATTCAAGTCCTCTAAGAAGTAGTAAGAATCTAAATTAAAATCCTTTTTTGTTTAAATAACAGCAAATCTGTGCTGTTAACCATACTTTCCCTAGCACTTAGGGCAGTGTTCAGCAATGATAAGTATTCGTGGGAAAAGAATAAATGAATTTATGAGTCAATGTTTTTCAGTCTCCGTGTAACCGGATTAAAAGCCTGTTTTCACTACATCATACAGCTATGTCTGATCTAGAAAATCTATATAAATGCATACTGTCACACAGACATATGCCATGTTTCAAAAAGTTCCAGACATGTGTAATTCGTATGTATAATAAATTCACGTATAATAAATACATACACACAAGACATGCAGATACTCAGATGCATGTATTTGTACCCATAAAATACTATTTTTGTATGTGAAAATGGGATCTGCAAATCTCTATTTAACAGTGGCCTTGTCTATCAGTTTTCTTAGTGGAAATTTTCCTGGTATTTAGCTGATAATCATAAAGCAGAGGGCATAAGGAAGAAAGGGTTAGAGTAAGTTACAGAGAAAACTCTTTGGGGCCATATTGGTAGGGAGGCAAGGCAACTCTAGAGCATGAACTATCAACGTAAAAATGTCAGTGGTGGCAGGATACCACGCTGATCAGGTAGCTTCAGCTGTTTCCGAAGGAGGCAGGCCGGCAACACGGGGGTGCGAGTCCAAGAGGGCCAGAGAACCCACCCATTATCGTCTGGCCCTTGGATCGGCTTTAGATGATATTTCTGAGAAGAATATTGGCTTGCTGAGCTGTTTTTCTCTTCAATTGCTTATTACAAAATCTTGAGGAAAACACTGCGCCCAAGGACTCCAGGATGATTCAGCGCTCTTACTTGTAAGCCTGGAGTCGCGTCTGGGATGCAGCTTTTGTGGGGAGGAGAGGCAACCGCTCAGCTCTGCAAACAATGAGCCCTCCCCGGATCCAGTAGCCCTTTCGTCGGTGTTGCTGCAGCGCCTTGAATACAGTTTTAGTGGCTGCTTACAAATCAGTGCTGAAGGCATGGGGAGGGGGGTGCTTTTCGTCCCCAGGCAGATCCCTGTGTACACTGTTTTCAGTGGGGTACACAAAGAGGTGGAAGGAGGAGAAAACACAGCCACCCCACCTGACCTCATACACACACCCCAAAAGGCAGAGGGGAGCCTCCTTCAAAGTGACTTGCAGCATTAATTCTTGCTGTTCTCAGTCTGCTCTCTTGATAAAGACCTTGTCATTCTGATTCCTGCAACCAAGAGCCAGTTATCTGAACCAACAGGCTTTGACGCGACCCCCGACCCCCTACCCCATTCATCTCCCCTGCCTTGCAGTTGCCTGAACACGTCTGGCTGGGGGGTGTGTCTTATGTCCTGCTAGAGCATCTTAAACCAGAATCCAGTGCAGAGCAAAACAAGAGTTTACTGATCAGCTATTCCAACTTCCACTTATTTTGATAAAGAAATTGAGACCAGAGAGGGAAAGTGTCTCATCCAAGGTCACACAGGACCTGTTTTAGAATCCTTGGTTCTTGCCAAACTTGACAGCATTGCTCTCATTTTTCAAGTGAGCATTTGTAGAACCAGCCCCTTAGCACATATTCTGTCCATGCCTGTCCACTGATCTTACCTAAGGACCTCTGAGCAAATACCAAAACTTTCCTGAGCCAGCCACTTAGCAGCACTGAATGAGTGAATGATCTCACCCTTGGTGGACGGTTTCCTGATCACACAAGCCTCACGGCCACCCTCTGCATGCAGTACGTATTCGTGAACCCACTTACGAGATGGGGAAACAGAAACTGGGATTCAGACCCCAACCTACAGGTTCTGATTCCAAGCTCAATCCTCCTTCCATCTTGTCACACTCGTGCTTCCCAGAGTTTAATGTCTGTAAGCCATAGGCTTATTCTTATTCTTCACACTATGCTCTTGCCTCAGGGCCTTTGCACAAGCTGCCCGCCCCCACCCAGCCCCAACCCAAGGAAGGCTTTCCCTCTGTCTGGATGTTCTCACCATTAAGGTCTCAGCTCACAAGTCACCTCTTCAGAGGAGTTTTTCAACCTCCCATGCACGAGCACACTACTTGACTTTGCTGTCTTCGTAGCCCATATCGGTATCTGAAATCATCATGCTTGTTCATTTGTTTTACTTGATTGCTGTCTCTCCTGGACAGAATGGAAGTTCTATGGGGTGTTATGTGTCTGCATTTCCAATGCCTAGAACTGTGCCCGACACATAGATTATTACTAAATATTCGCTGAAAAAAAATGAATGGTACAAATAAAGCCACTCTTTCAACCACTCCATTCCGTTGCAAGATTTACAGCAGATACCGGTCCAGGTGGGGGGTTCAGCCTAGGCTTGTGGTACAAAACAGTGACTTCAAATATTTTTAGACTTCTGACCTATAAACTTAATAGCATTGTTGTGTGCTTTAACCAGCTAAGAAAAACAGGCCATAGTACGTACAGATGATGAGAGGGAAAAAGATAGTTTTAAGATGGTTTGTATGGAAGTAAACTATCCCAACAGCTCCATTCGAGGTTATTATTTATGAGAGATTCAAAAGGTACCGGCAGACAGACTTGATTGTCAACCTCGGCAGCAGCCAGCCTGTCCTCTAAGAAAAGTGTACATGAGCAATGAGGGAACGGGGATGCTCTGTCTGAATGAGCTAATCCTCCGTCCACAACAGACTGTACTACATATGAGCACATAACCTCTCTTAAAAAGCTCATTTATCTTTTCATCAGCACTGAGGAGTTAGTAATGGCTCCCCTCAGTTTCCAGGAGACGAAGCACACGGAGAATCTGTAAAGTACCCAAGAACATGGAAATCACGGGGTCCCCTTGTCGTCAGCGGCAGGCCTCTCTACTAGGGACTCGCTGGAAATCACAACACAGAGAAGGGAACCCAGGCAAGCAGATGAGGGGTGCCGCGTCCCTGCAATCACTCCGGATTGTGTAAACTAAAGCCACGATTACAATCTTAGAGACTCAACGTACATTGCCACTTGGCCAGTACATCAACTCACCAACGTCACGGTCAGAACAAAGTCTTGTCAAGTGATCCTGAGACCAGGAAGGCAGGCAAGGAGCAGGGAGTGCTGGGGGTGGGGAGCAGCTGCTGAAAAGCTGGATTCCTTCTGTAGGCTCTGCAGAGAGATAGACGTTAGCCACCAGGATGAAAAGGATCCCACTTCTCAACGGGGCCAATACGAACCACCCATAGAGGATTTTGCCGAAGATGAAAGGAAAATCAGACTCCTGGGAAAGTGGAAACTAGAGCCATCCGTTCATTCTCCGAAAGAGTATTCAGTATTATACACATGATCTATGCAGGGGCGCCTGGGTGGCTAGTCAGTTAGGAGTCCGACTCTTGATTTCAGCTCAGGTTCATGATTTCAGAGTCATGAGATTGAGCCCCACATCAGCCTCTGCAGTCAGGGAGGTGTCTTCTGGAGATCCTCTCTCTCTCTCTCCCTCTGCCCCTCCCCTAGTCATGCTCTCTCTCTCTAAAATAAATAAATAAATCTTTTAAAATATAAATAAATAAATAAATCTTTAAAAATGATATATGCTGAAGATTATTTTAAGAAGGGTCATTATTTGGGGCACCAGTCAGCTGAGTGTCCGACTCAGGTCATGATCTCAGGGTTGTGAGATCGAGCCCCAAATTCAGCTCCATGCTCATGATGGAGTCTGCTTGAGATTCTCTCTCTTCTTTTGCCCCTCCCCCTGCCCCCTCACACATGCGTTCTCTCTCTCTCAAAAAAAAAAAAGGGTAGTTATTTTCTAATTAAACTTTTCATAAAACAATGCCAAATGAGCTTAGATTTTTATCAGAACAGATTTCTGCAGGACAAACCACAGAGAATTTTTTCCTCTGGCAATAGTGGGTCAAGTAATTTCAGCAAAGTGGTGGAAAGAGTTTTAGCTCTCATAAGCAAGTCACTTAAACTCTTCGAGCCTTGGTTTCATCTTTAAAATGGAGAAAGTAATACCTACTTGAGCAGGTTGCTAGGTGGATGAAGATTAGGTGGGATGTATATATTTACCCATGTGCATGAGAGTAGGCACTCAGGAAGGGAACCTGACCTCTTAGCTTGATCACAGCAGCATCTTAAGAGAATCTGGACAGGTCTCTATGCTGCTCTGCCTGTGGGGCAGGCTTTGGTATACATCTAACTTCATATAAATTCTGACATTTTCCTAGGATGTAACATTGAGCTGCTTGTTGAAAATTACAGGGTTATTGTTGCCCAAACAGTTCCTCCAAAGCTCCACTGCCTACACTCTAGGAGGCTAATTCAGATGCAGCTGCTGATATTTACAAAGTGTTATCAGAGCCCTCGGGCCAATCTTAGAACCTGGTGTGCTCCCAAACCACCCACTATAACTAAACCATCAAAACTAGCAGGAGGCATCTACACTGCTGAGTGTCAGTTCTTCTTGTTGAAGGTTTATTTCTTAGGTGCTCAAGGTATTTAGCCTGACTTGGAGTTACTTTGCAAAAACGAAGCTTGGGGCAAAACCACATGACTAGTTACATCAACCTAAGATCATTTAGGAACACTCAGTTCACATAGAGGAAGTCTTTAAGAAGAGAAAGAGGCTAAGCTACAGTCGGTTTTCAGCTTTAAACTGATTCGTTTTGCTAAAATCAAACATACGTGGAACTGGAACTCCTTAGTGGATCTTTTTTCATTTTAACACTGGCCATATTTGCTGAGAAATATTTCTGACACGTTAGATATCTCTTGGGTCAACTATCCTGACAAGGTCCACAATGGCCTAAGCTAGTAAGGATTCTGTTCATTCATCCAGGGGTTCATTTGTTTCAGACAAGGTGGGACGTTATTCACAGAGTGAATTCTTGTGTCCCTTCCAGCACTGTCGCATATGACAGGCCCCTAGCGCCCTGAGTATGGACTGAAACCAGCCCTGATCCTACACAGTAGAATGGCTCACAGCTGTCTCTGGCTTGGAACTGGGGGATGGGGATGATTAACAGGGTTTGTGTAGGTGTCCTCTCCATCCCAGGACAGGCCGGCATTCCGAGTTACAGATCTACAGCAATCCTGAACTCACATTTCATGCACAGTGGTGTTGCTATCCAATGCATTTATTTATCTAGGGACACAGAATTAGAGACCAGTCAAGTATCCGGGAGTAAGCTATATACACTTAGATGTGGGCATGCAGGCACACTGTATTCTAGACCTTGAGTGTCCACACCAATTCAAATCCCCACTAGCTAGTGAAGAAAGACCTCCCAGTATACCTCTAGGCTTGCTCGCAGGCCTCTGCTTGCAGGGACTAAGGCAGTAAGACTAGAGACCAACAGCGAGCCTCACACCCTCCCCAAGGACAACTAGCTCCCCAGGGACTTTCCACAGTCCAAATACATTTCAAAGAAAGCTTTAAGAAGGAAAGTTCTTAGAAAGAGCTGGCATGATATCAACAATACAGGTATTCTAATAACGGTTTTACTGTGCTGAAAAGACAGTAAGGAGTCACTTCTCTTAAAGAGAAAAGGCACAGATTGAACGTTGTACAGCTGTGGGGCACCTGGGTGGCACAATCGGTTAAGCATCTGACTCTTGGTTTCAGCTTAGGTCATGATTTCAGGGTCATGAGATCAAGCCTTATGTCAGGCTAGGTGCTCCAGGCAGAGTTTGCTTAAGAGGCTCTCTCCCTCTCCCCCTGCTCCTCCCCCTAGCCCTCCCCTAAAATAAATAAATAAATCTTTAAGAAAAAACAAACATTGTGTCCCCAGAAGTCAATTATACTAGTACGGGAAATGGAAGACAGGAGCTAGAAATGGCATTGAAAGAGCTGTTGTTGATTTACAGGTATAAGTTATACGTCGGGCAGCGTGTGAGGTGGCTACCAAAGCCCAATGTGTACATTAATGAAAGTGAATAGTGTCCAGAATGCAAAAGGTAAAAGACCTTCCCCGATGCAGATGAGTTAGGGGTCTCTTGAAGGTACACTCAGCGCCACGCATCCTTTTCTATGATTCTCTGACTTAGAGCGCAGGGGAGCATGGCCAGCCTGATGAAGGAATGTGGAGCAAGGGTTGAGGTTGAAATGGGAGTAGCCAACTTCGACTGCCCGGAGGAATGGCGTGCGGAACAAGACTGGACCTATTCCATTGGCCTGCAGTCCTATGGGACCTGGGCAAATGAATGCAGCCTAACAGCTAGAGCCACTAAAACTTGGAGATCGTGAACTCTCTAGGAGCTAAGACTCTGAGGTGTGGCACAGGTGGCCATTTGATAGGCAGATTTTAAAGGAATGCATGTTAAGCAGAGAGTTGACATTATCATGCAAGGTCTGAAACCCTCCCAAAGCTTTAAGTCCAAGAATTTTCTAATACCCCCAGGTTTCATTTGATAAAAGCAAATGCCTGCATTTTTTTCGTCTGTGCTTTGACAATGCGCAGATCTAGGAAACTGAGTAAATTGCGTTTTGAGATCTCTCTTGATAAGGAATTATCTTGCAATATGGCTGGTGGAAAAATTGCCGATATCGTCTACTTTTCATCAGAGAATATATAAGTAAGTACTTCCCAACCATTAGGTTATAGGAAAATGTTTACAGCACTTCTCCAAAATCCAGAACAAGAGGTAAATTCTTATTTGGGGATGAATCTTTGGGTTACTGAATTTAGTGGCATATAGAAACTGTTATGAGTGGGAAGAGATGAATAAATGTTTTCTCACTAGAAATAAGATACAAATGCATAAAAGGGGAAATGGAGAGAAAAGTTTTTAGATCCTTGAGTGAGCAAGACAGGATTTAACACAAGTCCTCATGTATCAAATGGGGGAAAAGAGGGAGGGAGAGATCCAAGAAAGCAAGAGAACAAAAAATTCAATCAAATCACAGTTTGTCATATTTCCTCTTAAAATGAGGAGGGGTGAATTTGCAGATTGCTAAAGTTTCTTTCATCTTAAACATTCTATAATTCTGTCAGAAACTTTGAAAGCAAAAAGAAATGGAAATCTACAACTGAAGAGAAGAAATTTTTTTGTAATTACTGTGTATCAGGTTGGGGGGGGCGGGGGGAAGAAAGCTATAGAGGAGAAAGCCCATTCAATTCAGTAAGCTTGCAAATTTGTTTGAAGGCAACAAATCTTTGTGCTCAGAAACTAAAGACATAAAATCAAATCAACCCCACTTGGAAAAAAGGAATAAAATTTCATAAAGAAATTAGGCCCAAAACAATATGTGTTGAATGTAGAAAACCACTGTGGTGATCTAGCTTCACAGTAATTGATTTGTATATTACATGGGGCTGTTGAGTAACACTTGCTGGACTCAGATCATATGGATGACAGTGTGATTGGCAGATGTCATTCTATATCCACTCTGTGATACTCCTGGAAAGCATCTGATCACTCTCATTATTCCTTTAGTTGGAAGATACTCTTACAAAATAAAAATGGACTCATTATAGGTAAATATAATTGAAAGTCAGACCCTTCCTCAGATTAATAGCAGCATGCTCTTCCCCAAACTGCTTTCCATTATAGACTTGTGACAATGTAGTCCAGTTTCCCAAATTCTAGAGTGAAGAGCTAGATGTAAAGCAGGGTGTTTGACTCAAAAACTACATGGTTGACCTTTGACAACTAAAAATAGAAATAAGAATTTGTTCTACTCAAGTAGAGATTCCAAAATGGTCACAACCATGATGCCCTCCATTTATTTATTCTTTTCTGTGTTTAGTTGGTCCCCAAGGTCTTGAGAAAGATCATATGGCTGACTCTACCAAAAATGTATATCTAGAAAATAAATTACAATACAAACATGGTGCAACAGTGTTTTCAAATTCCTAAAAAAGGCAACATTGTATATAGCACTGGGCATTAAGAGTATTCTCAAATTCAAACTTTGAATCAAGATGTGAATGATGTTACGCTCAACTTGCTTCAACATCATGTGTACCAAAATGTTCCCCGGGCTGTTAGATCAAAACCCAACTCAGCCACTTACCAACTCTGTGATTATTTAAAAAGTCGCTTAAACTCTCTGAATTTCAGGTTTTTCCTATGTACAATAGGATTAATAATGCTTACCTTGCAGCATTATTGTAAGGATTAAATAAGATCAGGTATGTGAAAAAATTTAGTTTAGTGACTGTCACTTAGGAGACATCCTATCATGTTCCCCCCTCTGTTCCTTTCTCCCTTTCTTTTCTTAAAATCAAGCGGCTTGGGGAAGCAGTGGTGATAATGACTCATTCAAACAGAATATAGATTCTGTGAAATCCGGATACTCGGATCGCACTGATGTGCTGCGTGCCTTCTGACAAGTAACAGTGACGGACTATGGCACAGATGTCTGTAAGGGCTTCACGGTTTTACAAAAGACTTTCACATTTCCTCTTCCGGTCCTCACAACAGCTCTCTAATGTGGGAGTTAGGAACCTCAGTTGACAGATGAGGAGCTGAGGTTCAGGAAGGTCAGGTCCCGCTCCCAGACAAGCTCTGAGAACTAGAAATTGTATTAAGTCTTCTGACCTAAGTGTCCTCTACCCCTCAGTCGCCTCTTCTTCCGGTTGTCAAAGCTCTCCCAGAGGCACACCAACACCTGGTCTACATTAGATGCTCGGTTACCTGCAGGTGTCCAGCCCTGGGTTCCCTTTCATGATCAGTTGTGCTGACGCCGCCTTTGTTCTCGCGCTCCAGGGCGGGTCTGCGCAAGTTCTGTTAGGTCAGTGGTTGAAGTGATGCACTCTCTTCTATCGGTGGTTTTACTGATTTGGCTACTTTTGTAGTTATATTTAGAAGGTCCAACCTGTCTCAAGGAAGCCATTTGAAGGGCCATGGGAAGGATTAATCGAATGCAGCTTGTTATCTTTCCATTAGAGAAATCCATAAAGCTGAAAAGAAGAATTCTGAGATAAGAAGATCCTTCACTTAGGATCCTATAAAAGGAACCCCAAAACCCCAAAACTGCCTGTTCCTTTGCTAATGCAGGGACTTGAAAGAATTACGTGGCCTCTAGTAAGCCTGAGCGGGCGCACATACTGGCAGATTACTCTCTTTGCCATCACATAAAAATGCTCCAGATGTTTTGTTTTTGTTTTTAATCTTTCACTGCTCTTTGCAAGGACCAAACTTTTAAGTATAGTCCTGATGGTGGCGGATGGACATCTTCTTTCTTTTTCCTTCTCCAAGACAAGGTAATTGTGCATCGTACATGGCAGTCCCTGGTCATTTTTAATATTTAAATGGCATCTGAGTTGGAGACTAAAATTTATGAAGAACAGTGTGATCCCAGGGAAGAGGCTAGGAAGCCATTTCTACTTTCAAATGTAATAAAACAGATGGGCCTCCCATTCCAGACTTAAGTGCTGCAATATTTCAGATACCTTGTGATGCTGGAAACCTACAGAAGGAAATTTCTCTCTCTGTCCCTCTCTCTCTTGCACACACGCACACACACACAAACACACTTATTTTGCATTGCACACATATAGATCATGAATATAGTTCCAGAGGGCAAGATTCAATTTTGTTTCAAAAAGCCTAGACTGTAACCTTAGGACCCAGCATGTTGACTAAGCAATTAAGTAATGACAGGGAAACAGTACAATCCTAAGTGGAGGACAATAACGTTAACTACCGCGCTCATCATTATCTTGAACTATCCTCACTTTGAAGAGATGATCTAATTACTCCCTTGTGCATCCCTCATGGGAAAGGTGTTATCATTTCCATCTTGGAGACAAATATAATGTCTACTCTCTATTTATAAGTGTCATTTCTTCTGAGAAGCTTCACTATTTGCTTTCTGGCTCATCTTCACACTATGAGTCTTAGACAGCCCAAATTAATTTTGTAGAATTAGAGGCAGAATGATGGGTTTCCATAAATGATTAAAATTCAGTGTTTTCCAAATTGTTTTAATCATATACCCTATGAAGTTATAAAATGTCCAAAAATATAGACTATAGGAACTTATAAGGATCATACAGAAAATAAATATAAAGTCTAGTGCTTTCCCTGAGCTTTTGTAGGGTATGAGCAACTCTCCCCTCTTTGGGATGGGGAGTGGGGGAGGAGAGAAGTTAGAGGAAGGATTAATATGATTCTCTTTCTCTCCAATAAGCCCTAATAACTGCAGCTATCCCAGTAAGTTCTTCCTGCAGCTAAGGGTGAAAGGGAAATGGGAAGAAAAGTAAAAGGAGGAGCAAAGAAGCAATGGATGAGCAAACATAAAGGAATGGGTAATAGGAACACTGAACGGTTGGCCTTAAATATCAGTGTCACGACACATGAGTCTTCCGAAGGGACTGTGTTAGTTTGCTAGGGCTGCCATAACAAAAGACCACAGCCTGGGTAGCTTAAACAGTAGAAATTTAGTTTCTCACAGTTCCGGAAGATAAATGTCCCAAGACTGAGGTGTGGGCGGGTTTGGTTTCTCAGGAAGCCTCTCTCCTTGGTTTGGGAGACGGGCTGCCTTCTCACTGTGTCTTCACACAGTCTTTCCTTTATATGTATGGGTCCCTGGTGTCAATGCGTCCCAGTACCCTCCTCTTACAGGGACTCCAGCCTGATTAGAGTAGAGCCACTCATCTCATTAAGGCCCTCTTTCCAAATACAGTCATGTTCTGAGCTTAGGACTTCAGCAGGTGAAAATGGGGGAGATAATTCAGCCCATAACATGTGCTTTTATCTAAAATCATCTTTTGCTTTCAGGCAAGATATTAGAAATATGTAACCATATAGCATGACACTATAGGAAAGAGTTATTAAAAGTGAAATGGAGGCACATTAAAATTTTAAGGGTTTATTTGAGCAAGTACGTATTCAAATCAGGCAGAGTCCAGCCTAAGTGGTTTAGGGACACTGCCGACAGGAGGGAGGGGAAAGGCTTTTGTGGAGCAGAGGTGGAAGCAAAGCAAGGAAATTATTTGATTGGCTGTAGCTTTGGTGGTTGCCTTGCTTGATAAAGCCTACGTGGCTCTTGGGATTGATTGCTCTAAAATTGCGTTTTCTCAGATATGAGTGTATTTACTGAAATTCACATGGCTTAGGTTGTGATTTGCCTTCACAGATCACCAAGGCATTAGAGCCACCTCTAAGGGCTTCCATCGGTCACTTTAACATGGTCAACAATACTTTCTTACTCTAGTGAGTCGCACACTTTTCTAGCAGCTGACCGGAGTTCCCTACCTCCCTCGTCTCCAAAGGTGATTCTGTGCATCTTGCTGGGGCTTCCTCCCAACACTTTGCTGGAGATGGTCCAAAGCCTAAAAGGGGAGGCTGTTTTCTCCACAGATCCCCAAAGTTTGCTTGCATAATAATTGGGACCACGTGCTCATGGAAGACCGAGCCATGGCTTCATCTCTCTTCCTGTGACATGATCGGTGACAAATGGAGACATTCCTCTTTTCGTGTTTCGCTAGAGGCACCATTCCTTCAAAGCTCCTCTGCCTTAAGGGTTTTCCCAGTAATGATCTGCACCAGATGGCCTCGCCACTGAGTGCCTCACAGAGAACGCACATATTTGCTCCTTGCTGGTAATCTCAGGCCACACAATCAGCTGAGAAGTCTGAAAGCCTCACCTGCTGCCAACGGCATTAGTTGGACAAAGGAAAGTAGATCCCCAGGGACAAGGTTTGGGGTGGAGGGGGGAGGTGAACAAAGTCCTCGAGGGATTCTTTCGAAAATGGCACAAAACACATGAAATTATGTTTGCCACCACTTCGAGAAGAGTTGACATTCAGCATCCCAATTTTAAAAATATGTGAGTGGGGATTATATCCCATTATAAATGAAGTCTCTGTTTTAGAATATCATTATTGATTTCCTGGTTCCTTTAAGTAGTAAGCTTGGTGCATTTCTTTATGCACCGATCATATGATGTAATTGGTGGGACTGAGTTGTGTGTGTGTATATATTATGTAATTAAGCAGTTCTATAAAGTCAGTGGAGATTCGTGCATGCATTCATTCATTTAACAAGCCCTTAGTCAGCTTATCCCACATGCTGGAGAAGGGACCAAACACTAGGGATACAAAAATGAACAAACTCCTGCCCTCCCTGGGCTCACGGTCAGCTGGAGAAGAAAGTGATCGGGCGACTAGTCTAGAGACAGGTTGGTTCTTAAAATCACCCGTGCCACTCCCCCTCCACCCACCCCCAGTCCTCCAGTTTCTGATTCAGTGGGGCCAGGAATTTGCTTTTCCAACAAGTTCCCTGGTGAGGCTGGTACTGCTGGTCCAGGGATCACAGTTTGATAACCACCGATCTAGTGTCCCAAGTGTCAGAAGGCTCGGGAAGCTCTGAGGAGGAATTTCCAGCCCTGGCTGGAGGACAGGGGGCTGTCTGAGGTTTCACAAAGGAAGTGAGTTTTAAAGGATAAGTGGGGAAAGGGAGGGAGAGGGGGATTAGGACATGCCAAACACATTTAGTTCTAAAGGACAAAAGTAGGAGAAAGTACTTATAGTTTGAAAAAAGTACAGATAATTCCGTTGGCTAGGATGAAGTTTGAGTTGGAAGTAATTGCAAGAGATGAAGCTGAAGACATATGTGGGGCCCAGAGCTGTGACTGAGGGCCTGTTTGGACACTGCCCTGTAGGTGGTTATTGAACCATGAATCTCCAGAGCCTGGCTCAAAGCTGGAAAAACCTTGGTTAGGAGAACTCTGTCATCATTATCTCTCATCAAAAGAGGTTTCTTTCTGAGCCTGGCACAGAGCTCCCAGTCTTTTGGAAGAAATCCTTTTCATGTCCCTGAAATGACAACTCTCACTGGAGGTGACAGGACCCTAGAAAGGGTGTGTTGATTGCACACAACCAGAACTGGATGAGGGCTTAAGTTTCTGCCAGTGACCTGTCAGCCACAGCGAGGGGGTACGTCAGTAGCTTAATAATTAATTGGTTAGTTATGACTGGCTCTTAGAAAACCCTAAGCTTCAGTCACCTCTAATGACCTCCTGCTTACTCAGAGGGGAGGGATGACAAGGTCTAGGAAGGAGGGAGTTGGAGAAAGGAGGACACCACTGAGCCCGGGTTGTGATGACATGTGCTTCATTCCTCCCTCCAGGGGAAGATGACGATGACGATGAATGTGGGGAGGAGAAGCTGCCCTCCTGTTTCGATTATGTGATGCATTTTCTGACCGTGTTCTGGAAGGTCCTCTTCGCCTTCGTCCCCCCTACAGAATACTGGAATGGCTGGGCCTGTTTCATTGTCTCCATCCTCATGATCGGCATCCTGACGGCTTTCATCGGAGACCTGGCTTCCCACTTCGGCTGCACCATTGGCCTGAAAGATTCTGTGACTGCAGTAGTGTTCGTCGCGCTCGGCACCTCGGTCCCAGGTAGAGAATACCTTTGTATATGATTTCCCCCAGATGTGGCAGCCCGTTCGCCTTCTTGACCTTTTCTTTCTCACAATTTCAAGGACTGTGATAACAAACAGGCCTATGAAAGGCAAGAGCCCAGAGATATAAATAATGTCACTGCCAGAAGACTGTCATGGCAGTTTTCAAGGTTAGCAGGCTGGTCAGTATCATCATGATGACAGGAAAGCATTCTCAGAGGGACTGCCTGGAGAGAACAGATTGGTTTGATGGCTAGATCGATAGATTAGCTTCCCATTACAGTTAGCACTTTCAAAAACACAAAATTACGGAGTCGTGTTCAAGCACAAAATTTGTCTTTTATATATTTACTAACGTTGGGATGATTTCCATGAAACTGTGCTGGTTGGGTGACTGAGATAAATACCTACTGAAGACCTGATATAATATTCTCTTGACCCAAAAGTTAATGTAAATTAAAAAAAAAAAAAAAAGTAGACATTGATCAGGACAGGGCGAAAGTAATCCCAGCCAAAGTAAGCAGGCCAAGGACACATTTCGTGGATGGCTTTTCATGCAGGCCTTACAAACTAAAGTTTTCTTCCAATCTACAACTGTAGCTCATTATATTTGCCCAGACTTCTAAGAACTCATCCTCCCAAACATGACCTTGACAGCAGTAATTTTCAAACTTTGGTGAGCACCAAAATTACCTGGAAACTTGTTTAAAAAAGGCGAATGCTGGCAACCCACCATCAACCTTTGGAATCAGAAGGTCTAGAGGAAGGGCCCAGACATATGTGTTTTAAGCTCACAGGTGTTTCTGGTGCACATCGAAGCCTATTGTCACCAAAGTTCTAGTTGACATCTTGACAGACATACAGCTAACCCTGGCTTTTGGTTTTGACTCTGAAAACAAGTGCAGTTTCAATCATGTATATATCCCTTCGCTGGAATTCACTAGTTGTTCTTCTCCACTCAGGCATTTATCACAGTGTCTCTGAGCCTTTGTTTACTTGTAAAGTAGGGATAATCCTACTGAACTTGCAGAATCGTGGCAAGGACTGGAGAAGACACCTATAAATTCTGCATCTAATGAAACATAGAAGGAATTTGAAACATAGAAGGAATTTGCATTTGAAACATAGAAGGAATTTGATTAAAACAACAGCTTTTGGTATGATTTATGACTAGCTGAGGATGATCTGACCAGTATAGATTTGGATACTTCATCCTTGAGGAACCAGAAATAACCTGTCCAGATTTATAGTGGCGAGCCATTGCCCGTGGTGTTATCCAACTGATCGACCCGGTGGGAGTCCTGGCCAAGGGGCCTGACGGGGTCCTGATGTAAGTGCGTTAATGGAGGACTCAGGGGACTTAGGGTCTCCTTGTACGACTGTCTGAGTGAGTAGAACTATGTAAAGTCTTCCATTGACTGCTGATCCTCAGAGGAGATCAGACACCCTCTCAACACCAGCTATTTCTAGCAGTTCCCATTTTGGTCTTTATTTTGCTTTTTTTTTTTTTTTTTCTGAGAATAACCAGAAATTTAACAAGCAGGAGGAAAACCTTAAAATATTCCTATTGTGAGTTGTTTTGTTTAGAGAACATATATAGCAAAAGGAACTAAACATAATAGTCAGCCATCACTCTATCTCAGGTTACTACAGGAATATGTTTTAGAGGCTACTCTCCGTAAGGCTTAAGTCACTGTATCAAATGGTACCCGAGTTAGCACACACTTCTGGCCCTGGGTTTAACCCTTGAGGAGAATATGTGCAAAGTATGCTAACTAAAGCAAATTTAGGTCTCTCATCAGAGTCACTCAGAGTCAACCTACCTCTCCAGAAAGTCAGCAGTTGGTCCTACCAAATGCATCTCTTGTTTGCCAAATGATCAAAAAAAGGCTTTTACTACATCAAATCCTTGTTTCCAAAAATATACATTTTTAAATTCCCTGCTCCTCCTCTCAATACCTCAAAACCGACTCCTTTTCCTGTATGCTAGTCTTCCAAAGTAGCCCTGTGCCTCTCTTGTATTAAACTCTCTCGAAAAGTGAGTTTCACTTTTCACAATATGGCCACCATACCATATCATTAATTTTTGTTTTCTTGTAACGTGAAATGTGGATTACACTAAACCTTCATGTACAAACCTCATTTGTTCTGCCACTTAAAACCAGCTCAGAATCCAGGTAGGGGCATCAAGAGGTAAGAAAGCCTGTTGGGGGAGAATACAACAGAATCATTAGCTGTCAAAATGGTTTCCCTTCACCGCCATAAACTCTTCCCATCGGGAAACAGATTTCTTTGCTCTGTTATCAGGAGAACTCCTGTAATTTGCTGCGGTATGAGCTGTGCAGCGTGTTTTCCACACAGTATAGTCACAGGTGATCTCATAATCATATTTATAGAGACAGACATCCCCCCCTCAAAAAGCTGTGCAGATTGAACAAGACGCTGAACAAACATTATATTTCTGACTTTATTCTTGAACCCTGATGACTCAGAGCAGTGCTTTATTATATCTCCTGACTCTTCAAAAAAAAAAAAAAAAGATGCTATTATTCCCAGATGACAAAGCCCAGTTGCTACAGGTGGAAAAGACATTAATTCTTTTCACTCAAAGCTTACGACTAAAGGGCATTGGTCCTGAGGCCCGGTTTTTTCTCTAGGCTGATGTCTTGATCCTTTTCCTAAAGTAGGAGGGCTCCAAGCTAGCGTTTGCTATATTGCTGCCTCTTTGTAGGTAAGACCCTTGGATTCTCAGCTTCTGATGGCTCTCCCTAAGGCAGGATTAAATATTTAAATGCCTCATTTAAAATGTTTTTTTATCATATTCAAAATCTATGGGGAAATGAGCTTCTCCCTCCTACCAGTGGTAATCGAGTGCTGATTATTATAATCTACTGGCAGAGGGGAACTCCTGAGGGTCTTCCTGGGGATTGAGGGGGCTCAACATTAGGTAGGCATAGAAGACCTTAAAGACTCACACTTATTAAGAGAGCAAGAGCTTTCTTTTCCTGAATCACCCTCTGCAGAGCTCCTTGTCTGGAGAAGAGGGGCTTCCTGAATAGTCTCCTCCCACCTTTACACGTTGGAGTAAGTGGAGTGTGGTCTCCAGCTCTCTTCTCTTCCCCATCTAGAAGCCTGGCCCATCACACCAGTCTTCATGGCTTAAATGCCACCAGCCCGCTAATGATTACCAAATGTGTATCCGCAGCCTCAACTTTCTCGTTCTAGATTCACGTGCTGACTGCCCTCCCTGTATTGATGCTGGATGTGTAACGTGAGGCTCCAAATCACCATGTCCAAAGTAGAATTGTTTATTTCCACTGCCCATGGCCTTATCCTGCAACCAAACCTATTCCTTCCAGATCTTGCCTTTTTTCTGGAAAACAATATCATCATCTAGCCAGTGTCCTTGATTCCTTTTTCCTCATTCCCACGGTCAAGCCATTCATAACTCCTGCAGATCTTACCTCTACCATGCATCTTTTTTTTTTTTTTATAGCTTTATTTTTTCTTTTTTCTTTTTTTTTTTTTTTAAAGAATTTATTTATTTGTCAGAGAGAGAGTGAGAGAGAGATCACAAGTAGGCAGAAAGGCAGGCAGAGGCAGAGGGAGAAGCAGGCTCCCTGCCGAGCAAGGAGCCCGATGTGGGACTCGATCCCAGGACCCTGGGATCATGACCTGAACCGAAGGCAGCCGCTTAACCAACTGAGCCACCCAGGCGTCCCTCTACCATGCATCTTGATGGGACCCACTTAGCGCTCTCTCTACCACCAAGTCCAGGTAGGCCGTTCTCTCGGACCCCTGCAGGGGCCTCCTGTCTGTCTCTGTGCTTCTGTTAAGGATTGTTTTAAAATGTAAATCAGACCACATTTCTGCCTGCAATCTTCGAAGGGCTCCCTACTTAGGAGAAACTTCAGAAGTATCCCCCGGGCTTACAAAGACCTATGTGATTTGGCCCCTGACTGTCTTTCCATTGTTTTCCCCCTTGCCCACTGTTCTTCGGCCCCACCGGCTTATTTACTGTCCTCCATGCCCCAGGTTCACTCCTTTCTCAGGGTTGCAATAGCTGTCTAAAATGCTCTCTCCCTTCATTTACACAAGACTGGTTCTTTGTCTTCAAGTATATCTCATCTTAAAAATCACTTCATCAAAGAGACCTTTCCTAACCACCAATGTGAAGTATGTTAGACCACCCTATTTTCTATAGAGTCTTTATTACTTTCTGGACATTTCGGTTTGTTTTTTAATGTTATTGTCTACCTCTCCCCACTGAAACATAAGCTTCGTGGGAAAACCCTGCCCTTTCAATCTCTCATATCTTTGGCTCCTAAATTGATGCCTAGCTAATACATAAGTAATGGAATTGTATATGCTCATGTGTTTGTGTGGATGTGCTTTGTCTATAAATGAATGTACAAATCAGTCATTTACACATTAGTATGAGTTACTTAAATCAGATGGCTTTCTGAGACAGAATTAGAGACAGCAAAGAATTAAAGTTATGATTGAGGGAGATGTGCAGTACATACTTTTGTAGTGTGGCTTATTCTTGAGGAATATATCTGGGTAGGTTATTGTAGTAAGAAGGGCAAGTAACTTAAGAGCACGGAGTCTCCTATTTCACAATTTGACTATGGTGGAAAGTGCTGAGGATATGTTGTCTCTTCTTCATTCTTTTCTCCGCTATCATCCCTGCTTTTAAGATCCAGAACTCAGGCCAATACTTTTAAAACTTTTGATATACTCCATGTAGTGCTAAATAGGCATTTTGCAGTAGCCTAACTTGGGTCCATAACTATATTATATCAATTGTTTCTACAGAAAACAGGCTCAAAATTCAAGAGAAATTAATGCAAGAAGTTTAGAACCCAGCCATTTTTGTACTAGGCATTATCTGTATCGTACACTCTTTTAGCTTACAATTATTTACTTGGATAAAACTGTGTCTATTGGGTCAAGACATTCCAGCTTCTACATCACATTCAAAACATGGATTTTCCTTTCATCTATTGCTCTACTGGAGTCAACTAGAAGCAAGAATTCTTCCTTAATTATAGAGAAATCTCCTAGATGTTAACGAGTTGGAAGTAATTTTACCTCACTCTGTTCTGCCTTGGTTTTTCTCCATACATCTTGATTAAGGCTTGTGCCTGAATCTCGCCTGCTACCCCCTGTAACTTCCCATTATGAGTTGTTTACTCCTGGGGCCACAACACTTTAAAAATTGGGTATCCTAGGGCTGTTTCTTAGCCTCTGGCATTGTTAGATCTCCTGTTCATTTCCAGTGTTTTAAATATCCTTTAAGTTTTGTCAAGTAGGAATTATTTCACTGTAGAAATTTTAAGTCATGAAGGGAAAGAAAATAGATGATTTTAGGCATTTTTTTCCCATTCTGTATATAGAACCTTTTGTTAAAAATAAAAGAGAAAATGTGTGCTATTTTTAAGTTACATTACTTCCAGATTTCTAACTATCATAGGAAGAATTCGACAAAACCTGGTTATCCTAGCTGTTCACTACGTTCTCGTAGCGCAGTGTCAATGACAGTACACTGAGGGGGTATAGGGATGGGAGTATTAGAACTCAATCCAGGAAAGCTGGTCTTCCAACCATTACTCATTGTATGACTCGGGTCAATTTTTTGACTCAGCCTTGATTTTCTTGCCTGTAAAACAGGCATGATAATACATGGCAACTTAAGCAGAGTTGATGAGAGGATTAAGTACTAAGGGCCTCAGAACACTTTGTCAACTGAAAATTGGTATAAATCCAGGAAATAATTATCATTGTCTACACTGACATCAACTCTCAAAAGGTCAAAAGGAATAGAAACCATCAGAAAATGAGAATGAATGGGAAAAGTTTCATGAGCAGAGGTGGAAATTTTAAAATATTTGCCACGTCACTCTACTGTGTGCTAGGTATGCACACTGTATTTACATTACCTATTATGTTATTTAGGTTATATCATTAAGTGATAGGAAATGATTTTGTCTCCCCTGAGGGTCATTTATTTTTTTGTCCCTTAGACCCTTCTCCTAAAAATGAGTTTTATTTTTTACCTCTTTGACATTGTGCTAGAAAACATTATTTGTTTTACAGAAAAAAAGAATCACTATGGATGGTTAACATGTTTTAGTTTTTAGTTTCCTGACCTCTAATAACTCTAAAAATTACAATACTGTATCGTATACTTGAGTAATAGGACATTGCAATTTATTATATCTTGTTCTATTTCCAGTGAATCCTAAAGTAATGTGTATGGTTGCTCATGTTGTATACTGCAATCTCAAGGAATCACCATAATCTAAATGATACCCTTGAGTATGTATGGGGTACCATACTCAGGGATGTATATAGTGGTGGCCCTGTCTAAAAGTCACTTTATTGCATAAAAAGAATGAGCACCAATGTCCTCAGTTACATGAGGAAATTAAGGCTCAAGAGAATAAATGATTTGCTCATATCCAGTTCAAGTTTCAATCAATGACATATTGTGCCTCTGTTATAATCTGTACTCAACCACTCTCATTCCACCTTGATTTCACTTTTAAAGTAAGCATTCTGTACATTCTTTCTCATATACCTTATAATTTGGGGAAAATTATGTCTCACTTTGCTTCAATTTAGTATTTCCCACTTTTAAAGCATACAGGAGAACTATACTCAAGCTCTTTGGGGTCAGGCACTATCATTATTCTCTTTGGCATGGAAAACACCTAGTAGACTACATGCTTCCAAAAATTTCAGAAAATGATAAAGGCCTATTTGTATACCCATAAACACTTAGCATTTCCTACATGTAAAAATTTAAACACTAAGACCATTAGAAACCCTTTTAAATCTGTTCAGCTCTGACCCAGCTGGCAAAAAAAAAGGAATGCCAAGATAATCCTCATGAGCATAGCCATGTGTTGCTAATGGAAGTGACCACAAGAGGAGGTTTGGTCATTCTGTGCCAAGACCAAAGATTCCTGTGATACAAGGCTGGCCAAGCACAGGAGTCAGTGGGACCCAAGAAGGACATATTGGGGATATTCTCCCAGCAGTCATGTTGTGCAAAGACTTATTGACAATTCTGGAAATCAAGCCCAGTCTTCTAAGTCTCTGAGCAGAAAGAAGTAGGAGCCCAGGAGTAGGATCACTAGGGATAAATGTCCAAGGCATCTGTCCGTACACACACTCGGCCTACCCCTTACTTAACAACAGAGATAAGGCCAGAAGGAAACACAGCACCCCGCGCAAACCAGAGATTCTTCTCGGGGGAAATTGTATCCAGCCATTCTGAAATCCCACAGCCATCTGATCTATCCTGGAGAACAAAAAGGAATCTTCCAGATGCAATCATTTCCTCTCCCTCCATCCTACTTGAGACAGTGTTCTCATTCTGGGCTCGCAGATGAACTGGTTAACTTTCTCAATATCAGAAAGATTATGCGAGTACAGTGTTAATGGAGATCCACCAGGAGGTATAAAAGAACATGAGCTTTAGAGTCAGATGGACATGAGTTCAAGCCCACCCACACCGCTTATAAGAAGTATGACACCCCTAGAGGCTAATTGCTTATCTCCTACCAACCTTAGTTCCTTAACCTGAATAACAGGGACATGAAAATCTCAGAGTTGTAGCGAGGATGACGCGAGAGCACCTTTACCAAGTACCCAACATGGGCCCTCACATGTGATTGCTGCTCAAAAAAAATGTTAGATCGCTTTGCTTTTCTATGTCAGTGGACTGATACATGGGTTTAGGCCTGCCAGTACTTAGCTATATCACAGCAAGTGAAAATAGCACACCAAGTAAATTCTCAGCCTGGCTTCATTATGATCCTGTGTTAGGAATCCTGGTGAGGTGGACATTCCCAACTGCGTTCCTATTTCCTGCAATTGTACCCTCTCTGAGCTTACTCCTCTGAACACTGGCGTCTCAACTCAGCCACAGGTTGGAGAGGAAGTGCCGTTGCTACAGTGTGTATACATATTTAATTGCATGATTAACATTTCACATCAGCTTAAACGGGAAGGAAAACAGCATTGCTTTACTCTGCACCAGGATTTCCCCACGGCTTTAATGTCTGTTCCCCCAAGAGGATCCTAAAGGGCAGGTGTACCTCATTTCCAGATACCCTAATAAGCAGTTTCTTTGCCACCTAGAAAGGTCAGCACTGCTGAAAACGGGCCCTCTGATCGTAGTCAGGCCCATAGGCAGAGCCACCCAGGGACACCGCCAAGGCCAGAGTGTAGCACCAGGCAGCCCTAATCCCTTGGGGGGCTTTCCTTAAGACCTTATCTCCGCCTCATGCCAGGGACCAGATAGCTGGGGGTAAAATGCTAAGTATGTTTCAGCACACTCTCTTACGAATAGGTGATGTCATAGCAGTTGAAAGAAGCTCACAAAAGCAAACATAAGGACAGAGCAAAACAAAGGCAGGCTGCATATGAGATTTCACAAGATTTGCTCCATAAATGGCACATGAACAGCCTGTTATCCGAAACTGAAAAACCACCAGGGAATAGACTAAAGGCAGCAGACCCAAAGCATCTTGTAAAAACCTGGGATCGACCCGTTTTGAAATGGGTCAATTCACATCCTTAATTCTTATGGCCCAAAACAAGAGTTTGTGTTCTGTACTTTTAAGGTTTTTTGTTGGCAGTTACAATCCTTGATTTGTCTCCGGGGGCAGCACTGAGTGAGCAGCAGGCAGGGAGCACGAGGCTGGAGGGGGGCCAAGATGCTGACCATGAGGCCCCCTAGCGGGAGGTGGTCCAGGGAGCTGAGAACTCAGCACGTGACATGCCCAGGAGGAAGCTCCATGGTCTTTAGATTAGTGCCCCAATCCCACACCAGCCACGCTCACTCAGTCCCAACAAAAATCACAGTATAGAAGAAGGGAAGCTAAAAATATTTCACCCTGGTCTTATCTGGGCCTTCTTACAGAGTCTGGGTCAGCCGAAGCAAGGACATTGGCAGAAACATCCCCCCATTCAGCGGTGTGTGTGTGAGTGTGTGTGTGTGTGTGTGTGTGTGTGTGTTCAGAGAGCTGGTGTTAGGCATGTGCAATGTGGATGAATGTAAATTTCCTCTCCTTCTTAGTCTCAAGGTGTATTCCAAAGGGAGCAAACGTGAAGTGCACTGAAGGCCTTAGGCCTGTTTGCTCCAAGGGGATTAATGAGAGCACGGGTCTCGTACCGGTGACTCGTACAGGTAAATAAGGTTGAGGTGGTAACTTTCATTTCTCCTTTCTCTCATTTGAAAATAAGATAATGAAAATTAAAAATTTCAAGAACCACTCTTTTGCATTCCTCTTCTTTCATATTCAGGCCTCGGGCTGCATTTTTTAACAACTTCATTGAGACATAATTTATATACCAGAAATGTCACTCATCGAGGGATACAGTTCAGTGATTTTCTTAGCAAATCTACAATAACCTGCAACCACTACCCTAATGCACTTTTAGAACATTTCATCACCCCAATAAGATCCTTCTTGCCTCCTGACAGGTAATTCCCACTTCTGCCTCCTGCCTTAGGCAACCACTAATGTAATTTCCTGACCCGCAGATTTGTCTTTTGTCAACATTTCTCAGGGACCAATTTTAATATAAAAAGGTCAAGGATTCTCTACATGATAGCAATTACATTTTAGTAATACAAAATGTAGGAATTCACCTCAGGTTCTGTAAGATTTTAAAATAATTTTTGTTTTGTGCACCACAAAATCTCTATAGACATTTGTAAACTACAAGTGAGAGAGGTTTTTGGTCTTCATTCCTTTGTGGATATATGGAATTGTGCACCCTTTAAAACAATTCCACTATCCCTCCCCCCAACAGTAATCTCAGCTCACATATTTGCAATCGCTGGGGGAAAATATCACACAATGGTATTTTGAATTAGCACTGTGACTCTTGCGTTAACACCTTGTTTAATGATCAAAATATCCTTGGTCCAGTGAGTCAGGTAATCATAACACAGTGCTAAGGAGGGAACTCTAATGAGCTCCGCTTCTTCCTTTTATCCCTGGCCTCAGCATGTAACCCTGTAGGTACTGGTCACTGGCCCCTAGATCCATTAGGAAGATAGTAGAGACCAGGGCCCTGAGCAGAGGCCATGTACACTATCTCCCCACACACAGAGTGATATATTTTTACTAAATTCAAAAGAAAAAAAGAAGCATACTATAAAAAAGCAGAACTTAATTGCCATGTCATGGGCACTGCATGAGCAACAAATTTAAGGCCCAATGGTATTTTGAGAAAAGAAGGCAAATAGAGTAATTCAGTTTAAAAAGCAAATCTTACATGTGACTGTAAAAGCATTTTAATATCTGTTGGGGATACTGCGTATTATAGACATGAAATCGGGGTACTTGGCATTTATGCACAAAGCCAGCTGGAATGCCATCGATGTTCCTCAGTACGCAGACCTCACATCCTGGCTCTTCCCAAGAATGAAACATAAACTATATATTATTAGTTCATAGTCTGCTTCATCTCAGAAGAGGGATTTAAATCCATAAAATGCCTTATGTTCTTCGGCCACCTTTCCTGGCACATGACCCAGAAATGCCAAATCTATTGGTGACCATATCTGATAACCTTTGTTTAGCTCAGCATCTATAAATCCTGTATGTTGTACTAAGGAGAAGAGAGCTTGCTTTAGTTCTGTCATTTACAATCAGGATATTATGTGTTGTGTTTTTTTTCTTTCTCCCCTCCCCTGCCCTCTGGAGCCCAGGGGACTTTTTGACATGGTCCCCCATAAACCGTAAACTATTATTAGGTTATCATTATAAAAAATCGTGGGTTGAGACAACAAGCAAGACTTGCTGTAGTCCCGAACTGCAGAGATCCCCACTGGGGTCCACAAATGGACCCAGCAGAGGGCTAATTATACCTTTTCATTCCTGCATTGCAGTTGTAAAACAACAAATCACCACAAATGTGGCAAAAGGATCATGAAAACGTCCTTCCCTGAAGGATTCTATGTATGATGATGCTTCAGCCGGCTGAAACATGGCAAGCCAAGAACCCTAAACTAACCCACTGTCAAACTAGAGGACTGCAGGTCAGGCTGCTCAGAGAGGGCTCAGTAATCAGGGTGAGGTCGCATCAGAAGTGGCTCAGGTTCTGCCCGTCCTTTCGTCTGTGCTTCTAGAATTTCACATTTAGGGAGACAAGGGTCAAACCACCCAGAAGAACCTGACATTGGTAACTTCAGGATCAAGTCTTTTTGTCCTGAGAATGTGCATCAAGCCCTTTCTTCTACAACTTCTGCACCTGGGTTGAATCCACAGCAGGGATATTAGTGAAAAGTAATCTTCAAAATAAAAAGCTATGTTCTGACAGATGATGCCAGGAGCCAGGATTCTGCTCAAACTGAGTGAGACAATATGGCATTCTTGATCATCAAATATTCAGGTCGTCTTCTCTCTACACTAGTCATCAGGCATTAAGAAGGAGATTAATACCATTTTTAAACATTAAGTCAAAGGAAGCAGTGGGATAGAGGGGCACAGCACAGGATCCAGAACTATCCTGCACTCAGTTGCGTTGATTTTACAAATATTTAGTGAGCACCCCCTAAGTAGTAGGCCCTGTTGGACACAGTAGATATAGAGGAATAAACAAGACCATGTTATGTTGAATCCCACGAAATTCATAGCCAGTGGAAGAAAATGGGTGCTTCACAAAAACAGGATAAAGTTTCAGATAGCATTGAGCATGAACCGTGTTGAGAAGAACATAAAGCAGGGTTATGGAATCCTGGCATCGAGAACACATACGTTCTATGCACGTGGAGGGGGATTTTAATAGGGTGGTATGACTCCTTACACCACGAATCTTTGGCAAATTACCTACTCAGACCCCTAGTTATCTGCGTGGAAATTCATCCAGGCTGTTCTAATCTTAGAAATTATGAAAAGGGGTTACTTTTTCCTGGCCTATTCCTTTAAATAACCCCTCTGAGTTATGTGGTGGTTTACTTCTCTCTCTGGGCAGCTGTGACTCTCTTCTCAGCCCCTACCACATCTGTTCTTATGGGAGAGTACCCAAGTGCCCTGGGGTTTTCTCCCCAGTGCTTCTTCCCCTCCCCTTGGAAATGTTCCGTGTTAGTTATTACGTTGGAATAACCAACAAATGATCCACATTAAGGCATCAGTGATTCATGATGATTTCATAAGGGCAGAGCATTTGCATTTAACACAAAAAGTGTTACAATAGGAACCACATTTGCATAGCTTCATTGTTTAAAGAGTACATTTGTATAATTTATCTCTTCGATATCCACAGCAGCCCTAGAAGTTAGGCAGTCTAGATGTGTTATTCGGTTTAGAGCACGGGATAATAAATGGCAAGAACAGGATTTGATGAAGGATCCTGGAAACCAGGCGGCAGCATGAGGACTTGGGCACCGGGAACCAGAATGTGGATTCTAAGCCCACCCCTGCATTCCCCTTCCATCGGACTCCTAGGGAGCTTCGGCTTTGTCCCCCAAAAAGATCAGGGCTGATGGTAGCTGCTCCCATCTACCCACCCACTGAATTGTCAGAAAGAGCAAATAATATAACATCTATGGGAGTGCTCGGAAAATTCTAAGATATAAAAATAAGAAATTTTTGTCAAAAGACATTTAAAAGTATCTACCAAGAGCTATGCAAGGTGCCTGCGAGAAAGTCAAGGACAAAACTTGACATTTGAGTTCAGCCTCATCACGTATCCTTAGCAGATGGATATAGCTCTACACCTTCCTTTCTAGTCTCTGCATTACAAATTACATCTCTATTAAGAGCCAAAGTACAAATGAACACTTGGGTATTATGTCCTTTCCCAGAAATCTCACGGGGACAGAGCTCTTAACAAATGAATATGCGAAGTAATTTTGTGGGTCGAAGTCAATGGAATAAACTCTTAGTAAATACAATATGATGTTGTTGGAACACAAATACAAAATTGAGAGGATTTTGGCCTTGTTCTACAGTCCATCCTTACCTGACAGGAATGGTTGGATGGAAACTAAGACCCACACATCTCTTCCCTTCACAGTTGGTCTTCAGAAAACTTTTATAGTGGGTGAAGTTTGTTTTCAGAATCCTTGTTCCACTTCATGGCCTGTCCCGGGCACCTTCCTGACTCTGAACTCCAGGCCAGCCCCTGACGGCCAGGAAATCTCTTCCATCACTTCCACTCCCTCCTTACCCTGATGCCCACTGAAACGCACTTGCTGTGTGTCGTATGTACTATACCTTCCCTCTTCGGATCCCGCTACCATAGCCCTGACCACTGAAAGGACCAGAAAAGTCTGAAAATCAGCTTCATCCCTTCCCAGACAGACTCTATTATGTAGATGAGACTTTTTTAAAAATGTAGATTAGCCCTTTAATAATGCAATAAACACAATATTTGTAAATAAAATGGGAAATATTAATAAGCGCAGAATAAAAAAAAATCATCCAGCAATCCCACCATCCATTTGCATTCTTATATCTATATTTCATTTTAAAATCCTGGGACATTGAAAAAATTGCACAAAAACATATATATCTGATTACCCACACTTTTTAATGGACTTATATTAGGCATAGTTACAGAATCTTTTTCACTTAGCAGTGTCATGAACATTTTACTTTGTTATTGTACCTTTAACCATAATTTTAACAGTTGCACATTCAAGTTGTAATTTTACCAGAAACGGCAGTTTTCTGATTTTTCTCTAACATAAAAACTCTGCACTGACTACCCCCGTACATAACTTTCACACTTGCAGGATTACTTCTAAATCCCCCAAAATAAAATTGCTGGATCAAAGATTTTGTGGATTTTTAAGACTTTTAATAGACACATATGCCTTTTGGGACCATATGATTAATCCATAGGAATAAGCTAATAGAAAAAAATTTTACACCACCTCAACACAAAGTAGGAGCAGAAGTAGGAGAATTACCAAAACTTTCCAGAATCCCCTCAACTCCCACCTGTCAGGTAGCACCTACTGCCTCCAGGCCTGGATTGTAGTTGGATGCAATGAACTTTTTTTCCTATTCCTTGAGTTGCCTCCGTTTGCCTACTTTTAATAGTGTTCATGCTGTCCTGAGCTCATAACACACAAAGCAATCCCATTCAAAAAGAGAAGGTCTGTGGGGAATAAATACCTGGGTAACTATCCACAAGACCAAGGCACATGATGGGTGTCTTCAGTGTATTTTGTAGATCTGCAAGCCTTGACTTACACTAATAGAGCCCAGCTGACAGGGAAGTTCTTTTTTAACCTAGTAAGGCTACCTGGGAGTGAGAGTGAGGGTTTCTGTTTTCTCTAAATTATAGTACAGTCTTTCTTTCACATCCCATTCAGCCACCTCTAGTTCTAGCAAGACTCTTTATCATCTCTGAAGTAGGACTGGAGAAGATTCAGATAGGAGATGGATGTTCCAGAAATAGAACAAAGTATAGAAGAGCGAACCAGGCTTCAAAGGCAAGGAGGGTTGAGGGAAGGAGGAAGATGAAGGGGAAGGAAGGAAGAAGCAAGCTGGAGGGTCCCTGTTTTGTGCAGGGCAGACCTGGACTGTGTTCGAGGCAAGGAGTTCCAGTTGTGTCTAATAACAAACTGGTTTGGGAAACTGAAAGCTATTTTTTTTAGCCCCAAACATGCCCTTTTTTGCCTTTTCAAAATTACCAAAATGTTGCCTGACTAAATCTCAACAATGTTTTATCCTCATGGACTTAATATTAATAAAATAAAGGTTTATTATAGGGGCGTCAGGGTGGCGAGGTCCATTAAGCATCAACTCTTGGTTTTGATTCAGGTCCTGATCTCATGCCTTACGAGATCAGCCCCGAGCTGGGCCCCATGCTCAGTGGGAGTCTGCCTGGATATTCTCTCCCTCTGACCCTTCCCACACTCACACTCTCTCTCTCCCTCAAATCAATCTCTAAAAAAAATAAAGGTGTATTATAAAAATAATAGAATTATGGCTCAACATTGAAAATAGCAGAACCTTGATGTCATTTTAAAAGTAGGTTCTCTCAAGCCTATTTTTATGTACTAGAAAGACAGCGTAAATTCAATACCCGAAAGAAACCAGGAACTTAAGGAATTGAAAAAATTACTTTGTCAGTGATCTCTGATATTGTTCTACAGGAATGACGGGTCGTCCATGAAAATAGCCCCTTTTTAATCTGTTTCTGACCCAGGTGATACACGATGAAGTTTCTGGATATTTTCTTTGAACCCTTTGTCCATTTTCAAATTTCAGATGTTATTTAGTCCTTGTTAACACCCATGCTCTTGTGCTCTGGGGCACCTGGGTGGCTCAGTCTGTTTAGCATCCGACTCTTGGCTTCATTTCAGATCATGATCTCAGGGTCATGAGATCGAGCCCTGTGTCAGGCTCTGTGCTCAGCACAGACTCTGCTTAAGATTCTCTCTTTCCCTCTGCCCCTCCACCTGCACACTTTCTTGCTCTCTCTCTCTAAAAAAATAAATCCTAAAAAAATAAACCACCATGGACCCGTGGTTAAGAACATGAACTTTAGCTAGGATCACATTAGTTTGGTCTGAATCCTAGATTCGCCTCTTAGTGGCTATGTAACTCTGGACAAATTTCTTATACTCAGGGATTCAGTCTTCTCATCTATCAAATGAAGATAATAGAAGTTCCTAGCTCATATGGTTGTTTTGTAGATTAAATGAGAAGCCATATGTAGAGCCTCTCCTAGGAGCCTCATAAATGTTAACTATCGCTGCCTTTTCACCACCATCATTTCTGGACATCAAAGAGACACACATTCTCCCAAAATCCTACATAAGATCTATGAAACTTAAACCACCTAGCTGAAGGAAACCATAATGAAAGATTTTAATATCATTAACATTCCCTTTGTTATCACCAGAACAAAGAATTCTGAAATATAATAGTATTTGCTGTGCATTTACTAACTTCCAAACACCATGCTAAGCTGTTTTGAAGTACTTTTGAACATCGTCCTGGCTATATAAATGGGGATTTTTATTTTCCCTATTTTACAGATATCAGAGGCTTAAAGGGAGGTTGGCTCAAGGCCACACTGCTAGTGCATGGCAAATGGGACTAGGACTAGGTCTTACTCCATAGCTTAGGCTTCTTACTACTCTAACTAGAGACATTATGTAGTCCATGGGAATCAGGACCGGCATTCTTCAGTAATGACCATGGCTAACCACAGAGAAACATGGAACCACGTGACCAAATGAACTCCTGACAGTGACCTCAGCTTGCTACGTATCTCAATGCCAAGCAGAACCGCTGATTCACATGAACCCACTGGGGATTGTGCAATATTATGGTCAGCATTGAGCTGCCTGTTCACCACTTGCCCAGAGACAGGAGACTCTTCTCAAGGCAGTCAACCCTGTACCCCTTAGTTTTTCAGGCACATATTAGAACTTCCGCCACTACAATCTGCATGAAACTTTTAATTTGGGGAAGGAAATAAGAAGGACTCCCAAAGTCAAAGTACCAAACCTGCTTACTGTACATAATCTGGTCCACTCCAGAACCATGTTAATCCAAGTCTCAGGAGACAAAGAGGTCAGACCATTTCCTCGCTCCACACCCAGCTAGTTGGCTTGGGGCTTTTTTCAGGGTCAAGAGTGGGGGTGGGGAGAGTGACGGAGCGATTGAATAGAATAAGCCCTATCTCAGACGGAGTTCTTTGAGAGGCTCAAGTGTTTTTATTGACCTCAAAGATTTAGAACCAGGGATTTGGGGAAATTTTAGCAAACCTCATGAAGCTCGAGATTTGAACAAGGAAGGGGAACTTTGGATCCTCTCTTGGATGTTCATGATCATCATACCGAAAAATCATCCCATCATAGATGTGTTTAAGGGTGAAATATTATTTTCTTTGGAAAACATGGATCAAATTACATTTTGAAAGACAGATAAATGGCACCTTTGGTTTGTGTTCATTCTCTTCTCTGTGTTCCCTGGAAAGTAAGTTCCTATTCTTTTTCTCTTTTAATTAGAATTCATCTCTTTGAATTTAAAATCTACCAGGATATCATTTTTTTAAAAAGATTTTATGTATTTGATGGAGAGAGGGCAAGTGAGTGCGCACAAGCAGCGGGAGCAGGAGGGGGAGAAGCAGACTCCCCGCCGAGCAGGGAGCCTGACACGGGGTTCAATCCCAGGACTCCTGATCACGACCTGAGCCAAAGGCAGACACTTAACTGAATGAGCCACCAGGCACCCCTAAAATCTACCAGGATTTCAAATACGTGATAGGAAAACTAAGTCCCAGGTACCCTTGCAAAATGCAAACATTCAAGTTAACATAAGCAGAACAAAAAGTTATTCAATAACAAAAAAGATGGTATCAGGGCTATTCCATACATTATCCGGGCTAATCTGTGAGAGGTGCCATTGTCCTTACGCAGATGAAGAAACAAAGGCTCTGAGTAGTTAGTGGATCTCAGTCTAGTCGGGGGAGCTTTAAAAAATACTGGTGTCCAGGGACAGGTCAGTTGAGTGTCCGACTCTTGATTTTGGCTCAGGTCATGATCTCAGGATTGTGGGATTGAGACTTGTGTCGGGCCTTATGCCGGACGTGGAGCCTGCTGAGGATTCTCTCTCCCCCTCTGCATCTCCCCAGCCCCCAGATAGATAGATAGATAGATAGATAGATAGATAGATAGATAAATAATTTTTTTTTTTTAAAACACCGGTGTTCAGACCAATGAAGCCGAAACTTGGGTGGGGTTTGAAAGCTGGTATTTTTCAGAAGTTGCCTTGGTGCTTGATTTGCAGTTGGGGATAAAAATGACTAGAAGCAGGTGTTCTGATCTGCCAACATGAGTCCTCTGGAGCTTTTTGCTTACCTCCGTTTTCTTCTCTTCTAAAAATAGGCCATGTCACCGTCTCTATTTCTTTTTTCTCTCTTTTGGGAGCAGCTTTTATGGGCAGAAATCTCATTTAAGTATTTTTCCCTTTATCTGTTTTTACAACTCCTGACTGGTCATTAATCAATCAAACACTAGTAATTCCTTGATCTCTTGAACTTTGCTTGGAAGTCAAATAAGGATTCTTTTGAGATGAACCAGCAGAATGTGTGAGGCAGTGTGGTTTTCGTATTTACCTGGGTAAATGTCACAACTAAAGACAAAACCTTGTTCAAAGTCCTCAGTGACAGAAGAATTAGTACATAAACTATTTCTATTTGAATTCTAAAAGAGCAAGAGAACAACATGCCTAAAGGAGAGGAGCGAGGGAGGAATAGGAGCATTGTTTCAGCAGAGATGCCGGCTTTTCAGTAAGATTAGGGCCTTAGAAACCAAAACATCTCCAGTGTCATTTGATGGCTTAGGTTACATGGAATTTTCAAAATAAAAAATGTCTTTGATTTTTAAGAATAATTTTATGCTCTATCACATTTTTAAACACATAGGATCATAAAGTGAGTCTTTAAAGGATGTGATAACTCCCTAAAAGTTGAGAATTATCACATTAGGTCAGAATTCCTTACCACTTATTGTCTTGGGCTCTGGTACTGACGTTTTATAAAAATAGCTAATAATACTGAACTCTCATTAGCGGCCAGGCCCTCGTCTGAGTGCTATTCACGCTAATACATTTCTTTCAAAATCCTATGAAGTAGGTAAGCTTCTTACCTGGCAAGTGACAGAGCCAGAATTCAACTAAAGTAAATTTCCCTCCTCCTTTGGCCTTTCGCAGCATCTATCCTGGAACGAGGTTTAAAGATAGTAAGAGCATGAAGGCACCTGTGTGGCTCAGTCAGTTGAGTGTCCAACTCTTGGTTTTGGCTCGGGTCATCATCTCACGGGTCCCAGGATGGAGCCCAGAGGCTCTGCACTCAGCGGGGAGTCTGCTTGAAGATTCTCTCCCTCTGCCCCTCCCCCATCTATGCGCTCACTCACGCTAAAATAAATAAACCTTGAAAAAAATAGTAATAAGAGCATCGTGTAACTTGAGAGTGGGAGGACATAACAATTAAGCAGGCCCAGCCCCTCCGCCAAGCCCACCCAAGTGGTTCTGTGAGTAAAACAACCCCGGTATCTGAGGGCATCACTGTTTCTAAGAGAAATTAGCTGCTTCCCCAAAACAAACATCTATCCCTCTCAGCAAGATCCCCCAAACAGTGGGCATTTGGAGCAATAGCCACTCCCATGCTTTAGAGCCATGGTTCTGGAATAGTGGTGCCAAGGAGACTCACCTGAGGCCCTTGTTAAAATGCATATTCCTGTGTCCTTTCTTCCGAGAGTCTGATTAAGTGGGCTGAGGGTGGAGCCCCAGATCTTATAACCAGGCTCTCCTAGCATTCCCACCAGTGGTGTGTGAGCTTCACATTCCGTGTGCTGTTTGCAATAGTCGTCACTGCCCCATGTGTACCCATGGCTTTACTCATATAAATGGACAGCTGGTCAAAGTGCCTTCAAGTAAATAATTTCGCCAACATTTCTCTACTTGGAAAAGGTAAGGGACTCTGTGCGGTATGGTTTAATTTCATAAATACTGTCACAATGTGATCAATGGCAATATCTTCAGCTCTAGAGACCTTCCTAGGATCTTTGAAGATTTCATTTAGGCCATTCTTGAAAATGAGGAGATATTATCACTAATCAAGTCTATTGAAGAAGGTTGCCAACTCCTACAAAGGGAAAAAAAGAGAAACACCAAAATCATACATGTGAATTTAGCCTCGTGATGTGTTCTGTGTACCACCCAAACAATAAACTTAGGGACACTCATAGAGATATTCTAGTCTAAATCCTTTATTTTAGATGAAGAAACTAGAACCTAAAAAACCTGAAGTGTCTTGCCCAAGAACAGATAGAAGAGCTAAAACTGTCTCCTTAATGAAGCTCCGTACCCCCTGGTCTGTCTGTCTATTGTCAGGAATTCGCAGGCGCTGGGGAAGCAGCGATGCCTCCGCAAGCGGGCTCGATCCCAATTAAAATCACCGTCAGTGTCAGCTCCTGAGCACACCGCCTGGGGGTTGAACAGCTGGGCCCCCAAATATGCTAGGAGTCAAGAACAAATCATCTGGGATGAAACCCTTGCCCTAGATCATAAACCCGAGGTGTGACCTGCAGGAATATAATAAGTATCCTTTTTACAGAAGAGACACTTCAGTCTGTACGTAGCTATAAAGTTTGAGAAATTCAGGTGAAAAATTAATTTCTGGAGGAAAGGGGAGTGTACTGAGCTCTTGTGCTCATTGACCAGATGACTTGGCCAAGGTTACACACAGGAAACTCAAGACAGGTCTGCCGAGAACAGTTACATGCTGACTCCGTGACATATGGTTTAGCTCCAGCCACACTGTCTCCCAGCCGAATCTTCCCCATTACTGATTTTTTTTTTTTTTTTAAGATTTTATTTATTTATTTGACAGAGAGAGACGCAGCAAGAGAAGAAACATAAGCAGGGGGAGTGGGAGAGGGAGAAGCAGGCTTCCCACCGAGCAGGGAGCCTGATGCGAGGCTCGATCCCAGGACCCTGGGATCATGACCTGAGCAGAAGGCAGACGCTTAACAACTGAGCCACCCAGGCGCCGCCCCCCATTACTGATCTATAGTCATAGGTACCAGGTGGCAGAACCAAAAGTCTAAGGCTGTATGACTAATTCAAAATTTATTAGAGTTCAAGGTGAGAGTTAAAAGCAAAAATCCCTACTAGAAATCTGACCTAAGATGTATATGTAGGAAGACATATATATGTAATTGTCAACATGTCTTAGTTTGTGCCAATCACATGGGAAATCTGATTCGTATATGTTTGTTTAATGGGCTAAGTTCTGCATAGGATTATAAACTCCCCCCCCCTCCCTTGAGGCCACAGCAGTAGTTATTTCTTGGATTTTACTCTGGGGAATGGCATATGAGTGACTTTTGCCCTGTTCAACCATAAGCAGGTTAAGGGCTGAGTGTTCAGGGTAAGGCTTGCCAGCGCCTGACATATGGTGTGGGATGTGTTGCTCTTTGCACGGAGCAGCAAAGCAGTGATAGAAGGTAATTTGGGGAGATTCCATCATACTTTATTTGAAAAGCAGAATTGTCTCTGCTGGAGCTAAGGTTAATGGTTTGGATTTGCTTGTGTCTCTATAATTTTCGCATAGCTTTTGAATTAAAACAGACAAAAGGCCTGATGTCGAACCCAGGTAAATAAAACCTCCCAGATGCCAGAAGGCCCCAAACAGGTTTCATTTATGTGACAAGCTAGTTACTTTGGCTACTAATTTTGTAGGGAAGCCAGAGAAAGGCATTTGAAAACAGGAGCCTGTTATTACAAGAATTCCCCTTCGATATTCACAACAGGCTATTGAAAAAACCAGGGAGGGAGACATCCCTGCAGACCCAGGGGTGCCCTGCCTTTCAGGCAAAAGGACTAGTCTGAGTGTTCAGGGTCCCCGGGCCCGCCCAGGGATCTTTGATGTTATGCCTCATTCATTGTGGCCTGGTGGCAGAAACCTCCAGAAAGTCTAGGGGTTGAGTGGAGACGGGGCACCCCAGAAGTCCAGTGCGCTGTGTAGCCCAGGCCGAAGCGGTCTGCAGGTGTGGCCCAGCGCCAGGCCACTTGCCCCTGCAGCATGGGGAGGAGCGTCCCCACCCTGACGGCCCAGCCTACTGCAGCCATCTGTTCGCCACCAGCTGGTGCCCGCCGCCATGTCCGCGCAGAACAGCGTCTCAGACGTTCCTCAGCAGCAGCTGAGCTGTGAGCTGCTTTCTCCTGCCTTCCACTCTTTTCCTTTACTTTCCTTGCTCAGCTGCCTGTCCTTGAAAAAGAAAAGCAGAGCTTTTTTTTTTTTTTTTTTGAGGCTGCTGCTGCAGCTAATAACTCTTCATAACGGAGGACAAGAGACCTTTAAGATTTGTCTCACTTGGGCTTCTCCGCACCAGCCTCCCGAACAGCCCTCACTGGGCTGCAGGGTGCGATCTGAACACACAGAGCCGCACACATCCGGGCGGGTGGGTGAGCAGACCGCCGTCCCCTTCTGCAGCCTTTGCACTGAGACAGGAAAGAGCATCCTGCGAGCAGCGCCCGTGTCCGGGTTTCCGAGCGGATGGAACAGGGCCATCTGAAATGAGGAAGGGAAAACTTTCGTCTTCCTGGGAGCGGCAGTGTGGTGCAGTCGGAGAATGGGCTCTGAAATGGAAGTTTGGTTTAAAAAGCTTGTTCTATTGACCTGTCCAAGAGGCACTCCCAAATCATCAAAGGGGACTAGGAGGAGCATCTTTAAGGCTGATAAGGGGGTTGAATGAGAACACACGTGTAATACGTGTAGGATAGAGCCTGGTTCAGAGGAAGCAGTGTTTGCCTTAGTTTAATTATAGAACAGTAAGTAAAATCTGCTTTTCCACTGCAAAGGTCAGGATTAATGAGATGGGGCCCTCCATGTTGACTGACTTCCTTTCAAAAAAAAAAAAGCAGCAGTATCCTCTGAGTAGCCTAAATAACCTACTTGCCAGGGTAAAGCACAAAAATCTAGAGGCCGATAAAAGCTCACATGGCTTACGTATCATCCCCACTGGGGATTTACCAAAGGTCGTTGGTGGCAACAGACTAGGAACAGAGGGGAGAAAGTAGTCCCAATATCCCACAAGCCCGTGCGTGCTCAGAGTGTCCCGGGGACCTCCAGAGGACCAGAGCAGGCAGCACGACGATACCTTGCGGTGATATCATCCCTGCCGTTACGGGTTCTGCAAATGTGAGTTCAATTTGACAATTATTCACATCTTCTATAAACCTTCTGTGCAAAGTATTCTGCCAAGGTAGCCGAGAGGACTTTGATATTATTAACGAGACAATTATATAGAAAAGAAACAGAGTATCCTACGAGTTCTGTTTACGTGCTCGATAAAGGGAGCTGTATCAGATCCTGTCTCAACTTTTAGTAAACTGATTCAGCCTGCTTTACATGGTCTTTGCAAAACGACAAAAAAGAGCTACTCTTACCTTGTGCCAAGAAAGAGGAGCATTTCACACGTAGTATTTCAGGTTAACAGCACCCTGAAGTGGGCGTCCCATCCCCATTTCACAGATTAAAAAATTGAGACTCGGAGAAATTCAGTCATCTGCCTGGGGTCGCACATTGCATTGTGACGGCAGGACCCCATGTGATTCTGACATCGATGAACCATGATCCCTCTGAAAAATGTGGCCCTGCAAATTCAAGAGGACAGAGACCCGTGGTACCGGTGGGTCAAGAACTTGACCAGGATCATCTGGTCAGCAACACAGCCAACACCAAACCTTTTCTTTCTGATGTCTCGATCCTGTCATCCTGACCACAGGACTGGGACTCCAGAGAGCAGCAAAACCCTCTCCTGGTCCCTGGGTTTCCACTGGGGGATTGGAGCCTGGAGGACACGGCTGAAGCTTCTAGTGCTCCACAGCCTACTTAAAAATGCTGAGTGTGACTGCCTTTTTCTTCTTCCTCCACAGACACATTTGCAAGCAAAGTGGCGGCCACCCAGGACCAGTATGCAGACGCGTCCATAGGTAACGTCACTGGCAGCAACGCGGTGAACGTCTTCCTGGGAATCGGCGTGGCCTGGTCCATCGCTGCCATCTACCATGCAGCCAACGGGGAACAGTTCAAAGTGTCCCCTGGCACGCTAGCTTTCTCTGTCACTCTCTTCACCATTTTTGCTTTCATCAATGTGGGGGTGCTGCTGTATCGGCGGAGGCCGGAAATCGGAGGTGAGCTGGGTGGGCCCCGGACTGCCAAGCTCCTCACGTCCTGCCTCTTCGTGCTCCTGTGGCTCTTGTACATTTTCTTCTCCTCCCTGGAGGCCTACTGCCACATAAAAGGCTTCTAAAGGAACAATCAGATATAGTAAATTTATATATATATACGTATATATATATATACATAAAATATGTACAATGAACAGAGGAAACTGACATGTGTCATGTTCACTTACCTGCTGATGGAATCCAGCTTCGAGAGCATACTCTGTACTAGGGCCGGAGTGAGAAACCATCACCTCCCATTCCCAGGGGCATCATCACATTGAACAAAGGCATGGAGGCAGGGGCGTCTTTGCAGCTCAGCCTAGAAGGACTGTGTTCTCTCCAGGTTCATAAATCGTTAAGTCTTTGATTTCGTTTTCTGTTTCTGCTTGTTTTTGGTGGGGGGCTGGGAGGCGGCTGACCTTTGGTTTTGTGTTTTGTTGGGAGGGTCAAGGTGTTTGTTTCTCTCGTGGGAGGTGATGACCAATCTAAATGCAAATGGATTTTTGGTAAAAATTTAAATCCTTACAATTACCCTCTCCAAACACTTTCAAAATTATTTGGGATTAGGAAAGGATACGGATGGGGGCATGGAAGCAGCAGTCCGTCTTCACTAGATTGCTAAATTCCGTGCTCATCTCTGCAACATGAGCAGAGGTAAAGCCGCCTCCGAGGAAAAGCATGGGAGCTCGAATGCAGCCAGGAAAAGTGATGGTTCTAGATACAGTCTGGTGTTTAAAGATACGCTGCCTGGCACTCTTGTTCAACAGGTACAGGAACGATGTGCCTCGATTCCCAAGAACGTGCAAAATCATTTATTTCTTATGTCTTTAGCTCTGGACTGTGATTAGCAAGGCCCTTATTCTGGTTTTCCAGCCAGGCTAACCCCGCAGATCCCCATCCCAACCCTCCTCCTGCCCACCACCTCTCATGCAAACAGGAATAACCCCACTCAAAAAGCACATCATTCTCTTCCATTTGCATCAGTGTGTCCCAGTCCCATGTTCGCTATCACCTGGGATCATGCGTCGGTTTTATTTTCAAAAGCATCTGTGGCTTGCACAGTCCTGTTCCAGCCATGACTGAACATTGGCTTCCTCCTTCTTCATGTGCCTGTGTGGGAATGTTGTTGTGATACCTGTTACACAGTGCATGGATGAAAAACAAAATAAGCGTATCTGTATATAGTAGAGTATAGCGTATACTGTTCTCCCATTCAGCAATGTTGACTGGACATTGAAGACATAAGTGAGTTTCCTTTTCACCTGAGTTGTAACTTTTGTGTTGTTATTGAGTTTGATTTTACTAAGGATAAAGGAGAAAATGGCTTAGTGTTCATGGACCTGCACATTCATTTCTAAGAAGCAATAACAGTTCACTGGGAAGTTAAAGCTATTGAGAGGACAGTATCTTCATGGAAAATTAGCCATGTGGAATACACTAGAGGCCTCTAAACAGTCACCTGTTGATGATTCCAGAAGGCCGAGGAGAGGGGTCTAGAGCAGTGGCTGGATTTGATGTGCCCGGGCTTTGAGAGCCTCCATTTCCATGACACCCCTGCCCCCAAAGTATTTATTTCACTTCTGCTCTGTCTGGCACAGATGGTAGATAGTGGTTTGTTCATTTTATTTTTTTATGTAAAAGGCTATTTTGAGCCCCGTTTCTTTCACCACCCAGACTCCTCTGATTGTATCTGCAGTTCCTGAGTAGGAAAGGAGCCAGGGAGACCAATGGGCCTTTGCAAGTGCATCTTCTGTACTTATGACGAAGGAGTAAGCAATTAAATGAGATTAGTGCCTCCCAGGAGGATTGCGCTGGGAGGTTTTTCACCCTGGAAAAGGAATGGCTCTTTCTATTTCAAAATACCAAAGAGCATGGATAAACCCAACATTCCAAAGTAGTGAATCCAGTAAGGAGGAAAAATGGAATGATGTTGGTCCCATCTCAGTGACGTCTCTCTCTATAAAGAATCCCAGGCCAGAGCCACCACTGGCCCTCTGTATTGATTCAAAGATACTTAAGAGATAAAAGCTGTTCAGAGTTATTTCCTCTTCTTCTACTCAGTAATCATGATCATTCATCATTTAATAAACATTTGGTGACTGAGTGAATAATTAAATGCTGGTTACTACTCAATATGCCAGGTACTGTGCTACCCTCAGGGCCTAAACCATGAACAAGATAGCCCAGAACCCTGCCCTCAGGGGGCTCGCAGCTAATGTGATTGCTAATTCCATGGGTAAGAGTTAGCACAGTCATATGGAAACAGTTTTATCTTGCAAGGAAAAACACGATTACAAAACTCTTAACATAAACACATTGAAATTGTACCAATACAGTTGTCCAAATATCTAAGATTTTAACTAAGAAGTAAAGCACAGGTTAGGGGAAGCATCCTATGTATCCTTGGCTGTTCTTGGAAATCCGTACACCTCCCCATTATAAGCCAAGAAAGGCAATCATGTTGGTGATCCAGATGACTGAAAAGGTCCAATTAACCCATTTTTATCTTTGTTGGTCCACAGTACCTTTCTATACCCCACACCTCTACAGTCCCTCATAGCTCCAAGAGACTCACCCCAGCAGGACATTGCCCAACACTGTGGGTCTAAGTCTTTTGGGGGCACATCCTAACCCATTCTTTTTTTTTAAGATTTACTAAATGGAAATCTAGCCTAGAAAACACCAAGTAAATATAGTCAAAGGATGTGAGTTGTTTAAACATTAGATTTTTGCACTCAATTTTAGCCTTATTTGAAACGTCAATAATCCCATAGCAAATTTTCGCAGAGGACTTTCAGAAATTCTTGCAATTGAATTTTAATTTCAAAGCATTTTGGTTTGTTTGCTTTTTCAAGTTTCATGTTATAGGGAAAATATGATTCTGATTGTTCAGAGTTGTTAATAATTGTAGTTGTGTAAAATTATTTCATTTTGTTTATTTTGTGTGTATTGTGCACAGCTGTAGGGGGGAAGTGCACGAATTGTGCTGTTCCTTATAAATGGTACACATTATTGACACAGACAAATAAAGTTTCTAATTGTTTCTGATTTAATCACTAGTGATACAGCATAATCTGTACGGAATGTTTCCTCTCATTGTCATCTACTTCATTTTTGTTTTCATGTTTTGAAGAAATAAAGACCAAAAAGGTATTATTGTGCAGTTGGTATCCTCATCCAAAAGAAAGAAAATAGATACTTGCAAACTCTTGCAAATGTCAACCCTTTGATCATACAAGGTTTCATCTTTAACGTCCCAAGAGAGCAGAGTGTCAGAATACATGTGTCTATCTGATGAATGTTTCTCCATTTCACTAATTGTTTGTTTGTTTTACATCTTTTAGGACCACTTTATTCTTTCTGCATCCAGGAACATGAACCCATAAACATCAGACCATTTTGTAGCAAAATATTACAGCAAATAAATCAATCCCAAGGAAACTGATCAGAAGTAACTAGTTGTTTCCTAAGGGATATTTAGTCATTTAGTATCATATACTGTACTCCTTTTGATTCCCAATAGAATTTCCTTGCAATAATTTCTGACCAATTACCTGTTACTGACTTTATGTATTATATAGTCAACAGTACAGAAAGAGGGCACCAGAAATCAGCATTTGTGGAAAAAAAAAATGTGACCTCTAGTTTGTGTACTTATTTGCAAGCCTACATTAATATCAATGGGTTCAGTTCTTAAAATAGAATCTGTCCACTGTGTACATGTAAGTGATTATTTATCTGATCTTTAAAATTTGCTTTGAATTCATTATGTCCATATATGATTATGTGTGGCACACTTTCACATGTGAAGGAAATAAGGTATAATTTAAATATTTTCTTGGATCAACAATTAATGTCTCCTACTTACCAATCTTTGGTTTAACACAAAATGAGCGGCCGACATTTATTTCTTTAAAAACCAAAGACAGTAATTCAATGACCAGAGTAGTCTTGACTGTTTAAGTACCCTTCAATAAAATGTCATGGCTCAATGATTCTCAACCACTCATAAGCTAATTTTAGTTCACAGATAATGATTTAAGCCTGCCACCAGTGAAGATTTCAGAGACCTTTGCTTTCTATACAGATAAACACAGTTTTACTTGTTGTTTCCAAAGAAAAAAAATTATAAAATATGCTCTTTTAAACCACCCTGCAGGTATTCTGATAGGTGGATTCTATTCACAGTGAGAATCCCCAACATAGCACCTTTCTCCCAGTGATCTCACAAGTAACAGAAGCACTTCGCCTTTTCCACACAGGGCTAGATTCCTTGTTGATTCCATAGCCCAGGATCCCTGATCCTAATCTGTCAAAGTAGAGAGTGACTCGTTTGTTCTACACATACGTGCAATTCAAAAAATAATAAATTTCCTCTGGTAGATGATGAAGCCTTCCATTCTCTAAGAGTGACAAAACGTCACCTTCTCGAGAATGTAAATTAGTCCCTTTAAGAACTTCTTTTAAAATGTGTTTCCTGGTTCAAGATGTAGAGGGTCTCTGTTGATTCTGGTTTTCTGTCTCTGATCTTGAGCAGTTGCATTCAGAGCAAGTCTTTAGTATAGTTTCATAACCTCAAGAACATCTGGCTATTTCATGATCGACAATGCACAACCTTAAATCTCTCTCAAACTTACAAGTGGCCCTCACAGCTTTTGTTATAGTGATCACTTCCCTTGCTGAAAGCATTGTAGCTATCGGTAAAATGGAGCATTTTGATTGATAAACAAGTGACTGCATTACGTGGAAGAGCTTCACACGATCATATTTTTCTTACAGAGAAAGATGCTGTTAGGAGTGCATTTATTAGCTTTCATTCAGATCTACCTACAGACTTTTGTTAATGGGCTGCATTTCTGCTCTTCACTTCTAGCTATGGTCGTTGTCTCCCACCCAACACATTCTAAGTGTTGGGTGGTCCAGATGGTATTCTACCTACAAGGACATATGAAGGAGAAACGACTGCTCTAGGGAGATATTTCATTTTTGGAGCTTAATCAGGCCATGATTAATCACCTCCCAAGGCAGAGAATGTCCTATTGAAGGGACAGCCACTGAGAGCTAGGTCTTCCAAGGGAGAGCACACTTCAGCTTTCCAGCCCACAAGAACTGGTGAGTAGCTTCCTGTGACCTTTCCCCCTGGCTGCCAAGATGTCCAAAAAGATGTCCTCAGAGGCTCTACCAATTTTCACTTTTCTCAAAGTTCCTCTGATTTAATCTCCTAACGGACCTTTAAATAAACAGTCATTCTATATATTACTATTTTGATGTATTTGTGGGAAAGAACATGACTCCATAACCTCAAAAGGCAACAGGACTTTGTAGTTAAAACCACAACCCCTATCTCTCCAGGAAGACTTGCTTGCCCAGAATCATCTTATCTGTAATCAATGAAGTACTTCACAGCTGCTTGACCTACTCACCTTCTTTAGAATCATGCTGTCATACCCTTTGTCAAAGATCTGGAGAGGCGTTCCCTTGGAAATATGCAATCTTAGTCTTTCTTTTCCCTAATTCCAAACATTTGTATTTCTGCCATGCTTATTCTCATCATATTCATCACCCTTAGTAATGCTCACTATTACCTCTCAGCAATGGAGAGAGGCTCATGATAAAGTGCTCTGGGCATGTTTTGCTGAAAGTTAACTTATCATAGGAAGAAACAAATATAATGGCATTCTACTTGGAAAACAATCATTGGGTATATATCTCTATAAATGATTAGGGGGCTATACCCTACAGCTATGCACTACAGCAGTATTGATTTTCCTTTTTGGATCACATTTTTCATGCTTCGGTGTCATCTGCCTACCCTTTTATTCTATCGATACATGTAGGTATGGATCAGGATGAAGGAGCCTGCCCTAACACACACACACACACATACTCACACTCAACTGCTATGAAAGCTTCTACAAAGAAGTATATAAACATAGAAAACATAATGTATAGCTTCCATGCCTCCAAAATTTATGAGTGGGTCAAGTGTTTCTCAGTGGGTATTATATTCTTGATATGCAAATTATAGTAAAATTTCACACTAATAACCAAATACACCAAAAGAGAAATTAGCTAACTTCAATTTACTGACTTGATTTTGAGAGTTAATGAACAGCCCAGCCCTCCTAATTTGTTGACTGCAAAGACAGATCTACCTAGCCAAATCCAAGAGTGTACCGGGGGTCACAGGGGGCTTAATATACTGGCAGCCCTCTATATTGGAAATTGTTTATTCACCAAGAAGGATCTGGCCCAGAGATTTCCAAAGACCTCTCTCTACATTCCCAAGCTGCAATAACCCACTTTTAATTTACAGAACTTTTTATTAGACCCCTTGAACCCACATGGTAGGACGAGAGAAATTCTCTAGGTTGAGCTTTCTTAAAAATGTGATTCTGTTTTTAATGACCCTATCTTCTAATGTAAAGGTCCTATTCTTTCCAATTGGAAGGAACAATTCTAAGAACCAAATATATAACCACTTTCCAAAATGTTTTGCTTGAAAACTTAACTTTATAAATACTTAAGATAAAAGTTATGTGACCTAGCCAGTTCTGAGAAGAGTAATTTTCTCTATATGTACATCTCTCTACCTTCTTATGCTTAACATTAAATTTTGAAAAATGCTCCAAAGAAGAAATCTTGAAAGATTTTACATTCTAATAATGTTCATGTAAGTGAGTAGTATGGCTAAAATAATGTTTTAGGTGAAAATTACCTATGTTGTTGACAGAACATACTTAAAAATGAGAGGATTTAGCACAAATAAAATGTGAGGTGATATTTCATCACAGATTACTCTTGTCTAAACTATTTGAAAGTCATTAACCTCAAGGAAGATAAATTTCCAGCTTCCAAAAACAATAGTACCATTTCAGCTTGTGTTCTGTTTTTATATGAAAATCAAAGCTGGGCATACATAACTTTTGACTTTGGCAACCCCCCAAAAAAGTATGCTTTTGGCACCCTTTTCCATATTATTGAGTTATTTTGTGAAATATACTGGATCTATACAGGTGTCTCACAAAACTGCCTTCAAAAATTTCCCTCTTCCTTTTTTTTTAGACAGAGAAGTTTCTAAATTTCGGAACTTAATAACTTGACAATTTAATTTATAAAAGACTGATTCCATTTTGATGTCATTAACATTTCAGAATTAATTTTAATATTTTAAATAATCAATCATCAGATGGGATATTGAGCTTGAGTCTAACCCAAATAAACAAAGCCCAGACAGACCTACCAGTAGTTAAAAGGCTTCTGAAACACTGGCCTTTTCATGCAAAGCAAATAGAAGGGCTGTTTTTGATCTTTTTTCTACCAAAGGTTGCCATTTCAACCAGCGTAAAAACAAAAAGTATTTGAAATGGTAGTTTGAAGATTACTTCTCTAAGAATCAGACACGGTTTCAGGGTTAAAACTCCTCTATCCCATCTTTTCCTAGGATACAGAGATCTATACATAAATACAAAAACAAACAATGTATGTCAAATAACTTGAGCTACATTTTTGGATGTCTAAGATTACTTAAAAGCCCATGTCAGGTTAAGTATTCCTTTTATCAGGTGTCTTTTATAAATGAAAAAAGGGAGAGAAATGCAGAAGGAAACACATTCCTAATTTTCTTTTTGTGAAAGAAGCAAATTCAAAGTTGTTTGAAAACTGCCTAGAATGTTAATTATATGTATCCTAAAAATGTAAGTAGACCTTTAAATGAAAAAAATTCACTTTTCTTCCCTTCATTTAGCAAGCATTTCTGATAGAAAGTCTTTAGGATCAATGAGGGCACCTTTCTGACTTTCCCAATTACTCTCTATTATTTGGAGAGTGTTGACAACTGCTCTTGAAAAAAAAAAAAAAAAAGAACTATGCTCATCTAGGTCAAATCCTGGGGGATTAAAAGGATGAGATTTTATATTTTCCCTGGAAACACAACACTGAGCAGGCAGACTCCTATACATCACTTGACATTTTCTAGAAATGTTTTGGCACAACAGAAAAGGAGGAATGAGACTTCTGCCCACTTCTGCCATAAAAACCTAATCATTTACCACCACAGATCCTCCACTAGCTATAATTTAACTTAGATATTTTCACTGAAGCAACCCTCAACTGGTTGTATGGTGTCTAGTGTTATCCCTCCAAGATCTTACTAACAGGCAAACTAACCCTTTCAACTAATGAGTAATGAGATTTCTCCAAGGGGTCCAGTCAGGGTGAGGAGTGAGTAGAGAAAGAGGTAGTAATACCAATGTCAGGTCATTGGAGAGTATTTAACTAACTGCTTCATTACATATTGGCCCTTGTCTGGGACTCAGACTATTGGAAATACTGAAAGGAGCTTATCTTATTGCTATTTCAACAAAATTTTTGTGGTATTGGATCTAAGCAAAGGATAACACGCAAAAACTGAAAGTCATTTTTATTAGCTCTGTTATTGTTACACTTTGTAAGAAAATATTGTTTTTGAAGTAGCCATCTGAAGTTCTTCAGAACAACAAGGATTTTGCTGCCATTAGTAATCCCTTAGGAAATTTGACACTTCGAGTCTTCTTTGGAACAGATGATACTGTGGAAAATGAATGCATGTGGCTTAAAATAGTCTTGATATCCTCAGGTTGTCCTCACAGATCCTGCATAGATTTACTTTTTGAAAAATGAGTATCTTTCTTATCAAAATGGATTGAGAAGTTCTCCAACCATTGGTTTCATATTGTTGAAAAAAGGGAGTCTAGCACCCAAAGAAGCCGTGAGCTATAGGGCAGCACCCACAATCCTTCCTCCGTGCCCCTTTGCATACTCCCGACTCTTAATCCCCATGCACAGCTTTCAGAAACAACTGTAGACGAGAAAGGGTTGTTCTCACTTTCAAAATGGACTAAATCTGCTTATCCCCTTGAAAATTTTGTTTAAATTTTGAAACTTTAAACACCAAGAGGGATGCTTCTAAACGCCAATTCTGAAGCCAAGATTACATTTTTTGCAAAGCTATAAGGAAAAGGTATGTTAATTATGGAGACATGGGATTTAGTAACATCAGGGCCCAACTCTTGCCCTCCCCACATCCCATTCATACAGTATCTAGAGACAAACAAGCAGTTAGGGAGGGAAGAGAAATCACTATCAATGTCCTAAGTCATATCACCATTCAGTTACTAGATGGAGTCAAGAACGAGACAAAATAGATGGGATCGATATTAATTCTCGAGCCTGACCACCACCCTTGCTCACCCCACTCATGGATATGGTCTATGAACATTAGAACAATGCCAGAGTATTCTTTTCACTTAATGTGAATATTACCCACAGCGATTCCGCTCTGCTTTGAGCGAGGCTGTTTTGTTTGACGCAAATCTTTCCAGAGTCGTGCAACTCAATCAGATACTTGTCGCCTGGCTGGAGAGTGAACAGGTCTTTTCAAACTGGTTGTCATGGACCCAATTTTCAAAAACACTGAGTAAGAAAGCAGCATAGCCAAGTGGATTGGACCTAGCAAGGAGTTTAAACTTGAAGGAGTCCAAGCTTGTTTTTTTTTCTTCCTGGCCAATACTCCGACTCTAGAGGTCATTTCATTAGTAAAACGAAAATAATTAAAAAGAAAAATAAAAGTACATGTAAGAGGAAGGAAAAAAAAAGAAAATAAGAATTGTTTTGTTGCTGTTTAGAAATCATACCTCTTTAGAGCTTGATGCTTCCATTAACCAAAACCAGATCCATGTGTAGCATTATTAGCACTTTACCCAAAGACAGAGTTTTCTGTTGTAGAGAAATCAGAACTGGTTTGGGTCTTTTTAAAACAACACACAAGCTATTTAATAATATTTGAAAACAATGAAAAAGTTTCGGCACAGCCTTCTGAATTAAAGAGGAAGGCAGAGCTTCTGACAGACTCTTTTGATATTTTGTTCGTCCTCATAAGTTTTTATCTGCCATGGTCCCCAGTGGAGTATTTCCCCATACTTATTCTGTAGGAGGATACTGACATAGCTCCAGACTCTACCTTTTACTTCCTAATTCTCCCAGGAGAAAGAGCCATTCCTTAGCTTCTAATACAAAAGCAATAAGAGAGAAACGATAGCTGCCTCACTGGTTGATTCACAAGTTTTGTATAAAAACAGAGACCATTCAGAGTATCTTTAAAGTATTTGAGGAAACATTCCCAACTCCTAATCAAAAGTCAGGAATTGCTTTGAAACCAGACTCTTAAATGTCACGTTATCTTCCTGCCTGGTCCTCACAAATCAGTAAGGATTGAGAGATGCAGGGTGTGTTTGGACACTGCTGATCAATTAAAATTCAGATCTGGATACTGGGGCTAGATAAATATCAAATGGCAAGTTACCTGAGAAAAAAGAATCAGAAAGAGGGCAGAAAACTAGCCAACTTAGCAACTATGGCTTCCAGAATTGTTGATTCACTTTATATATCCAGTCAAACCTTTTTAAAAAAAAACATCTATACAGTCAAGGCTGTGGAACAATTTTTAAAACAAATGTCAGAGTCCCTATTTTTGTCGATCCTACAATTCTATAAACCTCAAGCATTTATTTTGTGCAAAGTATTGTATTAGGCATCCTGAGAGGATATGAAGAATTCAAGACAAAGTAGTTTTAAGAAAATTAATACTAGCCCTGAATTCAGTTAAGAGGAGGCCACTTGTGGCACTCAAATTAACCTTCCATTTTGGTGGAGACATTTTATCAATTTCAGACTGCTTAATGGATCCATTCTGAACCCTTTCAAGAAGCTTTTCTTTAATAGAAATAGAAATACTAATTTTCTTAACTTCGTAGTCTTTCACCAATGAGATAAATGATTTCAGACTCAACTAACAGATCCGCAGTCTACAATAATCCAAACTCTGTGTGGCATTGACGTACGGTCTTTCACATTTCCAGTTGGGAAAAACTGATTACAAAGATCATTTGCCTCCTCATTCCTGAATTTTTTTCTACTGGGTGTTGATACTAATTCATCACTGGATTTTCTTTTCTTTTCTTTTCTTTTTTTTTTTTTAAGATTTTATTTATTTGACAGAGAGAAACACAACAAGAGAGGGGAACACAAGCAGAGGGAATGGGAAAGGGAGAAGCAAGCTTCCCACCGAGCAGGGAGCCCGATGCGGGGCTCGATCCCAGGACCCTGGGATCATGACCTGAGCCGAAGGCAGACGCTTAACAACTGAGCCCACCAGGCGCCCCTCATCACTGGATTTTCTTAACTCTGCCTATTGCTCTTTTGACTTTGAGGTGTCTGGCTATATTTCAGTCAGTTACAACTCCAGTTGTCACATTTTAACAGCCAACTAGGAGAGACCTCAGTCCCCACATCTGAATACACAAGGTTCTCTTCGTTTCAACATCAAATAGTCATCAGAGAGGAAACCCAAAGGCTCTCCTCTTTTGAAAATTAGTATTTGTTTCAGAGGGTTATGAATCTCCGGCTCTCTCTGAACTTGAATTCCCTCATCATTAAAGGAGGGACTTTAGCTTGCTTTCCCAGAACACATCAAGCCCTTCATGATCTGTGATTCCCTGTTATCATCCACTGGGTATGGGTCGAAGGTGCTCTCCATCGTGAACTAGTTTCTCCTCATAATACTTGATTGCAAGGGTCAAGCCAATAAAACCACATTAAGTCTGACGGGAATTTAAAGGTTTATTTTGAAATAATTCTCTGCACTGCTGGAAAAAAATTCCCGCTCCCAAATAGGGAGTGAAAAGTTTCTCTCTTCGGGGTAAACTTACAATAGAAAATTTAATGAGATTGGAATGGATTCCATATCAGTGACCTTTGTAAGACTGAATCCCCTATTCTTCTAAATGTAAACTTTAAGCTCACACAATTTCCCATAATAATTCCACTTACTTTCCATTCTTTGTACTCAATGACAACCTTTTAGGAGAGAGACTGACAGCAGTTATTTTATACTAAAGTGAGTGAATACAAACAGGACGTGTGTTTACTCGACAGAAAGATATTAAAAGATTGTAAAGGAAGACGAAAAAAGAATTTCATTTGCTCTAGATTCAACTGTCTTTCTCAAGCCTGCTGTGTTCCGGAGAAAATGACTCCTCAAAAAGGTTTTACAACGACTTAAATCCCACCGCTTAAATCATCTGGTTTGCCCACAGCCCACAGCCCAATAGCGATCTGAAATTGCACTCAGTTGGAGAAAATATAGCAAGAGGATGTAGGCATTGCCATGGGGAAAAGAAAAAGCATCCATGGTGAATTCTGCTTATATAAACAAAAAAATGTTTTAGTGGAATAAATGTAAGCTTTCTCTTGAAGGAATCCCAGTTAGAATGTCATTAGAAACGGCAAAACCATTTCAACATCATAATAGTCATGTATTTCAGCTTTATCAACACTGAGGCATGACGCCAAATTTGTCAGGGGGAAAGAAAGGTAAACAAACGTTCCCAGCGCTGTAACAGATAAAGTGATCTCGTGAGCCTCCCTGTTGAGAGAAAAAAAATTAAAATAGGTAATATTTTTCTCTAACTATATTAATGTCTATGACTTCCACCTAGGAAGAAAATGATTTTTTCCTTCTCATTATTAATCTTTATATAGAGCTGCTGTGCAGTTGCAGTAGGCATGGTATTTTTATATTTTGATAAGTCCCTTCACATTGACTTTGACCCCTATTTCACGTTTGATTAGGAGAGCCTAAATTGGAAAGGTAGGATTTTCTGTCTTTTTTTAAACAAATCTGCACCATAAGCATTTTCTAAAGATGACTGCCTTAAGCCATCTAAGTAGCTCTGTCAATCAGTGGTGGGTGCTTGGTGAGAATAGACTGAGCCTCCCTTCTGCACAGGCAGCTGCTCATTCAGGCCATCATGTCTCTTCCCCCTCGAGTCCTTGTACCAATCCAGTCTCTTGAACGGACCCAGCTCCACCTGCCCAACAAATGGCAGTCTCTACATGCCCAGACAGCTTGTTCAACTTCATTCCTCATCAGCTGAATTTCTCTGAGGCTCTCGCCCTCTCTTTACTCACATAGACAGGTCCTTACATCTGATAGACTTTAAAAAAGATTTCACTAGAAAAAAAAAATCAAACCTTTGTGCTTAGTGAAGAAGCTGTGAACAAACTTTGCTATTATGTTAATCACCTTGAGGTAATAGGGAGAATATCACGTAGCAAGAGAAAAACTTACTGCTACTAAAATAATACCCTCTGCAGAGAAACTGTAAAGTCTTCTACAAAGCCTTTTAAAGGGGGCCTGGGTGGCTTAGTCGGTTAAGCGTCTGACTCTTGATTTTGGCTCAGGTCATGATCTCAGGGTTGTGAGATCGAGCCCCATGTCAGGCTCCATGTTGGGTGTGGAGCCTGCTTAAGATTCTCCCTCTCTCTCTGCCCCCACCCCACCCCCACCCCCGTCCCTCTCAAAAAGCCTTTTAGAGACTCAAATTAAATGGTATGGAAAAATATTCCCTTCAGAGGCAGGTCATAGGTTAGAGCACGAGTTTGACTCACATTTTACTTACACGTTTGCTGTAAATGCAGATATGGCACTTAAGCTTCTGAACCTAATATTAAATCAGCATCTATTGAGTCTGTCCCTCATCTACATTATCAAAATATCTGAGGCGAAAAAAAAAAATCCAATACCGACCTTCACCTTCCACATGGAAAAAGCTTTGTCCTGGGAGCACATTAAGGTTATTCGAGTATACAGTGTTTTAGAATAAGCTACTGCAGTGATTCTTAACCTTTGGTCCCCAAGAAAGCAGTATCAGCAAAAGCCTTGACATTTGTTATTTACGCAAGTTCTCTGGTCCTACCAGAGACCCCAGCCCAGACCTATGAATCAGATTCTAGAAGTAGGCCCAGCAGTGCAGCCTCTGACAAGCCCATAGGGATGATTCTGGTGCATGTCGAAGTTTGAGAACTACTGAACGGTGCTCCGACAGGTCCAGGAAAGTTAATGTCACCAATAAACTCTGCTTCCTCAGAGGAAAAACCTTAAAAGCTTAAATGGTAGGTTCCATGTGGGCCCAATACATTCTGATGCATGGACAGAAATATTCACTGTTTGGACTTAGAGTATAATTTGGAGGTAAATTAATCCTTACAAATATTCTTTCGTGGCATAACTGAGCTTCATGAAGGCTCTCTGGAGAGATTTCTAATCAGCTTTTCTAGTTCTTTCAAAAAACCAACAGCTAATCCGCTTTGCTTAACTGGCTCAGGGCCTCTAGAATGACCTTGGACACTTTTTTCTTAGTTGATGAGCTCTGGACCATTTCCCTTAATGCTACATCACCGTTAATCAGTACTGAGTTAAACTTAATAACACAGTCTACTGGTTTAAAGACTGGGTGCGGATGGATTAAGTTAAAAGGACTACTAGTTATGAGTGAGTTTTGGTTTTAGAAGATAGTTTCCAAGGCTCAGGATGGCTTACAAAACCTGGAAACCATAGACAACGTACATACCATCCCAAGTCCCTCGGGAGCTCCTTTCTAGGCTCTCTCATTTGAACTGGTGCAGAAATAGAGAGTCAGCAAGTGACTTTGTTTGTAACGAGGTCTTGCAAAATAGAACTTAAGATTGTTATTGTGTGTGCATGTGTGTGTATGTTTCCTAAAATCTCACCTGTAAAGATCACACTTACAGGTACTTAAAACATCCGTATACATTATGACCCCCCCCTTTTGGGGGGATCCAGAAAAGTAATTCAAAGTGTATAAAATGCAGCCTGAAATGGAGGCTTACCAGTGATAATCTGGAGGAGAATTCTATAACTGTCACTGACTCCCGGCCTCCCTTAAAAGGAGACGAATTTGTCAGATATTTTGGAATGACTGCTTTTTCAGGAATTACTGAAAAAGAATAACTGATACATCATAATGTGTTCTGCCTGCTTCTCTAAAAGTCTGTGCTCCTCTCCTGTTGCTGGTCAAAATTGGAGCATTTGAGTGTCTGTTTTCTGTCTCTAAGAATTCTTCATGGCTTCTTTCTCCATTATCCTATCTCTCTTTCATACCTGATCACCAAACAGCTCCAGCTAAAGCAGTCCCTCCTTTCTCCATCTCCACAATTGTATAATATCCATTTACATATTCTTTTACTAAAAGTTAAAGTCTCACTAAGAGTCTGCTTTCTAGAATAATCACCAGTGTCAAGACGCTTTGGTGATGGGGAGCACACCTTTGCAGGGGGAGGGGCTGAAATCAGATTGCCTGGGATTCATGAAGATCCAGAGCCTTGATCTTCTTCCAGAACTTCAGAGTCTATTGTGGTATTTTTACACTCTGAAACCCAAGGCAAAGTTACAGTGGTGGCTTGCCTTAGTCCACAACCCATGGCTTGTGTTATTGGCTCAGTCCTAAAACCTTGAAACAAATCTGGAATAAAAATTTCTTTCAGAAAGATTAGGGGAAAAAGTTATATGCTCTAAAGACTCTTCCTTACAAGGCACATCAAAAAGACCTTGATATTAGAAGGTAACAGATAATCGTTTTCCTCTCCCAACAGTTTTGACTTTCAGGGCCATTCATGGTGATTTTCCTAGGTCAGCGGTGCAATTCAACACTATTCTAATAAGCCATAATAATTGTTGGCACAACTGTTATTACAACGGGACTTTCCTGGGTTTCACCCATTAATTTCTGTAGACGGTAGGAAGTGCACACTGGGAAGACATCAGTAGCTTCCCAGACAAGGGCAAGGAAAGGATCTAGCATATTGTACGTACTGTATAGATGCACTGCTCTGTGCCACTGTGAGTACTCTAAAGAGGGGCAAATGAGAAGGGAGAATTTAGGCAGGAAACTAATTTAGAACTTCACTCTTGCCTTTGATGCTTACTGATGGCAAGTCATTCCCACTGAATAAGCCTGGTAAAAACTTTTATAGTAAACTGAACTCCTCCTGAGCCAAGACAGGTAATCCATAAAGGGAAAAAAAAAAAAAATGGCAGATTGTTGGGCCAGAAACCACCTCTCCTGAGGAAGTGATCACAAATCACCTGCACAGGGGGAAAAAAAAAAAAGGAAAAAGGAAAAACCGCTTGTTCACATCTTGTATGAGCCGTTTAAAGGACCCATTACAAATAACCTTCAAAGACAGAGAGGGGGAGAGTGGGAAGGAGAGATTAAAAATGGAGAGGAGGAGATTTTACCTTGAAAAAGGAAATAAGCAATCCTAATATTCCTCTAGTTGATCCCAAAAATGTTCACATGTCTAAAGCTATTTATAAAGTAACTTCACTGCACTTTGAAGTTCCGAGGGGTGGTGGTATGCCAGGAATGCACTTGGGTACTTGAGTTTTTCTGATTTTATTCTTTACGCCAATGAATGTAATCTCTAAACTTGCCATTCTGAATACATACATACACACACACGCAACCACAGACGCACATAGATTAAGGTAAATGCATCATCTATTACTCATTTTGTAGGAAACACTATATATAAAAATCAAGATTCTGGTGGACTCATTCAGTGTGTTTCAGTGATAACATGTGGTGGGGACTAAAGGTACTCTCCCACCCGCCTTGCTGACCATATTGTTAAAATTATTACCTTAAGCAACACTGTTAAAAATGCCTGTGTAAAATATCTTCTCTAGTATCAATGAATCAATACATTTTGAATTCAACTTTCAAAAATATGTGCTAAACTTGAATATTTTTGTATCTGTGGTGTTTTCCTATTATAGTAGTGAACAAGTGATCACACACCTGATACCATCGAGAAGGAAAATGGTCTAAATGAAAAGTTAAAAGGGGAGGTTTTTTAATAGTTTTTCGCCAAAGAGAACTGTTTAATGAAAATATAGGTTCATTTGTTTCATTATGAATGTGATTATAAGAAATGTTCACCCTATCACCCTCTAGCTTTTGAAAATCAATGTTTTGTACTCCTAAGGGCCAAGGAAAATATTCTTTAAACCAGTGTAATACACAGACACCTTGGGAATGAAAGGCACAGTAACTTGGTCACTGCATAATGCTGATTAGCATTCCAACATTCAAGGGTACATACATCAGTCTTCCCTATAATTCCTACACTGCACTGAATCACTTTTGGGAATTTCAGCTAATCCTTTTAAATGAAGGGCACCAACATTAATGACAGATCTTGTCTAACATGGAAGGCATTAATATGTTCCCTTTCAAGCACGGTCGGTCGTGAGTGGATGGAAATTACCATCTAGTCTTCCCACCTAATCATCTCATGTAAGTTAACTCCAAGGTCTAACAATGTTGCATAGAAGGCTAACAGACTATGTGTACCAAGGACATTTCATTCGTGCAGTTAGCAAGAACTAGCCATTTACAAAATATATTCAACTATTTGTAAATAAAATTTTTGATTCCTCTAGTTTTGTTCAAACTGCTATCTTTTAAAATACTTAGATTTTATTTGAATTTTGAAAATAATCTGTTATAAGTTAGATGTTGCTTTTTGACTCTGTGATTCAATGTACACTCAGCCATATTCCTGTGGGGAAATATCAATTCTATTGACTTCCTTGGCATGAGCCAGAGATTCATAGTTTCTTGAAAGACTCAAAGTATGAGACAAAACCAAAATTAAATTCTAGTGAGGAAATTAGAAACCTATTGTATAAAATGTATTTTTAAAATCTTAAGATATATGTGATTACACTGCCTGTTACTCTAGTCTCTTTGTGAAATAACCACAGCATAATATTTGTTAAGACTCTGAAACACCAAATATTTGTGATGTTTGTACAGCACCGTTGTTATAATATGTGATTTCAAATGGTAAGCATCTTTGTTGTAATCATGTGAGCCCACAGAATTCCTGCTGTTCTGTACAATCAGCTCTCAGAATTCAGATTTCCTGCAGCTGCTGTATCACCAATAAATGAGAATTGTGAAAAAAAAAAATTTTTTTAAAGAATTGAGTTTATGCTCACTGTGCATTTTCCTAGTGAATGAATTCAGAGAGTTTTATTTTTACCAGAAATGCTCTCTCTCAGTCAGTAAATACAACTGCTGATTTCAACCATACTATCATTTCAACGGTTTCTATATTCTTGATCTAACTACCCAAAACTGGAAGATTACTGCAAGGTGTGTCCTAACAAATGTACAATAAATGACTTTTCCTGCATGCTGCCTGAGATACGTCATAATTCGAAATGTCTTATAAAAAAAAAACCCTACATATTTCTTAACCCAAAATTGAACCAGCAATATTTCTCATGTGTATAATTGATGGTATGTTAATATAAAAATCAAAAGCATTGTCTGTCATACATGTTTTATGTGACATTTACTCTTGTTAAACTGTAATCTATGAAGTATTCGATCCCTGAACTAGTCAATTCTGTATGAATCACTGTCTTAACTGTTTTCCTGATCTTAACCATATTTCCCAACACTTAAATATAAATGTTTGTCGATGAGCCATTCATTTTTTAAAAACAACTTTTATGTATCTTCAGTGTTATTCAGTTAACTAACCCGAAACAAAGAAGAATCAAAGCCTTCCTTGTCACAGTCCAGTCCAGGCTCAGGGACATTTCAGCTAGGCAGAAATCCATTCATTCATCCAGAAAATATTTATTGACCATCTACTGTGAATTAGGCTCTATACCAAATATTAGGAGAATTCTCAAGAACCAGAGAAATCACAAACCTCTATCTCCCAGTGAGAAATTGCTGAACTCGCCCACACCATTCTTCCATAATTTCCATGGAATTAAATTATTTTGTTTCTCCTACATTATAACAAAGATAGAAACTATCCAAGGAAAGATCTTGGATTAAAATACAGTCCATCTGACTCAAGAAAAATGCAACTATCACAAAAGTAAGGTCTTAAAGTGATATTTAAAAATAAATTAAAACCCAATATAAGGTATTTGACCCTAATTCTAGACGAAATCCTTGAAACCTATGTATTATGTAGGTTTTAAAACATTAAGGTTCTTTGTTAACATTTCCTAAAATGGTATCCCTGCAGGAGACCAAGGAATTCTGTGAAAGAGGAGGAAAATGGCTGATGAAGGGATATTTATCTACATAATACCACGGAAAGGAACATGCCTAGGATGTTTTCTCAATGACAGATTTCCTTACATGTACCATGTCTGTTTACCACTTTTTAAAAGTGCTTGTGTGTGTCATCCACTCACTTGCAGCCAGATTCACATCTGAAATGTGACACATTCTCATTTTTCTCATTTAAGGAGATGCTGCCACTGTCTTTCAGGATGAATTATGACAGAGATAAGGGGGTTTTAGATCCAACCAAGTCAGAAGATCAAGCATGATCAAAGAATGAAGCTCAAAGTTCCAAGACAATTGAATAACTTGGAAGAAATATAAAACCTTGTGATTTCTTCCACTTTTGTGCTTAGGGTAATGAGGTTGACAGGTGCTCTATGCCTTGACCCTGTATCACAAATTAATTTTGGCAGCATTTGAAGTTCCTCTGAACCTGTTGAAACCAATTGTAACTTGCCATTCTCACAGATAACTCATTAAGTCATTCATTTGCTATAAATATGTGCTACTCACTGAAGGCAAGATTAGATCTATCCCTACAGCCACACGTGCACGAGATAAAACTGTGCTCAGAGATGCTGGTTTGCAGAATCAGAAAATTCTGGATTCAAATTCCAGCTTTGTCAGTCTACCTGGGTAGTCTAGCCTTGTGAAAATCCTGTCACCATGCAGAACCTTAATTTCCTGGTGTATAAAATCAGACCAATACACCTGCTCTTTAGGACTGTCCTAAGAGTTCAATGAAATAATTAACATTTACTAAATGCCTGGCACAGTACCTGATATGCATAAGGACTCAAAAAATGTTAATTGGTATTTATGTCCTATACAATTTTTATGTCCCTTATGCCAGTGATAAAAATTCTCTCCTTGACCAAACTTCAGTCGCACTCCTGTGACACCTCTTCTTGAGAAGGTCCTGACCTTGGGATCTGTTCCTGGCCCACTTAGTCCAGTCTTAGCAAAAATCCTGTTGGGTCATTTTAGTGAAAATCCTCCCACCTTGATATCTGGTCAAATTCCTCACCCCTCACCCTTGTTATCTTTACACCCTGGCCTGCCTCCAGCGAGATCCTGTTGAGTCAGTCTAGCAAAAATCATATAGCTTGGATATACTCTCTTAGTAATGTTCCTTCACTGACCTTGCTCCTTGCCTCTTGCCTATAAATCCCCACTGTCCTCATTCTACTCTGAGACTGAGTGGAGCTCAGTCCCTCTCCCCTACTCCCCATAGCAGCAGTCCCTTCTTGAATAAAGCTTTCCTGTCTTTAACAAGTGTCTGAATACATTTTTCTTTAACACCAGCAACATCTTCCATGCTGAGAGACGAAAAGACCAAATGAGATTGATTCTAACTCTATTAACTAATTCTAACTACAAGTAGCTTTAGCCAACATTTATTAAGTGCTTGCTATCAAGCAACATATTAAATACCTGGATTATAACCCTGTTCCTCATGAAAAACCTCTGAAAAGAGTATAATTTGTCCCTTTTTATACACGAAAACTTGAAGGTGAGAGAACTTACATATTTGCCCCAGATCGCATAGCTACCAAGCAGCAGAACCAGAATTTGCATTCACGTCTGCCTGATCCCAAAGCTCAAATTTATGATCATTGGGTTATTCTGCCTCTGTCAATCTTGAAAGTATCTACTTGATTTTTGTGGTTGCTTTTGTTTTTTAAGATTTCATTTATTTATTTGACAGAGAGAGAGACAGTGAGAGATGGAACACAAGCAGGGGGAGCAGAAGAAGAAGAAGGCTTCCCACAGAGCAGGGAGCCCGATGGCAAGGCTTGGTCCCAGGACCCCGGGATCATGAACCTGAGCTGAAGGCAGATGCTTAACGACTGAGCCACCCAGGCACCCTATCTACTTGGTTTGAACAAACTCCCAAGTTGGCATAAAATGATATATCTACCAATATATGCAACCTGTGCAATCACCATGAAATGGTCAAAAAATTCCATACAGATTTGATATATACAACTCCACAGTAACAAGCCTACATCGTTATCATCACAGGTCTTATAACTTGTGACAAGAAATCCTATAGAATGTTGTATTGGTAAAGAGACTTTAGCTAATAGCCCCCAGATGCAAGGAAAGTTCACGAAGTTTTTCATGCCTCATCAAAGTCACCTTAGACACAGCTCATCCATCACCACCTTCAATATTTCAAACAACCACGGAGAACGGAGATATTTATTTCTGGCTGTTTCAGCCTGCTTATCTGGAGACATCTGATTTGGGGACAAAAATAAGTCTGATTTCGCTCACAAATTTAAGCACAATTCTTTTAAGAAATCAAGTTACAAGATTACCCGGAGCAACAAGAAGGCCATGCCTACGCACATAATCCACGAATGGGCACAATTACCAGTCCAAAATGTGCTTGAGAATACCACGAGTTCTCCCTTGTTGCAAATAACCATTTCGTTCTAGGACTGCCCACTACAGCAGCTACGGTGCAGCCCCACTCTGTCATCTGTGAACAACGGCGATTCTCCAAATACGTCCGGTCTCTGCATGTACTGGCTGCAGGACACGGAGTCGCCCAGACAGGGAAGGACAATACAAGCAGATCCAGAGCTGTGCCAGTAAACTCTTGATTTTCTTTTCAATTTCAATAATTGAACATGTTTAAGTGTAGACTCTCAAGATCCTACCCCTTCACACGCCTAAGTATGTGGAGCCAGGAGTAGCTCTTCCAGGATCCGCGCTCGGCCATCCAATGGCAGATAAAACCTCACCACGTTTCAAGGAATAATGGCGGATGCACTGTAAGTATACATTTAATACAAGTTCATATTCGATCCTTGGTGGGCACCTGAGTCGGATGCTTTTTAAGTGCTTCTTCTTCCACATTTCAACTACTGGCTCAAAACAGAATTCCATAAAATATTTTCAGAAATTCTGAGATGATAAGTCTATAATATATGAAGGTTATCTGCAGTGGTCCCATGCATGTCCCATCTACTGAAAGGAGATCATTTCATCCAAGTAATAACATGGGCCTACATTGCCAAAGAGCTGATACCACAGGGAAATTTTTATTTTCATAAAGCAATGACAAGTTATTAAGTAGGCTATATGCAATAAAAAATCTATTCTATGTTCTTTTCTTACTATATGTAACTAAAAATAAAGTCCAAGTGTAATCGGAGTCCAGCTACACAAACTAGAAAATACAACAAAAGGTCAATATTATTTGACCTCATCAAATAGCTCTGCTGGTTTTACTTTGTGAGGAAAAATGTTAACAGCCTTCTTTGGTTACCATGAGAACTAGAGGACAAACAACCAAGCAAGTTTCCTAGAGGGAAAAAAGAATGCGGCCATCTGTTTTAAAATTCTAGCCAACAAATTCCAAGCATATGTAAGTCCCAGACCTAAAGAAGCCAGAATGTAAAGATGCAAAAAAATAAAAAATAAAAATAAAAAAATAAAAAAAATCTCATCTTTACTGATCAGAGGTCACTCATGTTTGGGGACACTGCAAGAAAAAAATGGGATAAAAATTATGGTTCCTGTTACTGATTACAGAAAATCTGTGTTTTTGTGACTCAAACCTCCATGATGCCTCAGCCCTCAACACATTCATGAGGGGTCCTTCTAAGCCAGAGGTCCATAAATTCCAAGGGAAAGATTAACTCAAAATTCTTAACTAATCTCCTTCTGTTGACAAATCAGAACAGAGACTTCTCTCAGGCATCTTCCCCAAAGGCTTCTGCATTCAACAGAAAAATGACCAGAGTGCCCATGTCTTTCCAAAGATGATCAGTAGCAAAGTCCAATGTCAAGAAAAAAAAAAAAAAAAAAAAGCCCAATTGTCAAAAAACAATTAACACACACACATATACATATGGCTACAAGTAGAACAAAAAAAATCAGAGCTTTTTAAGAATTGATGGAGGATGAAATAGAAAAAAAAATTAGCAAACATCAGAGCCTTTAAGGTCCGTCAACCATAGCACTTCATTTCATTTGAGTCAGAGGAAGCCTGAGATGAAGCAACATATTTTGTAGTCACAGGAAGCACTAGTGCTTGACCTGCTGTGACTTTTGAAAAATTGCTGTGCCTCAGTTCTCACTGTGTCGGGAGAACGTGTGAGTCTAAGTGTCACTGTATTGCAGTTGCCTAACTCCTAATACTCCTCCAGAGGGGCTCTATAGAATAATGGCTCAGAGCATGAATTCTGAAGCCACAGTACTTGGGTTCAAATCCCGACTCTGCTCACCTCTGTGATCATGGGCAAGTTACTTACTCTGTGCCTCAGTTTCTTCACCAGTAAAATGGGAAAATAAGGGCACCTAGCTTATGGAGTTCTTGTAAAAATGAAATGAATTAAGATACACAGAATCCTTAGAATGCACTATGTAAATGTCACATACTGTCTTCTCTGCCTCAAGACAGAAAGCTGTAATTGGTCCTATTTGCTCTCCATCCATAGTGAGGTACGACTTGACTCTTAATGTTTAGGAAAATAGAAACAGGGAAGAACAGAAGCCACTGAGACACAATTGGGAAAAGACAAAAGGAAAAATACGAAAGTGAAAGTAGTGACGTGAAATGCACACCGAAGGGACTCACTTTAATGTAAAAGAGGGAAAGGGAGGTGAAGTGACGAAGGAAACTTGGTGGGTTTAAAGTACTGATACAATCAGTGATGCCTGCTAAAGTACCCCCACGACTTCTATTATTGTATAATAAAAACGAATAATACCAATAGTTCACAATTAGTAAGTGCCAGCCACTGCTAGGCACTTCGCATACATTATCTCATTCAACTCACACAAACACACACAAACACACAAACCTCCATGAGTCTGGCATTATTATCCCCGTATTTCAAATGAAAAACTTGAAAATCAAAGAGGCTCCTAGTGTGGGAACCTTCTGTGATAATCAGGGCAGAGCCAGCACGAAGACCAGTCTGACTCCAGAGGCTACAGTCCCAACCCCAACCACTGTGCTGCACTCACTCCCACACAGGCGCCGGGATACGGATCCAGTTTTGGAAAAATCCATGGATTTTTGGAAACAGCCATAAAAAAAAAAACAAAAAAACCTGATCCTAGACCTTTCTCTCCTATTCTCCTCCTTGGAGGGTTTTTTTTTTTTTTTGGTATTATATTAATAGTTTTAAATTGTATAACTCCACCAGTAGCAAAGAACTTTTACTCGTTGATGGTCTTAATGAATCTGTGGATACATTATAGTTGTTACTGCATGGATGCAAACAAAACCAAAAAAAACAAAAAACAGTAGAGTTTCAGAAAGCAGCATAATTGCAGAGCCAGGCCTCTACTGTGAGCAGAATAAAAGTAATCTTCACATTACAAATATATATACGTGTGTGCATGTGTGTGCGCGCGCACACGTGCGCGCATGTGTGTATTTTAGTCCCACACATCAAGATATTGTAAATCAAGCCTAACTTTCCCACATGGGGAAAAGAAATGTGAAAAATGGGAAGTTAGGTTTATAACCACAGGGACTTAGGGTTGCTAAATGATAATAACATTCCAGGGGCACCTGGGTGACTCAGTGGGTTAAAGCCTCTGCCTTCGGCTCAGGTCATGATCTCAGGGTCCTGGGATCGAGCCCCGCATCGGGCTCTCTGCTCAGCGGGGAGCCTGCTTCCCCCTCTCCCTCTGCCTGCCTCTGCCTACTTGTGATCTCTTTCTCTCTGTCAAATAAATAAATAAAATCTTAAAAAAAAAAAAAAGAAATGAAACTTAAAAAAAAAAAAGATTACATTCCAAAAGACTGAAATACATCATTTTCTAAGCTGAAATACATGGTTTTCTAAAATGCATATAAATCTTTTTCACAAGAAAACTAATTGCAGAAAATTATGTCAAAGTTAACATTGTATCATGGCATACTTGACAAAGTTCTTATCTTATGAATTTTTCATAGCTCCTTCAATATCTCCATAGCACCAGGTCAGAAGGTGAAAGAACATGTTTACCGTGATCATAAAATTCAAGAAGTATGTTTTGGGAAAAAACTTAACAGAAATCCCTGAGAAAGATGCAGAGTCACTAATCATCCAAAAAAAACTTAGAGTGTCCCCTTCATTGCACTGTAATGACATCGTAGCACTATATCCCTGGCAGGCACAAGAGAGCAAGCCATTGTTCAAAGTTGGGATTAATTTCCTCCAACAGGCAAGATGACAAATGATCACTTACATGCTGCATATGAGAATCTCTTAGGAATAACATGTGTTTAATTGGTGAACTGCTTTAAGGGTAATTACTTTGCATCAAAGACTGCTTATATGAATTTAGGACTAAATCTCCGACCAGGATAGGGCATTTTCTTTTGATCTACTTATAATGAGAAACACCGAATAAACTATTGTCTTTATGTAACTGATTAAATGGAATTAAGGATGAGTTTAGAACCAATAGAAGATTTATTTTTCCCCCCTCATATGCTAGAGTATAGAAGTCCTTCTTGACTACTTCTGGGGGTTAATTTTACTAAATTGCCTTATCTAGTCACACTGAAGATGTTCAGGAAATTAAGCCAAAGTCATATGCTTGACCTAGGGTTGGTACTTGTGTACTGAATGATTAAATGAATGGAAGGATGGAAGAGTGGATGGATAGACGGATGGATGGATGGACAGATGGATGGACAGCCCAGGAAGTGTCAGGGTCTAAGGATAAGATGAGACCCACTGTGGTGGATAAGGCTATTGGGAAGATTTCAGTCCTAAACAATTAGAGAAAAGGTTTGAACTCTGGCTACACATTAATAGGGGAGTGTTTATATAAATACTTGGCTTAGAACCCACTACAGGCCAATTAAATAAAAATCTTGACATATGAGTGTAAATGGTACAACTTAGGTACAAGCATTTTTCAAAAACTTTCCCAAGTAGAGTTAATAGATTCTACAGATAAAAATACAAGAATCATTTTTAGGGGCACCTGGGTAGCTCAATCGGTTAAGCATCTGCCTTCAGCTCAGGTCATGATCTCAGGGTCCTGGGATTGACTCCCTGCTCACTGGGGAGCCTGCTTCTCCCTCCCCCTCTGCTTCTTGCTCATGCTCTCTCTTTCAAATAAATAAAATCTTAAAAGAATTTTTTGTTTAAGTATACCCTAGATATTATACAAAACATACTCACACTAAAAATTACATGTTTTGTGAAATTCATATTTAACTAGGAGTCCTTATTATATCTGCGACCTTATTCCCTGATACATTCTAATGTACGGTATTTAGAACCTTTGAATTACACTAAGACAAGTGCGTGGAGTGTGACATCAAGAAAATACAACACCAGCAAACTAGGATGCCCAGGACACCCAGGATTTGCCAAATGACAATGGGGATACAGGTTTCAAAGCAGTACCTTATCATGGAAAGATTTATGGGGGGTCAAAGAAAATCCCCAGTTTCAGAGAAACTGGGGCATCTGATAAGCCACCTAGGCAGAAGACTCAATCAAGTTCAAGTGAACAAGACAGGACCTCAACTGTTTACTATGATACAATATGGGTATTTTGATGGACAGAATACTGCCATGGAAGCAGAGTTGGAAGGTGAGAACAAAATTCACAAATAAGCAAAATCCTTCACTCTGGCACCAAATTATGGATCCAAGAGACTTAGTATGTTCTCTGCTAAGGGCTGAATTCATTCCAGAGACTAGGGTGTGTAATTCCAATGGAGTTCTGCAGTGACCTTAGTTCTGTGATTGGAGGCCTTCTGGGTTGAGACCTGGATATTCCACTATGGCACAATCAGCAAGTAAACCAACATTCACATCAAAAATTCTCAAAAGTGTCTCTATTGACCAGCATGTATATCAAACAATAGTCCAGATGAGGATATTATGAAGAGGTTAAGCCTTGAGCAAGACAAATGTCAGTCACTACCTGTAAGAGTTTCCTTTTACAAACTGAAGATGGCAAAATAAAAATAGGACTTCTAGTACTACCCTGAATAAAAGTGGTGAGAGTGGACATCCTTGTCTTGTTCCTGACCTTAGGGGAAAGCTCTCAGTTTTTTACTGCTGAGCTGTGGGTTTTTCAGATACGGCCTTTATTATGCTGAAGCATGTTTCCCCTAAATCTACTTTGTTGAGGATTTTTATCATGAATGGATAGTGTACTTTGTCAAAAGCTTTTTCTGCATCTATTGAAATGATCATTTTTTTTTATCCTTTCTCTGGATGTGATATAGCACGTTGATTGGCAAATATTGAGCCACCCTTGTTCCTCAGGAATGAATCCCACTTGATTGTGGTGAATGATTTTTTTAAAAAATATATCATTGGATTTGGTATACTAATGTTTTGTTGAGGATTTTTGCATCTATGTTCATCAGAGATATTAGCCTGTGGTTTTCTTTTTTTATAGTGTCTTTAAATGGTTTTGGTGTCAAGGTGATGCTGCCCTCATAGAATAAATTTGGAAGCTTTCCTTCCTCTTCTATTTTTTTAGTATTTAGAGAAGAATAGATAATTAGCTCTTTTGTTAATGTTTGCTAGAATTCACCTGTGAAGCCATTTGGCCCTGGGCTATGGTTTGTTGGGAATTTTTTGATTACTGTTCAGTTTCATTGCCGATACTCTGTTCAAATTTTCTATTTCTTCCTACTTTTGTTTTGGAAGGTAGAGGTTTCTAGGACCTTATCCATTTCTTCTAGGTTGTTCAATTTATTGGCATATGTTTTCAAAATACTCTTTTATAATTCTTTGGATTTCTGTGGTCTTATTTATCCTCTCATTTCTACTTTTGTTTTAGGTTTTCTTTTTAAAGATTTTATTTATTTATTTGATAGAGAAAGGGAGATCACAAGTAGGCAGAGAGAGAGGGGGAAGCAGGCTCCCTGCTGAGCAGAGAGCCTGATGCGGGGCTTGATCCTAGGACCCTGAGATCATGACCTGAGTCAAAGGCAGAGGCTTTAACCCACTGAGCCACCCAGGCGCCCCTAGTCTTTTTTTTTTTTTTTAAGTGACTCTGGGGGCGCTTGGGTGGCTCAGTCCTTAAGTGTCTGCCTTCGGCTCAGGTCACGATCCCAGGGTCCTGGGATCAAGTCCCTCACATCGGGCTCCCTGCTCGGTGGGAGGCCTGCTTCTCCCTCTCCCACTCCCCCTGCTTGTGTTCCCTCTCTCACTCTCTGTCTCTGTCTCTTTCTCTCTGTGTCAAATAAGTAATTAATTTAAAAAATAAAAAATAAAAAAAAATAAAGTGACTCTGGCCAGTTTTGTTGATCTTTTCAAAGAAACTACTCCTGGCTTTGTTGATCTGTTCTCTTGTGTTTTTAGTTTCTATTTCATTTACTATACTGTTCTAATCCTTATTTCCTTTCTTCTACTGATTTTGGGTTTTCTTTTTTCCCAGCTCCCTTAGCTAGCTATAAGGTTAGGTTGTTTGAGATTTTGGTTTCCTGAGGTAGGTCTGTATTGCTATAAACTTTCCTCTTAGAACAGCTTCTGCAACATCCCAAAGATTTTTGGACTACTGTGTTGTAATTTTCAATTGTCTCCATATATTTTTCATTTCCTCTTTGATTTCACAATTGACCCATTCATTATTTGGTAACATGTTATTTAACCTCCATGTATTTATGTTCTTTCCAGAATTTTTCTTATGCCCGAGTTCTAGTTCCATAGCATTGTGGTTGGAAAAGATGCAAGGTAGGACTTCAATCTTCTTGAGTTTGTTGAGACTTGTTTTGTAGCCTAACATGTGAGCTGTTCTGAAGAATGTTTCATGGGCACTTAAAAAGAATGTGCATTCTGTTTTAGGATGAAATGTTATGAATATACCTGTTAGATCATCTGGTCCAATATGTCATTCAAAGCCATTGCTTCCTTGTTGATTTTCTGTTTGGATGGTCCATCAATGTAAGTGGGGTATTCAAGTCCTCTACTATTATTGTATTGCTGTCAATTACTTCTTTATGTTTGTTTTTAGTTGCTTTATATATCTGGGTGCTCCCATGTTGGGTGACTATTTATAATTGCTCTATCTTCTAGTTGGGTTGTTCCCTTTGTGATCATATATTGTCCTATTTGTCTTTTGTTAGTCTTTGTTTTAAAGTCTATTTTGTCTGATATTAAGTATTGCTACCACAGCTTTCCTTTCACTTCCATTTGCATGATAAATGCTTTCCACCCCTTCACTTTCTATCTATATGCATTTAGGCCTGAAATGAATCTCTGGCAGGCAGCAGACTGATGGGTCTTGCTTTTTTTTACCCATTCTACCACCCTATGTCTTTTGATCGGAACATTTAGTCCACTTACATTCAAAGTAATTGTTGTTAGGTATGTACTTGTTGCCATTTTGTTACTTGTTTTATGTTATTTTTGTAGTTTCTCTCTGTTCTCTGTCTATAGCTCTCTGATCTTGTCTTTTCTCCTCTTGCTCTCTTCTCATGATTTGCTGACTTTCTTTAGTGATATATTTAGATTGCTCTTTAATTTACTCATCTACTACCATTAGGTTTATACATAACATCTTACGCATATAATAGTACATATTAAATTGATGTTTACTTAAATTTGAACTCATTCTTTACTCCTCTTCTCCCCGCCACCATGCCTTAGGTATAGTGTGTCCTACTTTACATCCTTTTGTGAATCCCTTGACTGATATTCATAGATTTAATTTTACTGCTGTTGTGCTTCCTACCTTTTTTACTCTTGTAAATGGTCTTGCTTTTCTACTCAAAGTCCAATATAACATTTCTCATATGGCTGGTTTAGTCATGAGGAATTCCTTTAACTTTTGTTTGTCTGGGAAACTCTCTCTCCTTCTATTCTGAATGCTAGCCTTGCTAGTAGAGTATTCTTGGTCACACAGTTTTCTTCTTTCAGCACTTTGAATATATCATGCCACTTCCCTCTGGCCTATAAGATTTCTGCTGAAAAATAATCTGACAGCCTTATGGGGTTTCTCTTGTGTGTAATTGTTTTCTTTTCTCTCGTTGCTTTAAAAAGTCTCTATCACTAATTTTGCCTTTTTAATTGCTGTGTGTCAACTCCTTGGTTGATTTTGTTGTGGGCTCTCTGTGCCTCCCGGATCTGGATTTATGTTGCCTTCCTCAGATTTGGAAGGTTTTCTTCTATTCCTTCAAATAAACTTTCTGCCCCCTTTTCTCTTTTTCTCTTTCTGGGATCCCTATAACGCAAATGTTATTATGATGGATGGAGTCACTGAGCTCCTTTAGTCTATTTTCATTTTTTTCTCTCCTGTTCGGCTCGATTGCTTTCCATTCTCTGTCCCCCAGGTTGTTAATCCATTCTCCTGCTTCCTCTAGTCTACTATTTATTCCATCTAGTACCTTTTTAATTGTTGAGTTATTCATCTGGTTAGGTCTTCTTAATGTTTTCTCTTTGCTGAGGATCTCACTGAGATCCTCTGCTCTTTTCTCAAGTCCAGTGAGTATTTTTATGACCATTACTTCCAATTCTCTATCAGGCATATCATCTCCATTTTGTTTAGCTCTCTTACTGTGATTTTTGTCATGTTCTTTCATTTGGGATATAGTCCTCTGTTTCATTTTGTCTAACTCATTTCATCTGTTTCTATGGGTTAAGAAAGTCAGCTATATGTCGTCTGATCTTGAAAGTAGTGGCCTTATGAGAAAGAGGTCCTGTAGTGCTCTGCACTGCAATGTTCTCTGTTCACCAGAACCTGGCACTCCAGGGGTATCACCTATGTGTGTTACGTGTACCCTACTGTTGTGGCTGAGCTGTGTTTGCCTTTAGTCTAGTCATCTGCAATGGCTCTCACTGCCTATTGTGGGCAGGATTTGGTCCCCGTGTTGTTATGGGCCAGTCTGGGGCCGCCTTGGGCTTGAGTTGAGTCAGACTGAATATTTGCCAGAAATGCAGTAACACCAAATTGCAAGGCACTTTCCCCTGAGCTTTCATTGGTGGGTGAGACCAGCAGCCAGACTACATATCTTCCTCCAGCCCACCCTTGGGGATACAGTCAGGCTGGTGTGTGTGATTATCTTTCCCTCTCCCTGATGCAGGAGTCATAATGGAATAGTGCCAGCCCCACTCGGGGCTGCTTACATACTGCCTGGCTTGTGGCGCTGGTTTGGATGGGCTCTGGCCAAGGGCACATTGAAGGGGGTAGGTCCACAGAATGCAAGGGCAGGGCATGAGAAGCCAGCAAGTCTGTGCTGTCAGATGCAGGAGGGGACCTGCAGCTCCTCAGGACACTGTCCGGACTGGGACGGAGAGGGCAAGTCTTCTAAGAGCACAGGGACAGGGCATGCTGTTAACAAGCTAACTGCAGAGTATACACTCTGTGCTGGTTCCTGCAGCTCAGACCGGGGGGTGGGGTGTGGAATGGCACCTGCAGCTCTTCTGTTCTTAGAGGAGTCTCCCAAAGATCCCTGCCCCTCCAGCACACAGATTAGTAAAGAAATCTCCTTCCTGTGTATCCAGGGGGCTTTTCAAACTGCCTCTTCTATGCTATATCTCAGTGGGGCTGTTAGTTGTGCTTTTTAAAAGCAGGGACCCAATTTCTTATCATTCTCTACCTCTCCCAGAGCTGAGCCCCTGTTTTTTTTGTTTTTTGTTTTTGTTTTTGTTTTTTTTTTGAGTTCCAGGTATTAGGTCCCACTGATTGTAACAGTTCACACAGTTAGACGTCTCTGGTTTTCAAAATCAAATGTCATGGGAATTCATCTTCCCACTGTGGGTCCCCTGTGCCTGGGGTGCTGGGTGTGGGGTCTGCTCCTTTCTCTTCTCCATGCAACATCTCTCCCTCCTAGGGACAGGGACAGTCCTGAGGGTTGGTTTGGCTCCTGACCACATCTTCACCCTTCCTAGCTGTGGAGAGTCTGTTCTGCCAGTTTTCAGGTGATTTTCTGGGTTATTTATACTGATGTGGGTGTTATCTATGTATATCCTTGGGACTAGGTAAACCTAGGATCTTCCTGCTCCACCATCTTTCCTAGAAGCTCCCTGAAACTAAGCACTAAGTTTACTTGCTTGTAGCTGACTGGCTAGTAAACTGAAAGGCCATGCTGACACAAAGAAGCACTATTATTTAAGGTGAGAGTCAGCATTTCAGGGAAATCAGGACTGTTTTAGTTACCTGACTGTGGGAGGATGGTTTACAGATAAACTCAAATTGTGGCCTCCATTTTGGTTTTTATCAGTAGTAAAACATTTAACAACTTAGTAGTAAAACAAAGTTTTGAATTTCTAAGTATATAAGATATAGGATAAATCACAATAAAAATAGCTTAGGATGTGTAAATGAAGAATAGAAAGATTAATAAATTGAACATAAATCACAGTCCAGAAATAAAGTCAATTACACATGGAAATTTGATAGCATTTTAACTCAGCAGAGGAAAAACTGAATCAATAGAACACTTTGGAACAACTGCATATTCATCTTACAAATGTGTAAGATCCTTGCCTCACTATAACAAAAATATTTTGGATGGATTAAGTATTTAAATATAAAATTAGAGTAAAGACAAATATATAATCACCAAAGAAATATTTCTGAAAGATCAAGTGTCAAATTGGTGTTTTGAATTACACATGCAAAGTTTTTAATCTAAGTGGAAAAAAATGCTATAAACCTCATAAAAATTAAAAACTGGGAAAAATATTCACAGCAGATGGCAAAGAGCTATTTTCCTTAGTACAAAAAGAGCTCTTAAAAAACCAGTAAGGATAAGAACATTAAACCAATAGAAAAATGGACAAAGGACAGGAACAATGCATAGATTTTAAATATATTAGGGTTTAAATATATTAAATTTATATATAGGGTTTAAATATATTAAAATATATAAATTTATACTGACTTTTACCATCTTAATCATTGAAGTGTACAGTTCAGTGTATATATTCATTTTGTTAAACAGATCTTCAGCTATGCTTTCAATATATGAAATACAAATTAAAACTAAATTTTCACCTAGTAAATTGGCTATAATCAAAGGTTTTGTAATGTGCAACATTGATGAAGGAAACAATTACTCTAATCCTAACTGGTAGGAGTATAACTTAGTTTACTGTCTTTGGATGGCAATTCGGTAACTGCAAATTTTAAGTGCAGACATTCTGATACAGGATTTATACTACTAGATTTTTTCCTCTAAGGATATGGCCACATATGAACACAACCTAATAAACATTTGGTTCAGCATTGTTTACAAACCCAAATGTCCATAAATAATGTTATATCTATTCAGCAGAACAAATGTAATGGAATTACTAAGTAGCCCCTATAAAGAGTAAGGTCAATTTTTGGGTAATGATATGGAATAACGTTTAAGATACAACAGATGGTGTAGAATTCAACATGATGCCAATTGTGTTAAAAAAAAAAAACATATCATCAGGAGGGATAAGCAATGTCCTCAGATATACAGAGAATTTCTCTGGAACCACTCACAAGAGTGTTTTGAGAATTACCTCTTGGGACTCGAAGAGTAAGGTCAGGAGCACATATGACATATGACAAAAACATTTTTCACTGTAACATCTTGTACTACTTGAAATACGCCACATCCATGTCTTACTAAAACCAACAGCAACAAAACAAAGAAACTCTGAAACACAGTAATTTTCTTGCCTTTGAATCTGTAGAAGTTTTGTTATCTGGGCACTTTTCCCTCAGAGTAGAAGTTGTTCCTAGCAGCTGGACTGCCTGGATTTTGCTGAGGAAAGGAGGTGGGGAAAATTTTGCGATCGCCTGGTGTCGGATGCCAGGCTATATAATGGTTTCTGAACTTTCAACATAAGAGGGAACATCACTAGTCCAATATTCTTTGGGTTCTCCTGAGAGGTAGATTTAAGCACTTAACCACCCATCTCTGTTTTGTATTCATCTGCAACCTGGGAATAATAATGCCTGCCTACTTCGGAGGTTTGTGTGATGAAATGAAATCATGTTCATGAAAATGTTTCATTGACAATCATCATGATTTGTTTTATTCAGTTAGATCCCCGAAATTATTTTCAAAGAACACTAACTTACATGTACAATAGGTCATCTGATGTCACAGAAATGTCTCCCTTGCTTTCACTAATTAACCAAGGCAAGTCCAGCCCATTGTTCTCTCCTCCTATGTGATTTAGGAGTTTCAGTAGCCTTAACTTTCAGAAACAGAAGGCATTTGAGGATGATTAGTTATCACCCCCACATCCAGGAAGCAATTTCACATAGCCTCTCAAAAAATGAGATAGATTATTCATTATATTTCTTATACTTACTATTCATCTACTCAGTTTTCTCAGTGATATTCATCAAAAGTTTCCACAGTTTCGTATTTGAAATTTGACATCTCATGAATAGCAAGTGCCCTAGAGAAAGGACTTGTTAATATTGAAGTAAATTGAGGTGTAACGGGTGACTTGTTTCTCTCCTGTTCTTACTTCATCCGGAGAGATCTTACAGAGAGGGCACACTCTCTTACTTTTCCTTTAATGCATGCCAACTATACTTCCAGGGGCAGTGGTCCCTCTGAGCCTTCTGCTGGCTCAACACAGCCCATATCTGCCTCTGTACCAGTCTACAGGCAGGTCACCCTAGATTAATTCTCCACATGATTGAGTCCTCCTCTGGCATCATATCTGCCTCTCCTCTACCATGTGAAGTTTTAAAGTTGGATTTAATCAACTGCCTCTCTTCTTTCCCCTTACCACCACAAATACTAAGGTGAGGGTTTTTCCCAAAATTTTTCCTAAGAGGGAGTCACATTACCCACATCCTTAAAAAATCTCAAAAAAAGGGGGCACACACTCTATAAAACTTCATTTAGAATAAAGAATCTTTTGGATTAAACATGCTAACCTGAAATGCCGCTAACTAATATTAGTTAAATGTTTATAGAGGTCACATGACAGATTAGCTTATAGACAACGAAGAAACAAGAAATCTAATAAAGGTGTAGTAATTATTCCTGGAACATGAGCTCATAATTGTGTTAGATGCCATTATAAACAAGCTTTTTAAAGATCGTTTGAAAAATCAACATAATAAGTTTGTTGTAACTATCAAACACACACAAAAGAAATAAAAATCAGGTATACTAATGCCTTTTGAAAGAGTATTTGTACATGAAAAAATGTTCATCATCATTAGCCATCAGGGAGATTCAAATCAAAACCACACTGAGATACCACCTTACACGAGTTAGAATGGCCAAAATCAACAAGACAGTAAACGACAAATGTTGGAGAGGATGTGGAGAAATTGGAACCCTCTTACACTGTTGGTGGGAATGCAAGTTGGTACGGCCACTTTGGAAAACAGTGTGGAGATTCCTCAAGAAATTAAAAATAGAGCTACCCTATGACCTTGCAATTGCACAACTGGGTATTTACCCCAAAGATGCAGATGCAGTACAAAGAAAGGCCACATGTACTCCAATGTTCATAGCAGCAATGGCCACAATCCCCAGACTGTGGAAAGAGCCAAGATGCCCTTCAACAGACGAATGGATCAAGAAGATATGGTCCATATATACAATGGAATATTATGCCTCCATCAGAAAGGATGAATACCCAACTTTTGTTTCAACATGGACGGGACTGGAAGAGATCATGCTGAGTGAAATAAGTCAA